>QLTV01003294.1:911253-924422 GCA_003457575.1 Thermophis baileyi | reverse complement strand
AGTTTCTCCAGATCGTTGTGCAGGTCTGATATGCAACTCCAGGAAACGTTTGGTTGAGGTTATTGCTGCCAAAGGAGGGTCAACCAGTTATTAAGTCCAAAGGTTCACATACTTTTTCCTCCCTGCACTGTGAATGTTTACATGTTATGTTCAATTAAACCATGGCAACATCTAATGTTTGTGTAGTATTATTTTAAGCAGACTGTGTTTTTCTATTGTTGTGACTTAGATGACGTTCAGAGCACATTTTATGACCAATTCATGCAAAACTCCACGTAATCCCAAGGGGTTCACATACTTTTTCTTGCAACTGTACATATTTTAAGAAAAAACATCCAAGTAATTTTTAGAGTCAACCATTAATCATAAAGTACTCTAGAAAAAGCAAAACAGCAGAGAATCTGTAAAAGCAAGTTTCTGTGTAAAACTCCACTTGCTAAATTGTTGGTGACAACTGCCTGTCAGAATTACATGAATTTAAGAAAAGGGTAAACTTGTCATAAAACCTCCCTGAAAGTTACATAATGCATTGGTTATCTTTGCATAAAACAATAAAGCTAGAATCTGGCTTATTCACAATAACATGTTGAAGCCCACTGCCTGATTGTGCCTAAACCATTCCTCCTGGTAGTGAGAACAGCTATACAAAATCACAAGAAAGAAGCGTCTCAGAACTAGCATTCTAGCTTGTCCTTCTGAACAATCCAGGAATACAGTTCATACACATTGCTAAACATTTTACAATTGGCCTACCATTTTATGCTAATAGCAAATAATATTTATAAATTGTTCCTAAAAGAAATAGTGCAGTAGGCAGAATATCAATGTTTGTCCAAAAACAATGTGGATAAAAACAGAAAAATAAGATTTGTTAAAAGAAGCATTTGTTTTAAAAAAAAATCCTCTAAAGCTTAGATAAAAATAGTAAAATAATACCTTAACTCTGCGATCAATACTGAGAAACCGATGCATTTTATCATACAGTTGTTCAAGATGTTCTCTGTCCCAGTAGAAATCTGGGGTAATCAACAGATCAGAACTCAGATTTATATGATGCCTGAGAAAGAAAAGATAAATTCTTATTTAAAAGCCAGTTAATGAATTGTATTTTGCATACTGCACTGTTATAAATTGAGACAAACAAGTACTCTTTGGACAAACACCCTTCATGTAGCAAAAAACTTTGTTACATTCTCACAGCTACAGAACTTATAGTTAAGTTTTCAATCTCCAAATAAACATTCTATTCTTTTGGAACGGGAATCAGCTGGGGAAAAACTCACAGAATGGCGAAATATGCTTTCAGGATCCAATTCTCTTGTCAGATGCAAACAGGAACGGGAGAAAATTATCACACGTCCGTCCAGTCTGAGGACTGAGTCGAAGCTGGGAGCCCTAGCAACAGAGGCGGAGCTTCTCAACTGATACTCAGTCCTACAGGCTGAACGGATGAGGTCAACCCATTCCTGAATGCTAGCTCCACCCACTATGGAGAATAATCAAGTTTACAATTTAACGGCATAAGCATTATCATTTCCAGTTTTTAATACATTTATATCATGAGTCACATCTCAACAAAAACCCTCGCATAGTGATTTTTGCATCATTTCATGGGGCATATTTTAATTATTCAAACAATCTTGACATTTCAATGGCATGTGACTTGGGCTTAGCTGTAATGAGTCTTTCCATTATATTTAAGACTGTTTCCTATTCTTTAGGTTTTTGTTCCTTACAAGGGTTTGCATGTTCTCTCATAGTGAATTGGCTTCTTAAAGAGTAAATGTTACTTTTTACTATAAACATAAAACATATTAAAAGACTATGCTAGATTTATAGGTAGAAATATAAGTATCACTACAGAAAAAAAACTACTGCTATTAAAAAAAAACAATATACAATGGGATTAGTTTGAAGAAGGTTTATCTTTGTGCTGATAGTTAATACTATGTAGTGGCACATAATCAAAAGTAAGGACCTGGCAAATAAACCACATTTTAACAGGAAAATAACAAGATGCTTATTGGTGTTAGATTGATACATGTAAGCTCTGGCTTCTGTTAAACATTACTTAGTTCTGTTAAAGGACAGAAGGACAATAATCTAGATGCAGAAGAGAGAAATACAATTGTATCACTTTAGAAATATTACACATTTAAAAAGCGGATTATATATGGCAGTATACTATATACAGTACATATATATGTGAATAATATCATGGGGTTTTTTTTGTGTTAAAGATTGCTTTTAAAACTGACTCTAAAATGCAGGGGTGAAATGTGAAATTTTTCCCTACCGGTTCTGTGGGCATGGCTTATTTCGTGGGCGTGGCTTGGAGGTCAGGTGGGTTTGGCTTCAGGTGGCATGGCCATGTGGTCATGTGATTGGGTGGGCGTGGCCAGGTTGTCATGTGACTGGGTGGGTGTGGCCAATTTAGCAGTCCATTTTGCCAGGGAGCAGAGGGTTGGACTAGATGACCTCTGAGGTTCCTTCCAGCCTTTGCTGTGCTGTTTCAAAGCATCCTCTGATGCTGTGTTTAGTGCCAGCCAGGTTTGTGGTCGGTCCTCCCTCCCTCCCTCCTTTCTTTCTCGCTTTCTTCTGTGGGAAGCAACCCCCCCCCAAAATAAAATATTACTCATAATAAAAGGCTCACAGAAAAACAAGGAAAAATCAAGCTGCTAACAAAGAACCTGCCTGAAGCTCATTCCACAGTCCTGCCCGATAGAGATAATGAGATAATGACCGTATAGAAAGTGGAAGCCTGACGTTTGGCTCCATTCACACAAGCAGGCAAACAGATCCCTAGAAAACCCATTCAAGATGGGATATTTTGGAATTTCCCCATGGCAAGATTTGGCAGCTAACAAAACACAGTAGTAGAATCAGAATAAGCAGCCCCACACTCAAGACCCGACACAGGACAAAAGTCATTTAGCCACAATGGGAATCACCCAAACCCTCTTGGAAACACAAAGCCCATATTGCACAAACCCCAAAACTTCAAAAACATAGAACCATATAAGAATCCTTCCTTTTATCCAGTTTGTTGTTCAGCTAACCCAGAATGTCACTTCACTTCTGCAATTAAAAACCTCCTTCTGAGCAGCTTCCGAAGGCTTTTCAATTTAAAGCAGGAGTCTCCAAAGTTTGCAACATTAAGACTTGTGGACTTCAACTCCCAGAATTCCTCATCCAGCCATGCGGCTAAGTTTGGAGACTCCTGATTTAAAGTGACAGCATTTGGTTTTCTTCTTTGCCAAGAGATCTCCCGGCTGGAAAGTGAGTCCTGATTTTTTACTTCTAACAACTGCCTCTTTCTTTCTCTTTCTTTCTCCCTTCCATTCCCTTCCCTTGCCTTCCCCCCTCCCCCCCTCTTTCTTTTTTTCTTTCAGGGGAACCAGCAGGGAAAAAAGGCTTTAAAAAGTTTTTTTAAAAACCAGGAAGTGATTATGTCGGGGCGGGTGGGCGGAGCCTCGTGCTGCCATCGCTACCGGTTCTCCGAACCAGCCGCTGCAACCGCTACCTACTCGGCCAAACCGGGCTGAACCGGGAGGATTTCACCCCTGCTAAAATGCAATCTTTTTGCTTGTCTTTAATTCAGATACCTCAAGGCAAACAGTTCCCCAATTTTCTGCATAACATCGGCATGAGACAGTTTCAGTTTCTTTCTTAATTTAAGCATCTGTAAGAAGAGAGTAATAAACCAGTAAGAACATTGATGTTTTTTTAGATGTACAATATTACCCACCCCGATGCCAACTGCACTCTTTACTTGAACTGCCAGAAGCAATCCTGATGACAATAAAGATCTATCCTGAATTTCATATTAACTTTGGGAGGTGGGATAGACAGTCTTGCCATAGATGGTTTGTGATAACCCTATTGTCATGGCTGGAGAACTTCCTGACAAAATTTAGGTTTAAATTAAGATCTATCCTACAGGACAGAGAGATCAATTAAAATGCTCCATTCACAAAGACTTGTGTTATCTGATGAATATCTCAGCATTCTACAAGAGTTTCCAGGAAACAAAGAGGATGAATCCTCAAGTAGCTATGCAACAAGCTTTTATAGTAACACAAAATCTATAGTATTATCTATTTTGAAGGAATGTAAATCTGGCTTGGAAATGGGGGCAAAGTGAGTCAACTGCTGAGGGGGAACTTTTCCAAATAAGCTTGCTTTGATTTTGTTTCAGGTAAAATGGGGCAGAGAGAAACTTTGGCAGGCTTGCAAGATTCAGTCATTCTATCTATAATAATCACTGCTGTGCCTGTTTCTTGATCCTGCCTGCCCCAAAGGGTTGACACTATCCTAATAAATGCGCTTAGAATCCTGCTGTGATAGATTTGAATGGCACCTTAAGAACAGAATATTTCACACTAATGTAAACACATTGTTCCAGGTCCAAATTCATTGTCTTCTCGTTTAATGGAATCCTTTTCAGCCTGAGAATGCAGACCACAAGGAAATGGTGGTTCACCCTATTGTTCTCTTGATTCTTGACCATCATGGCTAATTAGCCAACTAACCAAGGGAGAATTGTCCAGGTGGATAAATATTGAATGCATTTATCCTAAATGGAAGATCTCTGGTGCTCTTTGAGACTGTTGTAACACTTTTCCCCAAAAAGAAATCTTGCACAGCATACAACGTTATTAGAAGCGCCCTTGAAAAAAGAATATTTTTCAAAACACATTGGTCTAAATCAAGCAGGAGGTGTGAGTCTGGGAGGACCTCCAGATTGTGCACTGGTTCTGTCTGATGCAAACCAGCCCATGCAGAACCAAAGATGATATTTTGCCATCTTCAACATACAACTGCTACACTGATTCTTTTTTTTTTTACTTTGAACATATCTAAATAACTTTCTTCTTTTCTTAGTATAATTAAACAGTGGTGGGATTCAAATTTTTTTACTATCGGTTCTGTGGGCGTGGCGTGGCTTGGTGGGCGTGGCAGGGGAAGGATACTGTAAAATCTCCATTCCCTCCTCACTCCAGGGGAAGTTTACTGCAAAATACTCATTTCCTCCCGATCAGCTGGGACTCGGGAGGCAGAGAATAGATGGGGGCAGGGCCAGTCAGAGGTGGTATTTACCGGTTCTCCGAACTATTCAAAATTTCCGCTACCAGTTCTCCGAACTACTCAAACTTTCTGCTACCGGTTCTCCAGAACTGGTCAGAACCTGCTGAAACCCACCTCTGGTATAATATACCAACCATTCTGAATTTTAGCTTTCCTGACACCTTCTCTAGAGTTCTGAGCAGTCTATACTTTTTATGGATGGTTTATTCCTTTCTACTCCTATATTTAACTCTGTTACAGATATCCATTTTCTAACAAAAGGATCAACTTTAGCATATTCTATCACTTTCAAAGTGAGTAAGAAACAATTCTAAGTTTAATTAACTGTGAGAAGTTAATTTTTTGTATTTCAAATTTGCATGCAGGTTTTTCTTGGCATCCTATATATTGAAGCTTATTGACATGAGCATTCATAATAAACATGATGTCAATCTACATTCAAGCAAATAGTTTCCCACAACAAACATAAAATAGGTATAATTAAAACAACAGAGTTTTCCCCTTAGACACATGAGGTTAATTAGGCATTTTGGAAAGTCATTGAAGTTAACTTGGAAGTGTTTAATCTCTAATTGTTCAAATTTAATACAGTTTCACTGAAATTTTGAACTGGCAAACAAATCCCAATTCATTTCTTGTGCCCAAGAACAGATGGTAAATACAACAATCCAAATTCATTCACCTATGGTGTTAAAAAACTGCAAATTTCCCACACTTAATTTTATGGAAGAATGAAAAAAATAGCAAATACCTCAGGTATTGATTGGATAGATTCTACAAAATTATCCAGTGATGCTTCCCAAATGGCCAGTTTTACTACATTAGAGAAAAGCATAAAAATGTATTATTATTTACACTTCGTTTTATCACAAAATAAAATATTTAAATTTTTACTGTCCAATGCTTGACAAGTAATGTTGGTATGCTGATTATTGCTTTTAGACTTTAAAGTAGGTACAAGTTTCTGATTTTAACTGAGAGACAGGAATTTGTCCTGTTAACCTGGTATGTTCTTTTTGACATAGTGTAATGTAAAAACCCATCTTGCATGATACAGTATAATTTGCAAATCAAGTCAAAATTGCTTTTTCAAGTATTTTTTTAAAATCCTTGCATACTGTTTTTATATGAACCATTTTACCATTTTATATGAACCTATCAATTATTACTCTGCTCTAAGTAGCAATAAGATGGTTAAAGGCCTGGAGACAAAAACATATGAAGAATGGTTGCAGGAATTGGGTATGGCTAGTCTAGAGAAAAGAAGGACTAGGGATGGCATAATAGCAGTATTCCAGTATTTGAGGGGTTGTTACAAAGAAGAGGGGGTCAACTTATTTTCCAAAGCACCAGAAGGCAAGACAAGAAACAATGGATGGAAACTAATCAAGGAGAGAAGCAACCTGGAATTAAGGAGAAACTTCCTAACAGTGAGGACAATTAACCAGTAGAACAGCTTGCCTTCAGAAGTTGTAGGTGCTTCATCACTGGAGGTTTTAAAGAAAAGACTGGACAGCACCTACCTGAAATGGTATAAGGTCTCCTGCTTGAGCAGGGGGTTAGACTAGAAGACTCAAAAGTCCCTCTCCAGTCCCTTCTGATGGATATTGATTAACCAGTTGAGTCACTTTCTTTTAGAAGTATAGGAGGAGGTATTATTTTACAAAACAGCTCTGAGAGGGTAATTTGCTTGAATTTTTATTGGTGGGGGGAAAGAAATGGGAATGGAGATTTCTGATGTTCCCTGCCAAATTTCCACAAGGACACAATGGGGAAGCTGGCAGGAAATCAGCTGCTCCCATTATTTTTTGGGCTACTCTTGGTCATTCGTTTTCCCTGTTTAGGTAAGGAAATATATTTGAAACAATGACCCAACAGGGTACGGGTTCTTTCCTTCTTTCCTCTTTCTTTCTTTTTCAGTCAGTATGCAGGAAAAAGTACTGTGAGACTGAGCAAATTGTTCAAAATAGTTGTAACTATAGATGTTTCATGCAGAGTATTTTTTGAGTGCCTTATACATTATAAATGCATTCATGAACTCCATTTCCTCCCAGATTTCAAGTAATAATACAGATCATTAAATTAAATTATATGATGGACAGCTTACCAGAAAGGCAGAGAGCATTGGAAAAAGCAAACTTCTCTAAAATGAAATCATCCATTTCTAATTCTGAATTTATCAAGATTTCTCCTCTATGAAGTTTTGACTGCCCTCTATGAAAAAGATATGAATGGATTACATTAGGTTCAAGCAACTTGCTGCTCACCCATCAGTCCCAGCCAGCAATACCATTGGTCTAATAGTGAATCAAGTGAGTATTAGAAGAACCGGTAGGACTGTGTAATAAAACATGAGCAGGTATCCTTCAGTCTGTTCATAGAATACAAAAAAATAATAATTTAGGAGTACTTGATCTAACATAGGTCTTATTCCACATGTGAATTTCTATTTCTTTTATTGTATAAGTGAATTTCTGTTTCTTTTGTTGTATCTTTTTTCATTTAAAACTTCAACAGTGCATATTCAATCCACATAAAAGTGGTAATACTTTGTACATAGTTGAGTGCATTGGCTTTGAAGATGCTCAAACAGAACACTGATAGTTTGTGGCAGTGTAGTAAGGGCCGGTCTTTTAACAACTGGAATATACTGGCTGTCCTCAACTTACAACTACAATCGGGATCAGAATCTCAGTCATTGAGTGAAGCGGTCATTAAGCGAGATGTCCATGTAACTGCTTCACTCAATAACTGCAATCAGGCATTCGCAATTCCAGTTATTAAACAATCTCCTGGGTCATTGAGCAGACGGAGTGAAAGAGCTGCCTGTGTGATGGAATGTGCAGCTGAAGGTGGTGGAGGGAATGTCAGCAATAGCTTCCCCAAAACATCACTAGTTTCTTGTTTTACAAGGGAATTAATATTTTTTATGAAGAAGTTTATGAAATACCTAGATGCTATGATACAACTTGTATCTGAATATATGTTCCAGAGATAATTATTTGTCAAAATTTCTACTTATTAGCCTGTGGCTTAAATGGAAAACTCCATGAGTTTATGACATTCACATACTTACTCTCCTCTTCTATAGCTGATCTCTTCATTTTCCCAGTGAACTAATGCAATTTCATAAGGCTGGATCTCATGTTTTTCCAGCTTTCGAAAAATATTCTTTATCTGGGAAACAGATTGTAAGTGAAAGCTGCTATCAAGTTCCGAAGATGCATTAGATACATTTAGACTATTGACCAAAGTGCCCTCACTCTTATACTCCGAATGTATCCCCGCCCACCCGTGTCGCATTTTCGGGTGGTTCCAGGCGGCGGGGATCCTCACTTCCACATGGAGCCTGAATTCCGAAGCAGCCCGGGGAAGTGCGTTGAAAGCCTGGCTTTCTCACAGCAAGGCCCAATAGAGAGGCAGCATGTCACTCCTCCTGGACCTGCCATCTTGTAAACACGCTGCCGGGCTTCCCAGCAAGCCCCTGCGCCTTTGCTGCCTCGGTTCCAGAGCCTGATTCCCGAAGCAGCCCGGGGAACTGCGTTGAAAGCCTTTTAAACGAAAGTGTTTTTGGGCGGCAGCACCACGATCCCCTCCCCGATTCCAAAAACGGTGCGTGCGGAGGCCAGAAAAGTACATCGTGTTTCAGGCGGCGGGCGGTTCCAGCACGCGCTGCCGCCTGAAAAAGCTTTCCTCCCCGGTTCCCCGATGCACATCGCAGAGCCGCGCGCCCTCCTCCTCCTCCGCAGACTCGCCTTCTCTTTTCTCCTGGCCAGATCCGCCACCTGAAACGCGAGGATCGTGGAGGAAAACGTTTTCAGGTGGCGGATCCCCTCCCCAATTCAAAAAACGGCGTGTGCGGCAGGTGCTGCCACCTGAAAACGCTTTCCTCCACGATCCTCACGTTGCAGGTGCCGTTTTTGGAATCGGGGAGGGCGGCGTAAAGCAGCACCACCTTAAACCAAAGCCTCTGAGTAACTGGGAAATAAAGCTGCGCTTCCTACAAAATAGAAAAATACCGTAATCCAGGCCAAAGAAGGAAGTCTTTCCTTCCAAAGAAGGAAAAAGAGCATCGCCTCCATGCATCGCGTTTTCGGGCGTTTCCCTCCCCGATTCCCCGATGCAATTCGCAGAGCTGTGCACCCTCATGAAAATGCGGGGGTGGCAGTTTTCGGCTAGTTCCAAACAGCACCCTAACTGCTGCCGATCTCCCAGCGTACAGAGACCAAAAACGCGATGCTCGTTTTTTGCAATCCCCATCGCCTGGAACGGGGAACCCAGTTACTCAGAGGCTTTGGTTTAAGGTGGCGCTGCTTTACGCCGCCCTCCTCCTCCTGCTGCAAGCGAGAAGTGCCTCAGAGACTCGGCTGGGAAAGAGGGCAATCTCCGCCGCCCGAAACCGTGATGCTTTTCCCTCCCGGATTCAAAAAACGTGGTGTGCAGAGGCAAAAAAAGAGCATCGCGTTTTCAGGCAGTTCCAGGCAGTGGAGATTGCGGCAACAGTGTTTTTGGCTGGCAGCGCCTTGCATTACCCCTCCTGCGCAGAGCCCGAAAACACAATGCTCTTTTTCCTCCCGGATTCAAAAAAACAGGGCGTGCAGAGGCAAAAAAAAAAGAGCATCGCATTATCAGGCAATTCCAGGTGACGGAGATCGCGGCAATAGAGTTTTTGGTGGCAGCACCTTACCTTACGCCTCCTGGGCAGAGCCCGCTTGGCCAACTGAGTCCCGACCTCCACGCTTCCCAGGGCCGCTTCGGGAATCAGGCTCCAACCGAGGCAGCAAAGGTGCAGGGGGCTTGCTGGGAAGCCCGGCAACGTGTTTATGAGATGGCAGCATCCAGGAGGACTGAAGTGCTGCCTCTCTATCGGGCCTTGCTGCGAGAAAGCCAGGCTTTCAATGCCTACGGCTATAGGTAGGAAGATGGGGGCGTCTCGGGAGTAGTGCCAAGTCCCTCTTCTGCCCCCATGAAAATAATCCCCCACCCCACCCCCTCCAGTTAAATGAGCGTAGGGTGATAGGGTTTGTTTTAAATGGATAAAAAGATCTGTGCTGCTCGTTATCAAAATCTGAGTGGAAGTGAGGATGCCGCCGATCCCCGCTGCCTGGAACCGCCCGAAAACGCGAGGCACAGAGGCGGCGATGGTCTGTGGCAATCCCTGCAACCTGGAACAGCTGATTGGGGGTATTCCACCACCAATCAGCTGCTCCTGCTGAATCAGGCTCCAATAACGTGCTGAAGCTGACCAGGCCATTTGCTGCAAGGACGCTAGCCAGATGAATACCTATGAATGCTGGTAGGCAGAGGCAGAAACTTTTTTTTCTTGTTTTCCTCCCCAAAAATTAAGGTGCGTCTTATACTCCGGTGCGTCTTATACTCCGAAAAATACGGTAAGTCTAAGTGCTATTGCTATTGCTACCGTATTAAAATTCTGAAAGCAGCCTTATTATTTTAGAAAAAAATAATAATTTGTTAAAGAAAATTAGCAAAATCACAAAAAATTTTTAAAAAATTACTTTCTATGTATTTTCTTCCTACAAATGCCATCTTATCCAACATTCATGTTACTTTGATGAAGGCAAATTTGGAAATCCTTGTTTCTCAAAACAATGCAAATTTCCTTCTAGAATCTGGCTGTACTTCTGCATTTCCACAACCCACTCTATATACCAGTGATGGCGAACCTTTTTTTGCTCGGGTGCCAAAAGGGCGCGTGCGCATGTGATAGCGCGCACTTGCGTGCCCACACCCATAAGGCAATGTCCTCCCCCCACACATGCGCGCACAACCACCACCACCCCGTGCATGCGCGCAGGCCTCACTGAAGCCTCCGGACTTCCGGTAGGCCCATTGGGCTGTTTTTCGCTTTCCCCAGGCTTCAGGAAAGCCTCCGGAGCCTGTGGATGGCAAAAAACGGGCCCAACGGGCCTACCGGAAGTTCGGAAATGAACTTCTGGTAGGCCCGTTGGGCTGTTTTCCGCCCTTCCCAGGCTTGCATTCAGGAGGCTTTCCTGAAGCCTTCGGAGGGCGAAAAATGGCCCAATGGGCCTACCGGAAGTTCGGAAACGAACTTCCGGTAGGCCCGTTGGGTCCGTTTTTCACCATCCACAGGCTCCGGAGGCTTTCCTGAAGCCTGGGGAGGGCAAAAAATGGCCTCCCCCCACCCTCCAGAAGGCCGAAAATCAGCTGGCCAGCGCACACATGCACACTGGAGCTGACATAGGGCAATGCCTCACGTGCCCTCAGATATGGCTCTGCGTGCCACCTGTGGCACGCGTGCCATAGGTTCGCCATCACGGCTATATACCATTTCTGATTATTTTACCATGATGAATATCAAAAAAGTCTTTACTATATTCTCAAAAAAATATATATCTGCAGCTAGATATAAAACCACTGTGAAATAGTTGGGAAATTATGTAATTTGAATCCTTTGGAAGACATGGCATCACAAAAGAACAATAGTAATAAAGCAGATTGGAAAGTTAAATATAAAAATGGTTAATAACACTTCCTAAATGTTTTGAGGAGATAGCATTTGAACATACAAGAAAAAGATGGGGGTAAATCACAAAAACCTAACAATAAATAAAATCCCAAATCAAATACGAACTATTAATCTATATGAGAAATCTGTATCTTCTTTTCTTCCTTTTGTTGTTATGCTGAATATAAGATTTCCTCCTTTATGTGTTACAAGTTCTGTGCCAACATATTGATTGAATTAATCCTTATTTTTTCATTATACACTAACTGTGAGACCCCTGAGTCAGATAGTTTCTTTTGATAGCATACAATCTGCTCTTAGGTTAATAAACCCATTTCTCTTTTTCATTAGAAAGCAGATTGAAATACTAATCATTAGCAAGGAGAAAACTGTCTTTTATTTTACATGTCATCTTAGTATTTACATGGTTTTACAAGGATATTGTTTAGAAATATGCTGACTCAGACTTTTCAAATAGTTCTTACAATGTTAATGATGTTACAGTGATTAACTATGTAACAGTTAATTTCATAAGGTCTGAATAAGTGTTACTTTAGTTAACAGACTCGGTCTCGTTATTCACCTGTTTCCTTCTGAATTAGAATAAAGGTTCCAAAAAATGTAGGACAATTTCACTTTAATCATCAAATTTTTCTGATTTGTGTTCAGATTAATTAGCTAATTTGCTCTTTTATTTCACACACTGGAAGGCTGTAAAGCTTTTTCACTTCAACAAGCCATATGGTATTTCCTATAGCTGGATGCTCTTCCAGCAGGTGCAATTACATCTTCTGTTTCTCAATATATTCAAGGAAGGAGATGCCATTTTTTAATGTTTGTATCATACTACAGCATTCTAAAAATAAAACTAATAGTCTAAAAAAACAGGTTATGTCAGAAATATTATAGTTAACCCGTATCCCATTTCAGAAGGTAATTTATAAGTAATTTATTAATATGTTAATTACCCTCATTCATACACCAAAAATAGTTTACCTCCAGAAACCTGCCTTCCACTTACTGTTTTTTCTTCAACATTCCAAAACACAACAGACCCTTCCCTATAAGAAAAAAAATATTACTAATTAATATTAGACTAATGGGTTGTATTTTAATTTTCAAAAATGCAATTCCTAGAAAGAAGCAATTCCCTTTCCATTCTTGCTTGCCTTTAAAAGTTGAACCAGTACACTATTATTACAGTATCCAAATGATATTTGTTTTAGGGATCTTTAGAACAGGGGGCGATGCAAAGAATTTTAGTGATACCAAGAGTTTTAAAGATTAATATTCAACTGAAATAAGAACCTTTCTTGCTGGGACAAATAGACAACTGGAAAAGAGTTATGGAAGATTATTTTTGTACGTGATAATCCGCAAAATTATTATATGCCCAAAGTCGAAAGACTCTGAATTACCGTATTTTTTGGAGTATAAGATGCACTTCCTCCCCCAAAAGAGGGTGAAAATTTGGGGCGTCTTATACACCGAATGTAGCCCCGCCCACCCGCCATCCCCCCCCCCTTGGCCTCTGCCTCCCCGCAATTTGCCCCCTTGCAGCAAACAGGGCACAGCCTGATTAGCACAGCCTGAT
>QLTV01003294.1:882826-905030 GCA_003457575.1 Thermophis baileyi | reverse complement strand
AGTCCAGAGGTTCCCAAACTTTTTCCTCCGTGCACTGTGAATGTTTACATGTTATGTTCAATTAAACCATGGCAAAATCTAATGTTTGTGTAGTATTATTTTAAGCAGACTGTGTTTTTCTATTGTTGTGACTTAGATGACGTTCAGAGCACATTTTATGACCAATTCATGCAAAACTCCACGTAATCCCAAGGGGTTCACATACTTTTTCTTGCAACTGTAACTTTAGGGAGAAAGGATGGATCCAGTCTGAGAACCACCCTGTCAGGATGGAAAATACACAAGTCATTGCGAACTGAGAGGGCTGCCAACTCTGATATTCTCCTGGCCGAGGTTATTGCAACCAGGAAGGCGACCTTAAACGTCAAGAATCGGAGACTAGTCATTCTCAATGGCTCAAACAGTGTAGAGGTAAGAGCTTGCAAAACCAGGGAGAGGTCCCAGGAGGGCTAACGATGTACCACAGGGGGCCTCAAACTAGCAGCCCCCTTGAGGAAACTGCTTACTCGTGGATGATGAGTGAAAGATTGTAAATTCTCATATGTGGACAGGGCAGCTACCTGCCTGCGGAGGGTGCTGGGAGATGAACCCTTGACCAGCCCCTTCTGTAAAAAGTCTAGGACCTGTGGAATTGACGCTGAGATAGGATCGATGTGATCGAACAGATCCGGGTGCAGGTCTGATCGATGTGGCCTCGAACAGATCCGGGTGCAGGCGCCATTCGGAATGGTCTATGGTGGACCTGCTCAGCCAGTCCGCCTGCACGTTTGAGGTCCCTGATATATGTTCCGCCCAGATGGAATGGACATGCAGCTCCGCCCAGACTCCCAGCTTCTCCGCCTCAAGCATGAGACGTCAGGAATGGGCCCCCCTGACGGTTGATGTGTGACCTGGTGGCCACATTGTCCGTCAGGATTAAAACATGGCGGTCGGTCACTAAGCTCTTGAAATGACGAAGGGCCAGGTGGACAGCCCGAAGCTCCAACCAGTTTATGTTGTTTGTCAAGTCCGACGGGCTCCAGCGTCCCTGTGTCACCTGGGACTGGACGTGGGCTCCCCACCCGAAAAGTCTGGCATCTGTAGTTATTGTGATGTGGGTGGGCTCTTTGAATAAACAGCCTCTCTGCATGGCTCTGGATGTCCACCAACGAAGGGATTGAAGAAATGTTGAAGGGACCCGCACTTTGGTCTTGGAGTGGCTGCTGTTCGCCCTCTGATGTGGCAACAGGAACCATTGGAGAGTTCAAGCATGTAGCCTTACCCAAGGCACGATGTCAATGCAGATCATCTTTCCCAGTAACTGAGAAAGGATGGCCAATGGAACAGATCTCTGCGCCCGAATTTGACTCACTAGAGATATAATACTGGACTGACGGTCCTGCGATAAAACTCGCAGGTCCTGGTGTTTATCACCGCGCCCAGGTGAAGAAGACTGGTGGTTGGAAGCAGATGGCTTTTCTTGAGGTTTACAGAGAAGCCATGTTCCTGTAGAGTCCGGATTGGTCCTCGTTTGCTCGAAGAGGCGATGGCGACTGGATAAGGATGTCATCCAAATAGCATTGTAGTCTTATTGGACGTGCCCTGAGGTGCGCCGCCACCGCTGCCAACAGCTTGGTGAAGGTTCTGGGGGCCGATGACAGGCCGAATGGCAGGGCTCTGTACTGGTAATGAGTCCCTGCAAAGCAAAACCTCAGGAACCTTCTGTGTGACGGTCGTATGGGCTCATGGAGGTAGGCCTCCTTGAGATCTATGGACGTCAATAGGTCGTCCTAACTGATGCATCCCAGGATGGATTTTAGGGATTGCATTTTGAAGCGCTTGTAAGTTAAATGGATGTTGAGCTTTTTAAAATCTAGAATAGCTCTCCAACCCCCCAAGCTTTTGGGAACTAGGAACAGGATGGAGTAAAAGCCTAGTCCCTCCTGTCCCGAGGGAACCGCCTCTATGGCGGATATATCCAACAAGTGCTGGATCTCGGCTTCCATGAGACTTCGCTTGCTGGAATTGCAGGGAACAGGGCATTGAATGAAACGTCTTGGGGACATGGATAGGAACTCTAGCGTGAGGCCTAGCCTCATGGTTTGCTGAACCCAGGCATCCGAGGTTGTCACCTCCCATTGGTGGATGAACTGCTGTAACCGACCTCCAATGGAGGTGTTGTTCCGGGAGTCATTTAGACTTGCGAAAGGGTCGGAAGGTGGACCCTCGAAATGTGTGCCTGGACTGGCGCCTGGACTGGTTAAACTGCCTACCTCTGTCTCGAAACCCAGACCTGTCCTGTGGGCGGTCTGTCCCGATAAAATGGCCTCTGGTATTGGGGGGCGCTAAAGCCAGAGTCTGGCCGAAATAGCTGGTGGCGAAAGTAAGGTGTTGTGCGGCGATCCGCTCGCCGGTTCATGTAAGGCAGCACCTTCCTTTTATCCCTATTCTCCATGAGAATTGAGTCTAGAGATTCTCCAAAAAGATTGCTTCCTTTAAAGGGGGCAGCTGCCAGACGCCACTTAGAACGCATGTCTGCTTGCCAATGGTGTAGCCACAAGAGGCGACGAGATGTTACGTTAGCCGCCATGGCCCTGGACGCAAACTTGGCCGCATTAAGGGTCGCGTCAGCGGAGCATTCTGCTGCTGCCACTAATTTTAGATCTTGATGGAGGCATGTGTCCTCTGGAGACACCCTAGACTACATTTGTCAAAGCCATAGGATAGAGGCCCTGTTGAAAAAAGATGCAGCGGTGGCTGCCCTGATCGACCAAGCGGCTGCCTGGTGAGTTTTGCGGAGAGTCATCTCTGCTTTACGGTCCTCCGACTTCAATCTCTCTGAAAATTCAGCGGGAAGAACCATGGAAGAAACTAAATTGGCTACAGGGGCGTCTACAGTAGGAAGCTGTAGTAGCTCCTCAAGCTTAGACCCCAAACTATATAGCCTCCTATCGGTGGTGCTGGGAGCCGTGATGGAACCCAGCTGACTCCATTGTCGTTGAATAATATCTACAAACATTTTAGGAGAAAGAATAGTCTCTCTCTCGAGGACTGGCTCAGAAAATAGCCCCTCAGTCAGATCCAGCCCCAAAGATGGTTCTGCTGGGGTGTCAGTCAATCCCATGTTAGCCGTTGTTTTGACCTTGTACAAAAGAGATTTGAACAGAGCTGGCCGAAAAAGGCCTGTGAAAGCAGGCTGGTCAGGGACAAGACCTTCATCATCTGACAGTTCCTGGTCTGCAATGCTTTCGTCCCCCATAAGCGACTCTTCGCTTCAGAGGGAAGTACGTGGAGAAAATGGGCCCTGCAAGGATGGCCAGGAATCCTGAGCCTGTGCTTGTATGTCAGAGGATTGGCACCTCTGTTGTAGTCCTGCTGTTATCCCTTGGGAAATGGCATTAGATATGATGTCATGAATTTCCTGGGGTAGACCCATCTCCTGGTAATCCCCAGAGTGGAGCCCTGCTGCTGTAGGCGTGAAAATGGCTGCTGGTGCCACCCTTCTGGCCAAACAGGAGGCCTGCGAGTCTGCAGAATTTAGACCCATCAGGGATCAGTTTGCAGTCTGTAATCTGCTGCTTCAGGTTCCTGAAGCACTTTGGCATTATCAGGTGACCACTCCTGAGTGGTCTCAATAGCCGAAGGAGGAAGATCAGGTTGAGTAGTGAGCTCCTCCTCCAGAGGGGAAAGTGGAGGATTGTTGGCCTCCGCCTGCTTCCTTGCTTTGGAAAATTGCTTTTCTAAAGCCTTTAAGTGTCTTTCAGTGTCCCTATCCTCTGCTGAGGATGTCTTTCTAAGGGGGTCTTTCTGGGCCCTGCTCTGCTAGGTGCCCCTAAATGTTTTATGCCTCTTAGAACCAGCAGATTTTGCTGTGCTTCTGTGTGAGCTAGAGGCCTCTCTTACCTCAGATCTGCCTGATCTGGATTTGTCGGCCATTTTGGACTGCTTCCAATTAATGCTCCCCAAGGCCTCTGATGTTAAGTCCTAATGTGGCCTGCTAACTGGATCGGTAATTAGCGGAGAAGGGCCAATTATGGAGGACAAAGGGTGTCGATGTAGGACCAGGCAGCCCTTTCACTCACCCCGTAGTGCGCAACTGGCAGTCAGGCACTCAAACTCCAAGCCGTTAAGGCACTCAGGAGGTGTCCTCAGATCTGGGAGTATGGCCTGAAATATCAGGCAGTGACTCCAGTGCCGCCTCAAATGATGGCAGGTCCAGGTGATGGCAGTCGTGCCGGGGGGACCAGCACACTCACTGGTGGCACGGAGCTAGCGGCACACATGGTTGTTAAGATGGCTCCCAAAATGATGCCCGCATGGGGAGTGAACTCTCCCAGCGCCAATAACAAAGCCGCGATCTTTGGAGTGTGACCCGAAGATCGGGTAGTGACTCCGGGCTGCCTTTTTTTATTTCAATCAGGTGGTGGCGGTTCTTGCTGGCAGACCGTGTCAGGGTATGTAGATTTAATAGTTGTAAGCTGATGAGAGGTTGTAAGCGGAGGCAATGGGAATGAGGCAGCAGGGTTACTGCCACTTTAAGAAGCTGGGTAAGAAGCTGCCTATATAAGGGAAGCCATTAGAGGGCGTTTCCCTTCTCCTGATGTTCCCTCTCGTCCGTGTAGTCTCATTGCTCTTCTCAGTAGCTGTAATAAGGTATTTAACCACATATAAGTTTGTATATATTTAGCTGTACATAAACCACTATTAAGTATCTAAAGCAGTGGTTCTCAACCTTCCTAATGCTGCGACCCCCGCCGTGACCCCCTCCCCGCACGTGCGCGTTGCCAGTCACCAAGATGGCGGGCTAGCGCGCGCTTAGCACTGTTCCCTCTAAGGTGTGCGGCCGCGCGCG
Source organism: Thermophis baileyi (assembly GCA_003457575.1). Lineage (NCBI taxonomy): Eukaryota > Metazoa > Chordata > Lepidosauria > Squamata > Dipsadidae > Thermophis > Thermophis baileyi. The sequence continues at coordinate 900,199 of QLTV01003294.1, read as the reverse complement.
TCACAGGGAATCGCCGCGCAGCAGTTTTGAACTGCCGCGCAGCGATTTCCCATGTCAGAGGGAACGTTGCTGCGCGGCCGCGCACGTGACAGGGAATCGCCGCGCAGCAGTTTCAAACTGCCGCGCAGCGATTTCCCTTGTTAGAGGGAACGTTGGCGCTTAGGTGACCCCTGTGAAAGGGTCGTTTGACCCCCGAAGTGGTCACGACACACAGGTTGAGAACCGCTGATCTAAAGGCCCTGTGTGATGTATGCTTTGCTCCTGGGTTTATCTCATAATACTAATCACGCTGCCTAAACTCTGACAGACCGGGGAAACCAGCAAACACACCGGCAGCAGAAGGCAATTAAGCTGCTCGGCGGCGAGGAAGCCTCCCCGCAATCAGCCGCTCCTGTTCCTTGAAGAAATCCAACCTACGCCGAAATAATCGAAGATAGGGGAATCCAAGCTGAAAACTCTGTCTTTTTCCCTCAGATTGAGCAGAGAAAGATTTTTTACGTCCCTCTAGGCTAGACTGAATAGAAAAACTGGACTCAGTAGAGCAGAGGCATTGCCAGATCTTTCTCAACTCAGTCCCTGGGCAATCAGACAGAAGTTAACCCATGCTTGGATTCCCCAAGCAGCGCACAGGAGAACACTGGAGCCTTCACCGCCGAACAGCTGATCGGCGGTTGGATCGGCCTCCTGGGAATCGGCCTCATGGTGATTGCCACCGCCTAGAACAGCTGATCGGTGGTATTCCGGGAGGCCGATCCAACCACCAATCAACTGCTCGGCAGCGAAGGCTCCAGTGTTTCCCGGTGGCGGCAGCAGCTCAGGTCAGTTGACCGGTGGTGGGCGCAACGGAGCAAAGCCCTGACGAGCCACGTGCTGGGGCTGCGATAACGTGCTGAAGCTGACCAGGCTGTTTGCTGTTTGCTGCAAGGACGCTAGCCAGATGAATACCGGATGGATGCTGGGAGGCAGAGGCATTTTTTTGTTTTGTTTTCCTCCTCTAAAGCTAATGTGTGTCTTATGGTCCGGTGCGTCTTATAGTGCGAAAAATACGGTATTCACTTCATTTCTTTTAAGTAAATGTTAGCATCTAGGCCACATTACAGCACACACTTAAGTATCAAGCAACATTTCTATAAAGAAAGCGTTTGTACAAAACCTGTTTGATAATGTATATCTGAAAAAGCATCAGTAAACAATAAATGATCTACTTGAAATAACTGTTCAGAGCTCTACCTCTAGGTAATGTGATTTCAACATATCCAGATGAGACCAGGTCAAGGCATAGATTACCAAGATGATAGGCATCTGCTGTTGCAAAGGCTATACATTGCATCACATCCTATGCCAAAAAGAACAGAATTTCCTTTAGAAAGCACTTAGTTGCCTCACTCACTAGAACTGCTATACTAAAGAATGCTACACAAACTCATTGTTAGCATTTGGCCACTAGATGGCTAAAATTCTGCATAGAACCATAGTTGTTGTTTTTCAAAAGTCTTACACTTAAAAAGTTTCAAATTTGCTTCACTGATATACGGATAGACAAATATCTCCTCTGGATCTACTGAGCAACTTCAGTTATGTTCTTTGGAAGATTATGATTTAGAGAAAGATACAAGTTTATATATTCATTACAAGCTTCACACTACACTATCAATTCTATGCAAATATGGTTTGGCTAACTGCTTTGAGTTTAGCTCCAACATCTGCCGTTGATGTTAAGATGTTTTGTTAAAGGCCAATAAGATGTGATTCTGTATGGCCTCTTATTCCCTAAACCCGGGGTCCCCAACCACGGTCCGCAGCTCGGACCTGGTCTGAAACTGTTGGGAACCATGCTGTGCAAACAATGGGAGCATGCGCGAGCAGTTCTATTTGCGTAAGTAGCATGTGCACATGAAAAACCATCCCCCCCCCTGCTGCTGTTCCATGGAGCTGGAAAGGTTGGGGATCACTGCCCTAAAAGATAAGATGAAAGACTCATGTTCAAAAAGAGGTTATTTCTTATTTCACATAATAATAGACATTGAATTTTATATTCACCAGAGATTTTTAAAAATCTCCCTATAGTGAGATCTTAGATTTGTATTTTATTTTCTAGAGTGTACCTAAAGATTAGCCTTTGCAAAAATAAGATTTTCCCCAGCACTCTGATTTCCAGCAGGTGGTGCTCCTCTTCAGTAAAAAGAACAAATTTATGTTTTAAATTGCAAATGTTTCATTTAAGTCAATGTTCTTATCTGGCAAAAGACTTTTCCATGTGGCAGTTTTTACTCAAAATAACTTTATTCTTTCAACCCTGAAATTTGTATTATCACTATTGGGGGGGGGGGGAACCTATAACAAAATTATACCTACAAAAGCTTTTCCCCCTAAGTTTCACTGTTCCCTAAATGCAGTGTATCTTTATTAGCATCACTGCATCGTTAATCATGCAGAGTAATTTAGAAATAGTTTTCCATGTCACAATTATGAAAGCATCCCCCTAATAGTTACATTCTTAATATGAGATTGTATTATAAATATAAATAGCAGCAATCCATTGGATAGAGTTAAATTAGTTATTCCAAAGTTATTGGCATAACACACCCTATAATATACACATTATTTAATCTTAAAGGAATAGAAAATGGAAAAGCTTTCAGTGTTAAAATCTTTTCACTTATAGTACATAAGTCTTCAACTCTAAAATTTTCTTCCAATTCTTGTTCAAGTATATCAGAGATATAATATTTGTATTAATATATAACTGCGTTTTAATTCAATGACAACTTTAAGAACATTGTTCTGGGAATTATCAGTCACATTACAGTACTTTTAGCGCATAATACAGTTCAGTTACCCTTACAATAATTCTTTCATCAACGAAGAATAAAAAGATTCTGAAAAAGCCCCTAAAACAGACAAAACACACAATTCAACTTAATCATTATTTTGCAATTATTAATATACAGAATTAGGAAAATTAGATTCTTTTCCTAAATATCTCCTAAATTTTTGGAACATTGCTAGTGAAGCACATACTTATAAATTCACCATTAGCTCTATTTATAGTTTCTCACTGCAAATCTAATAATCTTCATTACGATCATAGACTAGTATAGCTCATTGCATTTATTCAAATCCTCATCTCAAATTTTGTCTAAGAATTCTCCTTCTGTTCAGAAATAAATGACCTGAACTCTCTCCATCAAAAAATAAAACAGAAATAATAGCATGGAGAGCCAATTTAGTGTAGTTTAGATTAAGGCACTTGGCTAGAAACTGGGACTGTCAGTTCTAGTCCTACCTTTAGGTGACCTTGATCGATTCTCTCACTTTCAGCCCTAGAAAGGAGGCAATGGCAAACCACTGAAATTTGCCAAGAAAACTGCAGGGACTTGTCCAGGCAGCCCCCAGGTATCAACATTGTCTCAAAAGAGACACACACACACAAAAACCAACCAAACAAAAAATCTAGCACGAGGCAAAAGGAACGTATTAAAAAGGAATCAAGCCTCATCACTGTGATAAAAACAATAGTATCTTTTAGTAGCTCAAAGCATAACGTATTCAGTACGGCATAAAAGCTTGTGGATTACAGACTATTTCATTAGATGCATGAAATGTTGCCATCCTAAATTCAGATTACCTTAGCTTCAGATGGTAGTGGCAGATTAATTCTTGATGGTTGCTTGGTCCTTGATGCTTTTGGTAGACGCTTAACTGGTACAATATCTTGATTTGGTTGAAGTTTACTAGGTGATAAAACTGAATGATGTCTATTTGGTATTCCAGTAAATATTCTTATATGTTTTAATTTCTGCTTAAAAATTGAAGCTTTAAGAGGATGAAGTTCTCTGGATGAAGGACAAGCATCCATAGTCAAGTAATTGATAATTTTTGCTGTAGCACCAATAGTAGTTTGTGGACTGAACCAGTCTGAATTGTCCATGCAATTGCTAGTAAAATTAGAAGAAGTTGCCTCAGGGATGCATAGCCTGAGATATCTATTTATTGATAGCAAGTTGTTGCTTGATGCTAAATATCCATATGTAGGGAAGTATCGGCACTGGCTTATTGTATATGAAGATCTAGCCAGGAATCCCAATAGTTTCACTGCCATCTTTTCATTGAGACCTAAATAAGAGAATTACAGAACATTACTTTTCTAAAAAGGAAAAAATATAAGTTTACAAAAGAGGTTTGCAGAGCATCTTACAAAAAATAATTATTACGACCCACATTGTGTTTGTAATCTGTTTTAAAGAAGCCAGCAAGGGAGAGAACCATCCACCCTTTAGGGCCGTGATGGCACACGTGCCCAAAGTGGCACGCGAAGCCATGTCACCCGGCACGCGCGGCCTTGCCTGTTTGTCTTCTGGCGTGCATGCGTGCGCGATGATCAGCTGTCCTTCACGTGCGCAACAGTGCTGAAAACCGGTGCACGCATGCATGCCGGCCAGCTGATTGTCGGGTATGCATGCGTGCCAGAACCCTGAAGTTTGGCTTTTCCGGAGCGTGATCCCTTCATGCACGCGGCAGTACCAAAAACCAGCCTGCGCATGTGCACCAGCCAGCTGATCGTTGGGAGCGCATGCGTGCTAGAACCCAGAAGTTTGGCTTTTCCGGAGCACGGCCCCGACGAGCGCGCATGTGCGACGTTTTCCGAAAAGGTTCGCCATCACTGCTTTAGGGTAAGACAGACCTAAGGATACAGAGATTCCAGGAATACTGCTTTATTACAGTAGAGTGTAACAAGAACATATTGAAACCTCTCCAAGTTTCTCTTTGTCCTTTCTTACACTATTAGCGTTCTAGTGGGATTTCTGAGTTTCTTTTTTCATATTTGCTTCTGCTGTATGTAACTGCTTCTCCATGCCTTTTCTTAAAGATCTTATTATATTAAGATCACTTCTAAATTCCTTTGGAATAACAATTTCTGTGTTAACCACCATAGGAATTTTAATGACCAATTAAGTATCTAATAATTCACAGACTGAATAACATCTATCAAGAAAGACATTTATTTTCCCTCTATCAAACATACTTCTTTGACATGGCCACCAAAAGTGTTTGTGCATGCGCACATACATATGGGCAAAATCTTTCAAACAACCAGGATGAGCCTACCAGATAACATGGTTGCTTTAATGCTTTAAAGAGGGGTATTTAGCCCTTGTTTCAATGCACTTTGTGAAACCCCCTTTCAAATGCTTCGCACACCCTACTCACTCTGCTATTCTAAACAAGTTGGAATATATTCTTACAGGTTCTCAGGTTCTCAAAACAGTGTGTAACATAGAAAACATGGAGGGAACAGCCGCCAGATCTCAAAATATTTGGGAACTTGCTTGGCAAAACAAAATTTAACATCGCAATTAGATCTGTCTCAAATTAGGGAATAGTTTTGATTTGAAATCTGAAGAGATAAAGGGAAGATAACATGAAATTCTAGGGACCGAAACAATGTTACAAAGTCTTGCACTTCTAAGACCTACTATAGACATTTTCTACAGAGGAGCCAGTGTCCTTTAAATAAATGCACGTGTATGTGCAAATGAGTTCTCTGCTTTGTAGGTGACTGGACACATTGAACATGCCAGAATAAAGAACAACCTCAAATGGAAAGATTCTGAAAACGCAGCAGATAATGAAATTTTGTTCCTACTCAAATTATTTCCAGTATTCTAGATACAGTTGCACACTTGCATGCAAAAGTTTAGATAACCCTGCTCAAACTGTCTCTTTCAGTGAGTGAATGAAAAAAAAGCTGACACAATCTTTACACTGGACAAACTTGATTGATGCATATTTACTATTTCTGCGGTGCAAACATTTGGATATTTTCAGCCAATATTATGCAATGCTTCCTTTAGCAGAAATAACAGATTCCAAGTGTTTGCCATGGCTAAGTCTTTTTATTCTTGTTTTTGAAAATTTTCTCTACTCTTAAATAACTAATCTAGCTCAGAAATATTCTCAGATCTCCTTGTATGCATTGTATATTGAAATCTTCCTTACGATTTGCAACAATATATACAATTGCACAACTAGAAATCAAAAGACTACCCCCAAATTTTTATCTTTCTTTTTTATAAGTACTTCATGGTTGATTTGGATGCTGAAATCTCTGTACCTGTCAAATTCTGCTCTCTTATTTTTGAATAACCGATAACTCTACTTTGGGATGGAAGTCCAGAGTTTAGGAACAGTGACTGAAAAGTCTCTGCAGTTTCAATGAAATAGATCTCAGATGTTGACAGAATAGAGTATAAGGCTTTTAAAAATTCAGATATGCTGATAGAGAGGAATGCAATCTTTCAGATAACTTGGACCAAAGTCATATCAAATTTTTAAGCAAGCTGTGAACTATGTACAAGGAGTTCCCAACTTGAACCCACAGTTTTGATCATAAGTCATATTGATTGTAAAGCAGAGTGGATAAAAATCGATGATTTTTTAAAAAAACTAAAAAAAAAGGATTTATTTAAATCAATTTTTTTTATTATTATCAAATTTATTTTAATAAAATGCTTTTGGAGTAAAAATCTACCTAAAAATAGTTTTGTATTTATGATACATTAATAATTTAGTTTATTCAGCATGAAATGGAGCTTAGTTATGTAGCATGAGGCTGTATATTCTGCAATATTGGGACTGTTGGTGAGTCAACACCGGGTCAGAGATGACAACTGCTCTTTAAAAATTATGATTTAAATCGAATTGATTTAAATCAAGCCTTTTTACTAGTGATTTAAATTGTGATTTAAATTGTGATTTAAATCGACTTGATTTAAATCAAATCCACCCTGTTGTAAAGCGGGCCACCATGTAACCGCACCTGATTTTACCTTTTTTGCAGTGGTCGTTAAGCAAAAGCTGTGGTCATAAAGCAAATGCCGCTGTCATTAAGTGACTCTATTGTTCTATATGGAGTCATTTTTGCCAGAAACTGGAAATAAGCACCAGTTTCCAGTAAAAGCGGTGTAAATCATAATCACATGACCATGGGGAAATACAAATAGCCGTAAATGCTATTTACGGCTGTTTAAAAATATCTGCTTAGAAAATGCCTGTTTCTTCCAAATGTACATTAAACATAAGTCTATTCAAATATACACATGGCAAACAATATAATGTATAATATATAACATAAAGTTATTATAATATACTGTAAATATAAAAGCATGTATGGGAGTGCTAATGATAAAATAATACAAAGTTATAATATAAAGTTATATAAAATATAAATATAAAAACATTTATAGGAGTGCTAACGATATACAGAAAAGTAACATTGGAATGAAGCTTTTAAATGTTAGCACCAAGGAAAGAAGTTATGAAAATGAAACCACACATTTTTGAGAACGTTAAAAAAATTAGTTTTTTAAAACATAGTATATATACATGATTTAGCTGGCAAAATTTTTAAATATGGCCATTATGTAACTTGTTTTGGGCATAAAAGCTGTATAGAGGAATAGTAATAACATTCTTCCAAAGGGAAAATTAGGAAGAATGGATGCAAAAACTATAGACAAAATTGTTAAATAATGCTGGAAAGTAATACTTGTGGAATTCCAAATGAAAGGGTACAGGAAAATGAGCAACATTTCAAGAGCAGTCTGAATACGCTAGGCATGGGGGTGCAGACCATAATTTTGCTCCTCAGTAGGTTAATGAGAAAACAAGTTTACTATGTATTTACTGTTTTAAAGACAACATAGCCAAGTGACTAATCTTGAACTGTGAAATATTTTGCACAAATGTCCCCAAATGTAAATTGCTAAATTGGGTAAGATTGGTATACAATTTTCATTCATTCGTTCGTTCGTAATGCCTCATCTCACCTGAATAACTCACAACAAATAAAAAACCAAGACTCAAATAAAAACTAGTTAAAAACAAATATACAAGCATATAAAGGCATCAATAATCACTTAAAAAATAATCATGGTGAGTAGCAATCCATCCTTGTGTCAGCTCAACACAGGCACTGTAAACATTCCCCACCATTGCTGGAATACTAAGCACGGTGGCATCTTCCTGGCCCTCCTGAAGGCTGGGCCAATCTAAGTTTTGGGAGAATGGTGTTCCAAAGGACAGGTGCCACAGCAGAAATGCTTTTGGTCCTGCTCCTGCTAGATGATACTTTTTCATAGATGGGACCTATACCATGTTTCTCCTGACAACCCTGAGTGGATGGTTCGATATAACCAGGAAGAGGCAGTCCCTCAAATGAGGAAGTAAAGCATGCATAACAATAAATAGAATGCCTAGTAAATATTTTATCACTGAGCAGAGTATAAGACAGGGAAATGTGTCTTTTTTGCTGTTTATTTGTATATAAATATATAGTATAAGGAATGCTTGAAGCCAGAAGTGTGTTAATGGGGACATCTATGTATATGCACCTTTCCACATAGATGATGCCATGTTGTTGGCTGAAAACCTGTGTTACACAAACCGCAAGATCTTATAATAGGTTTAGGTTAAAAGCTGCTGCATCTTGTTGAAGTTAAATGCCAATATTGTTATACCATCTTAATTCAAAGGGATCCATTCCCTTTAACCCATGTTCAGGACCAACATGACCCAAAATATTTCCTTGTATAAAAATTTAACCTCCTCTCTCTATAGTACTACTTGTCCATATACTGAGATTCATCAAATTTATTTACCGTATCTTGTTGATCCTGAGTATGGTATAAAAAGTATTTCAAAGAAAGTGATCTCGTAAACCAAAGCTTTCAATCTCCCATTTTGAAAATTCATTTTGCATATTTCTTCGTATCTCTAAAGCACTCCACTTCATCAGTATTTTCTTGAGGACCCAGATTGTTGGGGGCAATATGCTGACTCTGTGAACCGCTTAGAGAGGGCTGTAAAGCACTATGAAGCAGTATATAAGTCTAACTGCTATTGCTATTGATTTAAGATATCTGCAGTCTTCAGTTATGACAGTTTATCATGTGGACTACATACCCATAACAAACCCAACTATCCATTTCTCTAATGAGTACTTGGAGCAAAGTAGTAATCTTTGGATTATCTGGATCTGTGGTATTCTGGATTCAGGCCTGGACATAGAATGGAAACAGCACTGGTTGTACTCACAGTTAACTTTTGTAGGACGTGTAGGGAGGAGCGTGACCGTCCTTGTATTGCTGGACCTCACAGCAGCCTTCAATCCCGTTACCCATGCTTATCCTTTAGTTGTTTTCTTTCTTTCCTGAGTGGGGCCAATCAGTGGTTGTAGGGAAAGAGAGGCGGGACTCTTGGTCTCTGTTATAAAACAGAGTTTTATTCTTTATCCTATCCTGCTCAATATATACATGAAACTTCTGAGGAAGGTAATAATTAATTTCATGGCAAGAGATCATCAATAGGTAGATGAAGCCTGTTATGTATCTCCACCTCCAACCCAATGGGAGATGTGCCAGAAGTTCTTATTTGATGTCTGGATGGGAAAATATGAGCTTAGACTCAACCCAAGGAAGATGGAGTAGCTGTTGATTCAGAAACCTACTGATTGCAAGACAATACTAACCATGACCCTGAAAGGGGTTAGTACAGAGAGCATTGCTTGCAGTCTTGGGTCCTTCTGGACTTACAGCTCATGCTAAAAGAGCAGATGATCAGGAAGGCCTCAGCTCATTGAGTGCAAACAATTTCTCATGCCCTTTATTACTTTTTGCATGGATTATCACAGTGATGGCGAACCTTTTTTTGCTCAGGTGCCAAAAGGGCCCGCGCCCGCACCCATAATGCAATGCCCTCCCCCCCACGCATGCGTGCACAAACCCCCGTGCTGCCCCCCCCCCTGCATGCGCACAGGACTCACTGAAGCCTCCGGAGCCTGTGGATGGCGAAAAACGGATTCCAGCTGATTTTCGGCCTTCCAGAGCTTGGAAACGAACTTCCGGTTGGGCCGGGGAGGTCGTTTTCGCCTTCCCCAGGCTTCAGGAAAGCCTCCGGATCCTGTGGATGGCGAAAAACGGACCCAACAGCCCACCTTCCGGTTCGGAAACGAACTTCCAGTTGGGCCGTTGGGTCCGTTTTTCACCATCCACAGGCTACGGAGGCTTTCCTGAAGCCTCCGGAAGGCGAAAACGACCTCCCCCCGCCCTCTGGAAGGCCAAAAATCAGCTGGAATCCATTTTTCACTATCCACAGGCTCCGGAGGCTTCAGTGAGTCCTGTGTGCATGCGCAGGGGGGGGCAGCGCGGGGGGTTATGCACGCATGCGTGGGGCTGACATAGGGCAATGCCTTGTGTGCCCTTCGCCATCACTGGATTATCATAATTGACTTTACATGAAGCTGCCCTTAAAAGACAGCTCAGAAACTTCACCTAGTACAAAGATACCCTGTTTCTCCCAAAATAAGACATCCCCTGATAATAAGCCCAATCGGGCTTTTGAGTGCATGGCAATAAGGCCAAGCGCTTATTTCAGGGTTCAAAAAAAATATAAGACAGGGTCTTATTTTCGGGGAAACACGGTAGTACCTATGTGCTTATTAGGCAATCACATTACCACCATAGCATATTACATCATTGCTGTGAAGCTACTAATTATTGGTACATTTCTGGATGTAATTCAAAGTACTGATTGCTACTTTTGTAATTTCACCAGTGTATTTCTGGGAGATGTCTATGGAGATTTGAAAAAACAACTTTGGACATTTCTGAGAGAAGCTGAAAATGGGGTGTGTCCCCCCCCCAAAAGGATAGCTCCCAATGTCAAGGCCTTTTGGAAGCTTGTAAAAAGGTGAGTTTTCTAGAGGACTTTGAAAGTGTTAATATTATTGCCTGTAATATTATTACTACTTGCATTTGTTTTAATTAGTACATGTGCACAGGTACAGTCAGTTAGAACCAATGCAGTAGATGAATTGCACAAATGAATAAATGTTAATTGAATTATTCTACACCCAAGTGATCTACTCTCATTCTGGATCAGAGTTTGCAAGCAATAAAGAACTGGATAAGGACCACTAAATGTTAAATGCATCTCAACAAGACTGAAGTCCTATAGTTGATTTGTTCTTAGGTACAGGGATTAGCTAATCATATTGTTTTGAATGGAGTTACCTTAACAGTTTGAGGCTAATTATCCAAAAGAATATTTTACAAAAACCTGAGCATGTTCTTAGAATTCGGCTAATATTTTTTTTTATATTTTTTTTTATGTTATTAGAATTTGTTTTTTTTTTTTTTTGCTATTCCATTAATAGAAGAGTGCAATTGAATAAGGCCATAAAATAGATTCTTCTCAGTTGAGCAATCCAGAAAATTGAAGGGTCTTTCTAAAAACATTCCGTTGCCAAGTCACAGACCATTCAGTATAGTCTAAATTTTATTAGATCTGAGGATCTACTTTAAGAATCTATCTATGGTATCGGTGGTCCAATATTACAGAGGTTTAACCTAATCTGCCACGTGTTTTCATCAAAAATAGATCTACATGAAAGTAAAGTAATAGTTTAGCCGCCTGCATTCTAAAACAATTTCAAGAATTGTTAAATGCAGATCCTATGGGAGTAACATAACCTACAAAACATAATGGGCTGCACTGTATTAATATAGCTACCACTAGTATACCAAACAGGTATGGTCTTATCCTCTCTCAGAGCTCACATTTGAAGGGAAGCTCGATTAAGTCCCATCCAGACCTCTTCCCAAACTATCCAACTGGGTTCTCATTTAGTTCACAGGCAAAGAATTTAGAATCGTAATCGGATGCTCGGAACTGTTATTTGCTCACAATGCCTTGTCAACTGCAGGTAGCAAGTGAATCCTCAAAACATCAGGACACCGGCTTGCCTATTACCGATCTATAAAGCTTTGTTTCTTCCATCAGTTTGTGCTGACGACATAAATACCTCACGACTCTTGAATACGTCGCCGAAAGGTTTTCAAAAGTGAGGCCCGACCCAACCCCGAAAACCGGTTTTTTTATAGGCAGGTATTTTTATAGGGAGGAATAAACTTCGTAATGTTATTCTCTGAAATTCGTCTCATTAAAGGATGCGCGGACCCACTGCCAAACAGTGCCACTGACTGGATTACATCCGAAAATCGTCTTGATTGGATAAAAATCTAAATCTCTTCCTTAATTCCGATCGTGAGGGGAAAACAGCAGGGACCGCCTAAAAAAAGTAAAAATCCCCCCCCTCCATTTTAGCCATATTTTGATTCCAATAGAAAAACAGAAGCTAAGCAGCCCATCGGAAAAGGCGTCTCTCCTTCCTCACAACCTCCGTCAGGCCCTGACCTGGAGCGGCCCGCCCAGGTAGGAAGCTCCCCGGCTCCTCTAGGCGGAGGTGGCCGCAGCCAGGTTCAAGGGAGAGGGAGAAAGATATATCAAACGTCCGGGCTCGAGCTCCGTTACCTGAATCCCAAACCCGCTCGCGCCTCTTAGGAGCGGCAAAACTCCACACCGATTTCAGCCCCGTCCGCCACGTGCTGGCTTCGTCCAATCATGTTCTCCGCCTCGCCTCTCTTTGGATCTACCCCTCTCCCCCCCCCCCGCCAAGAGCGCGGAAGAAAAGCTCGCGGCTCGCCGTCAGGTGACCTCACGTGGCTGCCTTCCTCTCCTCTCCCCTCCGCCGCCCCCGACTCGCCCGCAGCCTTCCCGTGCCTCTCCTTTTTGACCAATAAACGTACCAAACCAACCGACCAATAGGAAGGAGAGTTGGCTCGGAGGTTGCGCAGCCGCAGTCGGCGGGGCTGAGGTCATAATGATTAAAATGGCGACGCCGCAGTTGGTGGGGTTACCGGCTTCTCTTGCGGGCAAGATCAAGGGGTGCGTTTCTTTCCCTCGCCGGCTCCTTGTAGCTTGGAAACGGGAGGAGGGGGGAGGCAGGAATAAAGCGTCGGGATTGAGAAGGTTGAAATTGTGGAGTGTCACAACACGAGGAGTTTCTGCCCGAGTGTTTCTGGAAATCCTCTTTCCTGCTCTGCTTTGGGGCTGCCTGTTTGAATTGCGAAAGCTCTCAGGATTTTTTGGGGGAAATTGCAATCCGAAATCGTTGGGAAGGCATCAGGTTGCGGAAGACTGCGCCAGTTTGCTTATTGCTATTTTCGGGTAGATTCCGGTGACATGGCTTAACTTGCCCATGCTTAATTGAACCATGGTGTGCTCAGTGTTCCAATTTTTGTGAGTTTGCACGAGGCACTAAACCATAAACGAAACCAAGCAATTTGGGCCAATGCTACAAATATTTGCCTTAATTTAAAAGTGGCCACGTATAAATTAATCAGCTGTGCTTATGTTGTTCATTAAATTACTGGTGTTAAAATTAAGCAAATGTCACTATTGATCTTTTGCAGAAATTATAAAAATGCCACCCTGATAGATAATAGCTTGGTCTGTATAATGTTCCCAATTTTATATTTGTATTTATTGAAAATGTATCAGGAATTTCATTATTCCAGTCAGCCACTTCATTCCCAAGAATTGCTTTGGTGTAATAAGTAAATGTGCAGGGCTAGAAACACTCTTATAGTCCTATCATAGGCGCAAAACCAACTGGGGGACTTTGGGAAAATCTCTCTGAAAACCTTGCTGAGAAAATTGCAGAGACATATATATGACCTGTTCAGACTGAACAAGATATATAGTGCATAACAAGCCCATTAAAAAAATAGGGTAGTTAATTTTTTATTTTGAAAGTTTGGACCCTTGAAGGGCCTAAAATTAGTGTACAATTTAAGTTTAAACAATTGGTTCATAGTGTCAGAGCCCTCCAGCTTTATTAGGCGCCCTTATTTTTAAAACTGGAAGGCTCTGACACTCTGAATAATTGGTTAGACTTAAATTGTACACTAATTTCTAGCTTTTCAGGGGCCCAAACTTTAAAAATAAAATTCACATTCTAATTCATATTGAATATTTGGTAATAAGGGACATGGTGGCTCAGTGGCTAAGACGCTGAGCTTGTCGATCAGAAGGTCGGCAGTTCAGTGGTTCGAATCCCTAGCGCTGCGTAACGGAGTGAGCTCCCGTTACTTGTCCCACCTTCTGCCAACCTAGCAGTTCAAAAGCATGTAAAAAATGCAAGTAGAAAAATAGGGACCACTTTGGTGGGAAGGTAACAGCGCTCCATACGCCTTCGGAGTTTAGTCATGCCAGCCACATGACCACGGAGACGTCTTCAGACAGCGCTGGCTCTTCAGCTTAGAAACGGAGATGAGCACCACCCCCTAGAGTCGGGAATGACTAGCACACATGTGCGGGGGACCTTTACCTTTACCTTATTTGGTAATATTCAAGCTATTTACAAGCCTGAAATACTGTTTTTTTTTATAGATCTTTTGCATATAATACAATTAAAGACAGGCTGCCTCTTATCCTGACTCGTGTTATTGATACTTTACATCGACATAAACATGAGTTCTTTGAAGAATATGGAGAAGTAAGAAACGTGACCCTTTCTGTTTTATTCTTGTATGAATACAAATGTTGACTTTGCTTACTGCTTTCTATAGTTAGTTCTGCATAACTTAGACATAAGTTTTCCTGTTTCAAATGACAAAGTTCTATACTGGATTAGCCAAGGTTTGTCTTGCTGAGCATCATCTCATTTATGTTTCAAATCTTTTAAAGTCTTCTAAACTAATCAACTCTTAGAATCTTGTAGTAGGCCATTGTGCATGAACAGGTAAGTGCCTTTTATGATCTATAATGGTTGATAATTAATTTAATTAAATGAACCTGAATGCTAGTATCATTGGAAGAGGAAAATGTTTTTCTTTCAGTGAATGGTGAACAGTGCTATTATTTTAGAATAATAATTTAGAAGTAGGAAATATAAATTAAAATAAATTATCTTACTGGGTTATGCCCCATGCCAGCTTTTTCAAATTAAAAAAAAAGATTCAGATGGCTCTTTTCCTAGGAAAGATGTTTAGCTCCCATTTATTTTAGTCATTCCTTCATATACAAGATTCTCATTAGGTTACATACCATATATCCAAGAATTCTTTCTTGCTCAATGATCAGCACTTTATAAACTATTGTAGAATGTAAAGGTTGGAAGGAATCTTTGAAATAATTTAGTCCAACCTATCCAGCAGATATCCACTACTGCAGCATCTTCAAGAGGTCACCAGAGGCTGATTTTTGTTCAGTCACTCAGCTTCAAGATCCTCTTGAAGCTTGAACTTTTATGTAGGAGTTTGCTATCCTCCATCTCTGTCATTTGCAAATGTGATAATCCTATTTTCTGATCCCTCATCCATCCAGATCAGTTATATATATGTTGAACAGCACAAGGGCCCCCAATAATGGCCTGCAACACCTCACTTAATGACACCAATCACTGCTCTCCCCGTTTTGGTAGTTAAGCGGAGCACAGAGTGTCTTGGGTGGGGGAGGCCCTGAAAGCAGGGGTGGGTTCTGGCTTACCTCGCTGCCGGTTCGCTTCCTCACGAGCTGCGTGGGCGCGCGCATGCGCAGTGCTAAAAACCCAGCTTCTGCACATGCACAGAAGCAAAAAACAAGATGGCGCCGCCGAGAGAGCCGGTTCGGGGGCGTGTCCAGCCGGCCATTGCTGCCGGTTCAGCAAGCGGGGGGAAATTCCCGCTACCGGTTCTATAGAGCCGGTCCGAACCGGCAGGAACCCACCTCTGCCTGAGAGGTCTAGTGCAGGCCCATGGCCAAACTGCAGCATATCCCCAATTCACATATGGCATGCTTCAGGCCTACCAGGAAACTCCCCCACCCAAGGCACCCTGTACTCCGCTTCCCATCCCACTGGGTCCCCTCAGACCTTGGGCATGCTTTCCCACCCCACTGGGTCCTAAGTCTGATGTCTTCCATATTTTGTCTAGCTCTGTCATAGTTTTTCTTCCAAGCAGTAAATATGTTTTTATTTCATGGCTACTATGATCTTCATTGTATGGTTTTGAGTGTAGGAAGGTCAAGTCTGTTACCCCTTCAATTTTTTTCTATGTCTATTTGCACTGGGTTGGCTTTCCCTGGACATAATCTATCCCTCCTCTTCAGAGTGGAATAGCAGGCTGGCTTTTGCACCCTTTTTTCCCCTTCAAGAAGATATACAGTATCTTAAGTATTCAGCATTTCACTTCCTTTTAATATTTTCAATAAAACAGCAGACAGCCATTTCATCTTTTTACATTTTGAGATAGTGTTGTTTGCTTCATCTTTAATGATCTTACATTAAAGATATCTTCAGGCATTCTAATTATTAAATCCAGCACTAACTCTTGTTTTTGCTGATTTAATGTAGTGTCTTCAACTTTACTTTCAGAGTATATAGTTTACATTGGTGTGATCCATTCAGTGATATTGATATGTACCATCATCTTTTAGATTATTGGAAGAAGATATTTGTGATAAATATTGTATCTTCTTAAAACACATGTTGGTTTCTCCCACTTTGTTTCATATGCTAGGACCAATTTTTCATTTAATTCCAAATGATACTGTACTTCCAATTTTAGTATTTCAATAACCTGGTACTTCCTCTGCATTTCTGACCGGATCACTATAACAACAATTAACTTGCATTGAACTCAATATTATTTTATCAATTTTTGGGACTGTATTGGGACAGTACAGGTAATCCTCAACTTACAACTGTTCATTTAGTAACCGTTCAAAGTTAAAACAGTACTGAAAAAAATGACTTATGACCATTTTTCACACTTATGACCACTGCAGCATCCCCATGGTCACATGATCAAAATTCAGATGCTTGGCAACTGACTCACATTTATGACTGTTGTAGTGTCCCAGAGTCATGTAATCATCTTTTGTAACCCGACAAGCAAAAGTCAATGGGGAAGCGAGATTCACTTAACCATGTTACTTTACTTAACAACCGCAGTGATTTACATAATAACTGGGGCAAGAAAAGTCATAAAATGGGGCAAAATTCATTTAACAAATAGCAACAGAAATTTTGGGCTCAATTGTGGTCATCTGCTAGTATTATGCTGACATTGCCCTGATTGTAAATGACCATTTGGCAAAATACTAGATGTGTTGGATTTCCTTCTTCAATGAATTGTGTTTAATCTAATCCCTTAAATATAACCTGCCTGTTGTGGATAGAGATGTAAAATTTCCGGAAATTTTGAAGCTCGGAAAAAAAACCGTTTTTTTTTCCGTTTTTTTTGGGGGTGTGTAAAGGGAAATTTTCGGAAAAATTGAAAAAAATGCTACATTAGCACTTTTTTGTCTTTTTAAGATTGAAAGTCATTCTGTTACTTTAGGAACATAAAATATGACTATGGACAATTTGACTTGGCATAAAATTATCACAACTAGCACATTAAAAATATAAAAACCCACTAACATGCAAAAGCAAAACTGAAACCTTTTTCTTGTTACAATAGCAGTACCTCCTAAAGGAAGAACTGCATA
>QLTV01003294.1:851846-874617 GCA_003457575.1 Thermophis baileyi | reverse complement strand
CATAACCAGTGATATTTTTAAGAGTTCTCCACATGTTTGCTGGTTCATTTGTTGAGAACTGATTCTTTAGCTTTTCAGAGTAGCTTCTTTTTGCTGCTCTGATCTCCCTTGTTAATACATTTCTGGCCTGATTGTACAGCATTTTATCACCTTTTCTATAGGCTTCCTCTTTGGAACGACGAAGCTGCTTAAGTTTAGCTGTGAACCAAGGTTTGTTGTTGCTGTATATTCGCAAGTTCCTGGTCGGAACACATAGGTCTTCACAGAAGCTGACGTATGATGTTACAGTATCTGTGAGTTCATCCAGGTTTGCAAAGGTATCTTCAAAAATATTCCAGTCAGTGCAGTCAAAGCAAGCCTGTAGCTTTAACTTTGCCTCCTCAGTCGAAGTCTTCACTGATTTAATTGTTGGTTTTGTGGTTTTAAGTCTTTGCCTGTAAGCAGGTACAAGGTGAATCATGCAATGATCAGAGTGTTCCACAGCTGCTTGTGGTAAAGACCGATAAGCATATTTTAGTGTTCTGTAGCAATGGTCTAAAGTATTCTTGCCTCTAGTGGGACAATTGACATGCTAAAAGTATTTTGGTAGCTCTTTCCTTAAGTTTGCCTTGTTTAAATCTCCCAAAATAATGGCCAGTGAATTGGGGTATTTGGCTTCAGCCTCCATAATTTGGTCAGCTAGAGTTTGTAATGCCTTGTTTACACAGGCATGTGGCGGGACATACACAGCAATTAGTAGAAATGAGAACTCACGTGGAGAGTAAAATGGTTTACAGTTGATAAGTAAAGACTCTAAGTTTTCGTCACAGAATTTATATATTATAGTTATATCCTGAGACCAGTTGTTGCTGATATATAAGCATAAGCCTCCTCCCTTCTTTTTCCCAGATGTATCTGCAATTCTGTCTGATCGTTGAATCTGAAAACCTGGGATATGCAGGCTGCTATCATCAATTGATTCAGTTAACCAGGTTTCAGAGAAGCATAATGCTGCTGAATTGTAAAAATCAGAATTGTATCTGTTTAAAAGGAGTATTTCATCCATCTTATTAGCAAGTGAATGTAAGTTGGTTAGGAATATTGATGGCAGGGGTTTTTTATTTCTCCTATTCCTTAGCCTGTTTAAAATCCCCGCCCTTTTACCTCTCCGCCCTTTTACCTCTCCGTCTTCGTTTCCTCCGGTTGGTTTTTTTGGTAATCCATAGCTCCAGGGAAATTGCTTCTTGCTGTGTTAGAATCTCCTCTGCATTTGTAAAGGGGGGGGGGTGACCCTCCGACTGTTGGGGGGGCGGACCGGCGGGGTGGGCGTGGCAGGTGGTCATGTGACTGGGTGGACATGGCTAGGTCATGTGACTGGGTGGGTGTGGCCAATTTAACAGTCCATTAAACAATGCACACAAATTAAGTTTAATTTGTTTTGCTCCTGGGGGGTGGGGTTTATTTGCTTTTGTTTGCATGTTGCTCTTTTGGTTGACTTTTCTTTTTACTAGATCATTTTTTCCGTTGTTTAGGAGTCTAGTGGTCCACTTCAGAAAACTCAGTTTTGAAGCAATTCTTCTCAGCCCTAAGGAGCTTGAGAAATTTCTGTCTCTCCTCTCCTCTCTCTCTCTCTCTCCCTCTCTCTCTCTCTCTCCTGGAGGCGGGGGAAGGTGAAAAACAGGCTGTTTTTGCCCATTTTTTGGCCTCCTGGGGCATCTGTGCACCCTGTTTTTCCCCTCCCCACCTCCAACAGCATTCTGCAGGCCAAAAACAGGCAAAAACTGCCTGTTTTTTGGCCTGGGGCATCTGTGCACCCTGTTTTTCACCTCCCCCGCCTCCAGAACGTCTCTGCAGGCCAAAATTGTTGGCCTTAACTTTCAGTTCCAGCCCGCAGGGCTTGCAAAGGTAAGTCCTGCGCTCGGCCAAAGGGTGGGCGGGACGATGAGGGCGGGGCAGCCTTGTGGTCCTGCGCGGGCCAGATTAATGGCTTCGGTGGGCCGTAGTTTGAGGATCCATGGTCTACATCTTCCCTAAAACCAAAAATCCTGCCTGCCCTGAATCTGAAGTACCCCAGGAGCGGGAGAATGTATAGGTTAAATAATACAGGTAGTCCTCAACTTACGGCCACAGTTGAGCCTAAAATTTCTGTTGTTAAGTGAGACATTTGTAAAGTGAGTTTTGCCTCATTTTACAACCTTTCCTGCCACGGTTGTTAAATGAATCACTGCAGTTGATAAATTAATAACCCGGTTGTTAAGTGAATCTGACTTCCCCATTGACTTTGCTTATCAGAAGGTCGCTAAAGGAGATCACGTGACCCTGGGATACAGTAATGGTCATAAATATGAACCAATTGCCAAGCATTTGAATTTTGATCACGTGATAATGGGGATACTGCAAAGGTCGTAACTGTGAAAAGCCATCATAAGTCACATTTTTCAGTGTCGTAACTTTGAACGGTCACTAGTTGTAAGTCAAGGACTGCCTGTATTAGCAATTGTTTCATTTTTCTTATGTTTTTTGGCATTTATTTTAACAAGTTTTTAAAAATTTAAGCAATCCTTATAAAGTGTAACAAAAATATGAGCATGAATTACAGTTAGGAAGAGAGTTTGCCAGGGAGAATGCTTTTTGAGCCTATTAAAACTTGCCGTCAATCCTGGTGCTTTGAACTCTTCCACAAAGAAATGCATCTTTAGAAAGCACTGTGACCACTCTAACAGAGAACATGCACAGATGTTCAAGAATTTCTGTGCTTCAATTGTACCTAATATGTCCAAAGGCTCTACAGTAGAAGCAAAATTAATATTAAATGCCTCGTGCATTTGATATTAATTTTCCCTCGTATCGAAAGGAGAGTCCAGGATGGGTTGCTCTAGTCCCATAGCTCTATGGACTGGGTTGAATTTTCTGAGGATCCGCCTCCCTGGTGACGTTTCCTCAGTCATTCAACTCAGTCCTCAGCTCTTGGACACTTTTTTCCTTTGCTCCTGTGAGCTTTGGGTTGTTCAATTGTATTTTTTTTGTCAAACCTTTCCTGGACTTTCCCTAGCCTTTATTTCATTTTTCCCTGAACGACATTTGGTTCGCTAGAAGAATCGTGACTGTAAGTGCCTGTTTCGCGCTGCCTTCGGGCGCCCGAGCGGGCAGCTTTATTACTTTACTGTTTGCTGGCTGCAGGGGAGTGCGCTGAGGAGCGAGGCAGTTTAAAATCTTTGCCCTGTTCAACGTCGTTCCTTGTCTGGTGAGGTGGAGGCTTTCATCCAGCTTTTTTGCTGGCGTCTGGCACGCTTTGCTTTCCTGGGCTCAGGATCGAAACGGGGCTATCAGTTCAGGTCGCCGTCTGTTCGTTCGTGCAGCGGCAGACCGCAGGATCGGATCAGTCCTTGCCACCGGCACAGGATCCGATCCCTGATAAAGTTTCAAGCGCAAAGCCATTTTGGCGGTCTCAACTGTTTGCTTTGGAACGGCTGCCTTGTGTTTTGGTGCGAACACCATTTTGAGACCAACAGCTCTTCAGCTGCCTTCTAGAGCCGCGGCCGCCATTTTGTTGACTTCACTTCAGCGCGGCCATTTGCTGCATCGGAGATTAAGAGCAGCTTTGGAGGTGCACTCTCATTAACTGCCTTTTGGCCTTTTTGGGGCCCCTTGCCTAATTAGTCTTCGACTGGGTGGTGTCCCCTCCTCATTTCACAGCCAGCTACTATTTTGAGCGCCGGGCCTGGGCACTGGGTTTGAGGCTCACTCACGGTCGCCTCGCAGTGCTGATTATTTGCGACCCTCAGCTGACTAGGCTGGTCGTGGTCTGTCCATTACTACCGCTAAGGCCCTGGGAGGTTCTCCCATTATAGCACGGAGGAGGGGTCCCTGGCTGAGGCCATACTCCTTTCTCCATTGGCGCAAGAGCAGTGGCTTTTTTGCGTAAGCCTGCCTTACGCTGGTGATAGGACCAGCATGTCTACAGGTTTGCCTATCCATTTATTTTCCTGTTCGAGTTATTGACCTGACCAGGCCTTGATCCCTGGTCCAAACTGCCAGCCTGAAGGGCCATTGTTCCCTGAGCCATCCACGCTGGTCACTGGGGACTTATTAATTTGTTTCTTTTTCCTATTGCCATTCAGGATGGACAGAGAAGCTGCATCCTCTTCCCATCGTAAGGGGTCTTGGTCCCCCCCGCTTTCGATAGGGTGACCAGACCTATGGCTCAGGCCAGGCACTCCAGTTTGGTGGCTACTGAGAAGCTTAAAACGATGGCTCCGGGCCTTCGGAAGGCTTCTAAGGTGGATCAGAAGGCGGCTCTTAAACGCCAAAAGTTCACCAGGGCACAGGAGGCTTCAGGGAGGCTCTGTGCAGCGGGGCATCGAAGGGTGCCTGAGGAGACTTCTGGGTGGCTGGACTCAGCTGATTCCCGCCCAGACCTTCCCCGGGAGCTTCCTCCCTCTCAATCTGACCACATAGTGGAAGCAGGCCAGGTTTCCCAGGGAGCTCTGTCTGCCGTTGGCCTGATGGAAGTTCATGATCTGGTCCCTCGCCAGGATGTGTCAGCTTCCGGCGGTGGCCTCCATGCTTCCCCTTCTGCTACCTTTACCCCTACCGTGGTGGGGCTCCGCCAGGAGGGGAGACTGGAGCAGGACATCCCTCCTTCTGTAAAGGCTTGGCTTGCTGCAGCCATCAAGGAGGGTATTGCTGCTGGGCTGCATCAGAGACCATACTGCGTTGCTCCTACAGCTCGGCCAGAGGTGTATGAGGCCCAGTTAGGGCAGGCAGAGGGGTATTATAGTTATCAAGGGGGCTATACTGCTGATCATTCGGATGCCAGCCAGGTTTCCCTTTCAGAAGGAGAGCTGCAGGGGGAGGAGGATTATTAGGACCTGGATCCGGAACCATCAAGCAAGCCATCCTTTAAGGCCTTGTTTGATCCAGCCCTGTTTAAGCAGCTCCTGGCCAAGGCTCGGGCTATTGCCCACCTGGGCTCTGATTCTAATGACCTTCTACAGCCCCAGGGCCCTGGGGAGCAGGAGGACTTTCTTTTCTCCAAACAGGAGATGGCACCTGATTCCGTCCCGATCCCCGGCATGTTCCTGGATGTTATTAGGCGCCAGTGGAACTCACCTGCCAGCACTCAGCAGCCTAGCGGTCCGGAAAACACCTTTTTTGCTGTGGAACCTGACCTGCTCCAGCTGATCCAGGTGCCGCAGATGGATGCGCCAGTGGCCTCCTTGACTTCGAATTCCATCCTGCCTCCGGATGCGGACGACGCATTGAAAGCCAATGAACAACAGGAGGAAATGACCCTGTGTAGAGCTCATCAAGCTGATTCCTGGGCCATTCAGGCCGCTACCACGGCGTCCTTTTTCATTAGAGTATCGTTGAGGTGGCTCCATCAGCTGCAGGACAGAGTTCCTTTGGAGGACCTCCGGAGTCACCAGGACCTGTCCAAAATTATTGCAGCAGCGGAGTTTACAGCGGATGCCTCCTTGGCTGCAACCAAATTTTCGGCCTGATCCATCACGTTGTCTGTCACTGCGCGGTGATTACTATGGCTGCATCATTGGCGCATGGACACTAAGGACCGCTGGAAGCTGGCCTCTGGCCCCTTTGAAGGGGGGAATCTTTTTGGCCAATCCTTGGACCCTTTCCTGATAGAGACCAGGGACAAAAGGAAAATCCTCCCTTCCCAGAGCAGGCGTCCCGCTTTCTGGTCCTCGCCCTATTTTAGGTGGCCCTCCTCCAGACGGGAGCTGGGGCGAGCTTCTCCCATACATATAGGCCCTTTCAGTATAGGTCGGAGTCTCAGCCTGACCGCTCAGCCTTTAGCGGTAGAGGCAGACCGCAACAGCAATTCAGGCGCCAGGGATGAGGTAGTGGCAACAAGCCCTTCCACTGGCAAAAATAGTTTAGGGTCTGACCCTCCTATCGGGGGGCAGGCTAGGCCTGTTTGCGGCTCGCTGGGAGGAAACGACTTCTGATGCCTGGGTCAGGGAGACCCTTAGATCTGGGCTCTCCCTGGAATTTCTCTCCCCTCCTCTGAGGTTTTTCCTCCGCTGCCCCATTTCCAGGGACCCGGTACATCAGGGACTCATGGAATCGGCGATCCAGCATCTGCTGGACATTCAGGCGATTCAGCTGGTACCACCGGAGCAGTGGGGGCAAGGCTTCTATTAAATTTGTTTCTAGTGCCGAAATCGTCGGGGGATTGGAGGGCAATTTTGAACCTGAAGGGACTAAATCAATATCTGGTTTACAGAAGGTTTAAGATGTACTCCCTTCGTTCCATCTTAACCGGGATCCGGGAAGGGGATTTCTTGACTTCTGTAGTCCTTACGGAGGCCTTCCTCCATGTCCCTTCATCCAAGTCACCGATGTTACCTGAGGTTCTGCTATGCTGAGTGCCATTTCCAATACACGGCACTTCCCTTCGGGCTAGCCTCGGCCCCACGGACCTTTACCAAGGTCATGGCGGTGTTAGCAGCTTCCCTCAGGTCGATCCCCATTAGGATTCAGTGTTACTTGGACGACCTACTTATCCTGGCATCATCCCGGCAGCTGGCAGAGATAGATCTCGCCACCACAATCCAGACTAAGGGACCACGGTTTTTCTGTCAACCTGTCAAAGTGTCACCTGGTACCTACCACGAGACTGGTCCATTTAGGGGCCTTGATTGACACTGTCTCAGGTCAGATTTTTCTTTCTCAGGAGTGACTGGACAGCATCCGGTCCTTGGTGGGCCAGATGCGGGTGGCCAGAGGGGCGCCGATTGTGCTCCTGTCGCAGCTATTAGGACAGATGATGTCATGCCTGGACATCGTCCCTTGGGCCCGTTTGCACGCCAGACCTCTCCAATGGTTCCTGCTGCCACATCAGCGGGCTGGTCGCAGCTCCTCGCCCGCCAGGGTTCGGATCCCACCGGAGGTGCTGCGTTCCTTCCGTTGGTGGGTGTTGGGGGCTGTCACAAAGCGCTGCTGTTTCCGGGACCCGGTAAGACTGTCGGTGACTTCTGATGCCAGCCTCTTTGGCTGGGGCGCCCACTTTGGCTCCAGCGTTGCTCAGGGCAGGTGGACTCCTCTAGAGCTCCAGCACAACATCAACTGGCTGGAGCTCAGGATGGCCCATTTGGCCCTAAAATCCTTCCTAGGGGGGTTACGGGGTCTCCATGTCCTCCTCCTGATGGACAATGTGGCCACCAGGGCTCACATGAATTGTCAGGGGGAGACTCGCTTGAAGCCACTCATGCTGGAACTGGACTCCTTGTGTCGGTGGGCGGAGGCTCACCTTTTGTCTCTGAGAGCGGGACACATTGCGGGGTCCTCCTACGTCAAGGTGGACTGGCTGAGCTGGGCCCAGGTCGACCAGTTGGAGTGGAGGCTGGATCCCTATCTGTTCCTGGACCTGTCTGAGAGTTTCAGCTGGCCTCTGATGGACCTATTTGCCTCACCGGACAATGCGCACCTTCACTGTTATTTTTGCAGATTCCTGTCCCCGGGGGCGGAGGGGGTGGATGCCCTCAGGTGTCCCTGGCCCAGGGACCTCCTTTAGGCCTTCCCGCCCTTGCCCCTGCTCCCGGCCATGCTCCGGAGGGTGCTACTGGAATGGGCGGAGTTACTGTTGGTGGCTCCCCACTGGCCCAGACGCCCATGGTTTGCCAACCTCGTCGGCCTCTCAATCACCAGGCCCTGAAGAATCCCTCCGGATCGAGTCTCCCTCAGCCAGGGTCCCATCCAACATCTGGACCCCCAGTGGCTTCAGTTAACCATCTGGAGGTTGAGCGGAGTCTCCTAGCCCGGGAACGGTTCTCCAGTAGGGTCATCCGGATGATGCTGGTGGCCAGGCGGCCTTCCACCATGCGTATTTACGAGGCCACCTGGAAGGCCTTTAGTGTCTGGTGCGGCAAGCGCCAGTTGGACCCCGGGGGGTTGGCAGTTGAGCATGTGCTCGAGTTCCTACAAGATGGTCTCGAGAAGGGACTTTCTCCCAGCACGTTGTGGTGGCAGGTCGCTGCCTTGGCTCCAGCTTGGGACTCTGGCGACCAGGCCCCCTGGCTCATCATCCAAGGGTCCATATTTTTTTGCGGGGGGCTTCTAATTTAATGCCCCCACCAGGTCACCACTATCCCACCTGGGACCTGTCTATAGTGTTGCAGGCCCTGACCAAGCCTCCGTTTGAACCTTTGCGGGAGGCTTGCCTACGACTCTTATCGTGGAACGTAGCGTTCTTGGTGGCCATCACGTCTGCGAGGAGAATCTCGGAATTGGCGGCGTCGATACGCAAGGACCTTTGCGTCTTCCATGCGGACAGGGTGGTTCTGCGGCTGGATCCTGTGTTCTTTCCTAAGGTCAACTCCATCTTCCATCGTGCCCAGGAGTTGATTTTGCCTAATTTCTGTCCAGGCCCGCGCCACGATTTGGAGGTCCGGTGGCATACTCTGGACGTGCGGAGGGATCTTCGCATCTACATCCACAGAACCGCTCCTCTCCCAAAGACAGAGGCCTTGTTCGTGTCCTTTCGCCCTTCGTCAATTGGCCACAAGGTTTCACCTTCCACGGTCGGCAGGTGGCTTCAGGCCTGCATCTCCCGGGCTTACAAGTCGCAGTATCTTACGGTACCTCAGGGTGTGACGGCGCACTCAACCAGGAGTGCGGCGAGCACGGCCACCTGGTCTACCCAGGCTTCTGTCGAGGAGATCTGTCGGGTGGCAACGTGGACGTCGGCGTCTCTTTTCATCCGCCACTACCGCATCGACTCATTTGCTTCTGCTGACGCAGTGTTCGGCCGGTGGGTGCTACAGCGGGTGATTGAGGATCCGTGAAGAGCCTTTGCCCGCCCTTTTGGACTACTTACCTTTGGTATGTCCCATCCTGGACTCTCCCTTCGATACGAGGGAAAAGGGGCGTTGGTTCTTACCTGATACGCCCTTTTTACGAGGATCGAAGGGAGAGTCCAGCCACACCCTTGGATCTGGTTCTGCCGGCCTCCGGGGGGAGTTTGGTGTTTCTCTTATGCAGGTCCGTCAAGTGTTCTTGACATGGTTCCGTGGATACTGCTGTGGGCTTGCGTCATTCGCTTTGGACTTGTTGACTGAGGAAACGTCACCAGGGAGGCGGATCCTCAGAAAATTCAACCCAGTCCATAGAGCTATGGGACTAGAGCAACCCATCCTGGACTCTCCCTTCGATCCTCGTAAAAAGGGCGTATCAGGTAAGAACCAACGCTCCTTTTCATTATGATAAAAGCTATTGTATGTGACTGTATACAAGGCTTATGTGTATGCTCACCTGTTTCTCAGTCACCAGAATGTCTTGTCTGTTGATTTATGCCAGTACTGTATGAGAAATTCTTATCTGAGCAAGACACTTATCAAACCTCTTATCAATATTTTGCCTGTATGTGGCATTTGAGAACAGAAACAAATGCTTTTTCTTCCCAGCTGCATTAGACAAAAAACTTATACACTCATATTTTTTGTTTGGCACTAATTCATTTTTGTTATTATACAGAATGCAGACAACGCATCGAAGAATTTTAGTTTGATGTTCCCTGTAAATGTTACCAATGCAGTATGTAATACACCTAAAGCCATTTTTATTTGTAGGCTTAGTGTGCCTTATTGTAAACAGAAATATTCAGGTACACAAGTATTTAATTGCTATATATTATCTGTATATAACAGTCCTATAATATTGAAATAGTTCTTTTGCCACATGGAATCTAAGTATGTGTAAATGAGTAAAACTATTACTCTCTATACTGTTCATGCAGTAGGAATGCATTTTGAGCTAATTGTATTTGTCTTCTTTTTAATCTAGAAAATTTGTAACTGATTATATTTGGATAGTCTAATATGGGCTTTCCACATTTTTCTTTTCAATTTTTTAAAAACACTGTAACTTCCTTTTATTTGTTGCATTTTTTGCCACTGCAAGCTTTTTCATGTCAGTATTTCAAACAGAATTTTTCCTTAAATTCAAGTGCCATTGTTTCTAGATGACTTTCAGTGGTTAACATCTTTTCCGTTGCATGTAGGTGGATTTTTGATTCAGAAAAATTGAATGCCAGGTGAGTTGATTTTATGTTGTTATTCATGCTGCTGCAAAGTTTAATGGAAGCAAAAGCAGGAAATTAATTTCTAATGAAATTGTGGTGGAATTATTTTGCATATTTAATAGGTTACAACTTTGCAAAAGTACATACAAGCAATCTATGTCTTTTCAATTATCTGAGTATAAATTCTATGTTTAATGGACAAAATAAATCTAACAAACAGAGGCTATATATATATCCTTTTCTCTCTCTGCCTTTTAGCCATGAGTAGAGTTAAACCTACTCCATCACTTTATTTAATGCTATGTATCAGACCCAAACTGACCCTTGTTGCCTCTAGACAAAGCCCTGTGCAATGCCATCTAAACCAAACAATAGAAGCTCCTCACCTCAGCCCAAGGGCAGCTTTACAAGGGAATTGCAACATAGAGAAACCCCAACCTTCCATCTTCTATCAGCTGATCACCTCAGCAGTCCATCTCCTTCATCAATGGACTTCCCCAGCTCTGCTGCCCTCCTGGAAGGCCCATTTTGCCTAACAACAGAATGCCAAATATATTGACAAGGATCTGCCCAAGGGCTAGCAAATCAGGTTGCTAGGATTTCCCTCCTTGTGGCCCTCAACATCTATAAAAAATCTTCACTTTTCCATCCTTCAGAGTCCCTCTTGTAAAGGTGGCACCCAATGATTGTTGTAACAAAACCTGGTTTTCTTCAATGTTGTGCTCCTTCAGATTGAATCCACAAAATTTACTCTAGTACTTAGTAAATGCGAAAGTTCTTTCTCTTCACTAGAAAAAAAGAAAAGAAAAGGAATTATATATTTTCTGCAGAAAATAATGCTTTCCTTTGACTCAGCAGCAACTTGATCTTTCAAAAGAATGTCTCCACAGAGTTACTATGATTATGTTTTCATGGAATTGGAAGGCAGAATTTTTGAGGAACATTATTATTTCTAGACATATGCACAAAGATGCACATTAGAACAGATTTGAATACAACAAATATGAAGAAGAGATAAATATTCACAAAGTAAATTCTTCAAGATTCTGGCTTACCCACGCATGAACAGCATGTTAATACAGCTGTGTGCCTGAACTTCTGGTCAACAGGCGCACTTAAAAAAAAATTTCCAACTCTGTCCATGTTTTGTTTACTTTATCACCTAAATTAGAAACACTGGTGTATGCCTCTTGGAACAAGATAAGATCTGAAGATACAGTGTGACAGGGTTATATTCATTCGTTAATGACCAGAATTCTGAAAAATTCTGTTTTACCATTCTCTGTTAATCGTGACCTTTTATTTTTCTTTAATTTATTTTAAATATTTCTGTAAACAGGATTCTTCCTAAGTTTTGGGAAAAAGTAATAAATTCTGGGTGCTGGAATGTTTACTAGTCATCAGAAACATTTTTAATCTGCTTGTAACATCCTCTCCAAAGTTCTGGCAATCATCATACACCAGGCAAAGTGGTCCACAAGAGGAACAAAGGCTTTGTTTCATTGTTCTGACTTTATTAATAGGATGGATAGTTCTCCTTTTGGAAAGGAAATTAGCAGACTTTAAAAAGTCAGCTGAAATATATCTAACAGGGTCATGAAAATCCCACACTCCCTCTACTAGTAAATAATTAAAAAAAAATAGTAGTCTGTAGTGGAAATTTGCCAAAGTAGAAAATTGAAACTGCTTTCTAAGTTTCCACAAAAAAGGATTAAAAGCTTATCTAAGGGTTTTTTTTTTTACTAAGTGCTCTGGATTTTACAAACTCTTACTAGTAGACTTTATAAGCTGAAAAATGATTTTTAAGGAAGATGATCTTCAGCAGTAATGCATTTCTTAGGCTGCTTTCACATTTAACTTGTGTAATTACAATCACAAAGATATGATTTTTTATATAACTACATTTCTCCTAAGATCTTTTTTTTGGTGAGTTTTTCACACGAGTAATCATGGAGCATATAAATAAACATTTTTTGTAACATGTTTTGTTACAGAAAACAATTCCATACTGTTAATGTCCTCTAAGTAGACGGCTAAATCATAAATTCTCATTTACAATTTCATTCTTTTGAATTGTAGAAGCCAACAAAGACCAAAGAAGTGGAATATTTCAGAAACAAATAACTTGAATTAGAATAACTTTAAGAAAAGTCTTTTTTTGTTCTTTGCACAAAAAATATTGATAAAATGTAATTTAGGACATACTGTATATTGAAGAGGGCAATCCACATTTAAGAATGTAAGTAGAATCTTCTTCAAGACAAGCTTGATTCTTGATGATTTCATCACTGCTTCCATGTAATTTTATTGGCAACAATATAAAAGTGATTTTCTATTGTCTTCAGAGTTTTGCTTTGCTTTACTTCCCAGACTAGCTCCAGTTCTTTTATTTCCTGGTGCTCTCCCATTAAAGAAGAACCAATAGAGATGTGCAAAAGGCAGTTTTTAGTGTTGTAAGGAATATCCTTCTGGGTTTGGTTCCAAGTGGGGAAAAAGACACTGGAAGCATGGGACTGCTTGGAAAGATGGTTTAATGGAGGACAGCAGGACCACATGGTCTGAGGTCCTGGGGAAAGGGGGATCACATGCCTCGAAGATGTTGAAGAAGAAAAAAGGAAGTTGCTGAGAGTCCCTGAGTTTTTTATATCCTCTGTCTGTGTCCCAGGCTAGTTTGAGTGCTGGCTGATGCAATCTTCCCAGGTGCCATGTGGTGGAATGGACAGAGGGCTAATCTTATCTTTGTTATGTAGAATAGACTGCCCATTGACAAAGGTGGGGGGGATGAGTGAGTTTGCTCTGGTCTTAATGGTCCATTGACAAAGGTGGGGGCTATTAAGAGTGAGTCTATTTTCTGCCTAAAAGCATGTTTCTCCATTTCTCAGCCAGGGATATTCTATATAATATTCTGCCTTTTTAATATTTCCTAAAATATTTTATTCCTCTAGGAGGGGGTAGGTGCTAACTTCCTACATTAGGAAGAATGAATTTTACACACAACTACTATGTCCACTCCTAATATGCTGTCAACTAGAAGGATGTTTAAAAAAACAGCATGTGAAAAAAATCTGTACTGAAAGTTGTTTTTTTAAAAAACTTGCTTTTCTATTCAGTGGAATTATGAGACAGCATATTGAATTTTGTATGAAATGGAAAAAAACAATTGAAAACTTACATGGTTTTATTCCAAACTATTCAATTATATCCTTAAAAGAGCATACATACTAAAATGGGGGGAGGGGACTTAACATAAAAGGAATGAACAACATATTCCTCTACTTTTTTTTTTTACAATAAACACAAATCAAATTCTAACCAACAATTTAAACTTAAAGTATAGAATAGCTTTGCTTGAACTTGCCTTTCCACCAATAAAGCATCAGTTCAAAGGCTGAGAGCTCACTAAACTAATCTTTCAAACTGATACAAGTATTTCTTTCCAGGAGCTCATAATCACATTATTTTGCAACAGTCCAAAGGCAATATACCTAAATAGACAAATTCTAATGTTTGGGAATATAATTCAACATGATGGTATCTTTAAACCTTAAGATCCTTAAACTGACTGGTGCACCATAGTAATAATATCTAACCCAAAAAGAACTATCAGTGGAGAGACTAGGACACACTAAAATCAAATTTATTACATTTCCAGCATAGGAAAGATAGTCATCTTTCTTGAAAATCCATTCAGGAATTCAAATATCTCCAAAAAGAATATTTTGAGCTACCTGTTTTTCAACTAAAAAGCCAACATTATTAAATTCAGCAGCCACATGCAAGAAGAAGGATCTATGAAATATATATTCCAAAACATTCTGAATCAGCCTTGTGATTTAGCATATCACAATGGGGAAAAAGCAGTGTGAATTGAGACTGCTACTATGTTTCACACCTCAGTAATATATAAGGCACAATTAAGCCAAGCGGCTGATATACTTATACTATAAAAGCAACCCATCAGTACACTATGTAACATATTAGAAGCTAATGGTTTTAAAAGAAGATTATGAGGTAACACATTGAAAATCTCCTGGGAATAGAAAAGTTCCTCAAATGAAATGCTCCTTGGGATTGATATAACAAAAGGGAATAAAGGACAGATCAGTTACATTCTGTAGGCAAGATAGTCCAAAAACGAATTAATTTGACAAGCGTTGCCAGAGAACTCTGCATTGGTCACTATTTAGCTCCCTGCCCCACCTTCCTTTAAAGCAGGAGAGTCCAAATTTGTCAACGGTAAGACTTGTGGACTTCAACTCCCATAATTCCCCAGCTAGCCGCCTGGGGGAATTCTGGGAGTTGAAGTCCACAAGTCTTACCGTTGCCAAGGTTGGGCACCACTGCTTTAAAGACACTTTTTTAAAGTAGTGAAAATTAGCATGCTGCAAAGGAGTTTATTCATGGCCTTTTTAAATATCTACACATGGGGGAAGGCTGAGCTTAGCCGGGAAGGCAAGGAACAGTTTCACCAGATGGTTTGATTTCAGACCACAAAGCAATAAATAAGTATCACCCTTTTTGATTTTTGTTAAATGCATTTTATTGGCCAGGTCCAGTCAGAAAGGCTTTTTGGTAAAAACCCTCTGAAAATCACAAAGGGCCCAGTCCAAATACAGCTAAAAAATGTTGGACCCCATTCTGCGATATTTAAAATATTTTTTTTAAAAAAAAGAATGGGGGAGTAATGTCACCTCTACAAAAAATGTACATTTTCCTTTTTTTGTAGAGGTGACATATATATACACTTTATGTTTAAAAGCAGACAATTCTTTTAAGGTGTAAAAATAAACACTGTCAGCAAAAACCAAATAAATTCTTCTCTATGCCTAGGATAAACATATTCTTTAAAAATGCAGCTTTGGAATAGCGAAAACTATTCCTTAGTTTTCGTTTTTTTCGGTTTCCTAATGAAACCTTCCCTTCCCGTTATGTCTTTAAATTTTGCTGATCTCGTAATTTTTAATGTGTTCTTAGCTTCCCCGAGTCGCATTGGCGAGACGGACGGCCCTACGAACGACGAAACGCACGAACATTTCCCAAAGGTGGATGGAAGGAAAAGCTCCCCAAAACACCAAATAAAAGCAAACTTTAGGATCGCGCTCTTTCGAACGCGTCTCGCGAGAATCATCGAGAGGGCGGGTTCTCTAATCGACAGCCCCAGCTGTGTATCCATGGGGCGGTTGACATAGAAACCCAGGTAGCCAAGCGAGCCTGGCTCTTAGGGACGCGCCCGGCTGGGTTATTCCCCGGGTCGTCCGAACGCCGAAGGAAAGCAGCCCGGTCCGCGGGAACATGAGAAGCGCTGGCAGTTCCCGTGCGGGCTCTGCCTCCTCCAGGCTCATCGACGTGACCAGCAACGCACCGTTGCTGCGCTCGCCCGCCAGCGTCTCAGCCTCTTCCGAAGCGGAGGTATGCTCCTCAGGATTGCATTCCCTATATCCACATCTGCGGCGTGTCTGGAAGTCGAGCCGGGGACAACTGGACTTCTTTTCTTGTGGGTTCGAAATAAGCAGCGAAACGTTTCGAACCCATAAGAAAAAAGAAGTCCACTCAACTTCCCGACGGCTCTACGTGGATGACTGAGAATCTTCAGCAAACACCTGCCATGTGGTTTGGCCGAATGGAGATTTTTCTAATATTCATTCGGGGCGCCGAACCCCCCACTGGTAATTTTTCCTATGTAGCCATTGTGTTGCATCGAGCAGCGCAAGGCTGCTCAGTAGCAATAGCACTTACGACTTATATACCACTTCACAGTGCTTTACAGCCCTTTCTAAGCGGTTTACAGAGTCAGCATATTGCCCCCAACACAGGGGTGAAATCCAGCAGGTGCTGACAGATTCTGGAGAACCAGTAGCGGAAATTTTGAGTAGTTCGGAGAACCGGTAGCGGAAATTTTGAGCAGTTTGGAGAACCAGCGAATACCACCTCTGACTGGCCCCAGAGTGGGGTGGGAATGGAGATTTTGCAGTATCCTTCCCTCAGGAGTGGGGTGGGAATGGAGATTTTGCAGTATCCTTCCCCCATCCCGCCCACCAAGCCCCGCCCACAGAACCTGTAGTAAAAAAATTTGGATTTCACCACTGTCCCAACACCTCCTTGATCTCTCTCTCTCCTCACCCCAGCCCCCCGCCCCCCCCAAAAAACCAAAAGTTCTGGATCTTCATTTGCCACTCAGAAGCCTGAAATCCATCTGGTGTCCTTTTCCGCCGTACTCTTTTTTTTTTGAAACTGGATAGGGGGAAACGTGAATCTGACACGCGAATCTGTTTGCAAAATGTAAAGCCCATATTTTGTTGAGATACAAAGTAGCATGTGGCTTATTTCCCAGATTTTAGTGGCTAAGATTGGTACAGTATAGTTAAAAAAAAAAAAAAACTTCTGGTGAAAGTAACCATTACATCAAAATCCGACTTATTTTATATTTTTACAATTAGACAATTACCTCTTAATGATAGATCTTAACTACTACAGTTACACAAGTAGCACTAATCAATCATGTCACAATGATAGAACATGGTTACATAAACAGCCTTTTACAAAAAGCCACACTATTAAGCAGAATAGGGGATGTTTTATCTACTGAAATTCTTCAGCAGATAAAAAACATTGACATCTAGTTAATATTAGAATTCATGCCTTAGAGGCCTCTCTGGGTTACACATATGCCTAGAAAAAAGACCTATGTTGAACATGTTGTGTTGAATCTACGTTCCATCATCCATTATCCATGGTGACTAGTGGATCATAGGAGTTGTAGTCTGGCACAATTGAAGGGTAACCATATTAAGAAGCCTGCTTTAGCCAATAAATGGATGGAATATTTTCACATATAGTGATAATTATCCAATTTGATCTATTGCTTTATGACAATAAATACTCATAGAGCTAGTTCATTGTTGCACTGGACTCAATACAGCAGCATGATATATATTTTTTCTTTGAAGTCTATGGAAGGTGTTGCAACGCCAGGCTGTATTTCACCAATTTACACATTGTAATTCATTACACATTTTCATAGAACTTTTAAGTCTTCCATCCACGTTCCTTTTTCTTGGGAAGAAGCCTGCATACACTTTATGATTACTTATGCCTTGTGAAACCTATAAGCTTTTCGTATTTTGCTCAATCCTTTTCAACCTTAAGGAATAGTTAGTTTTAGCTTTCTTTGACTTGTTGAACTTGTTGATCTTTTCTTAATCATCTCATGGCTCAAGAAGTTTCTCAGTATTGGCAGCTCCCAGGAGAGTAGTTTTACTCAGATCTAAGAATATTTCTCAAACTTCAATCTGTAGACTCAGAATGTTTTTTTCAGAAATTCCTGGCATTATATCAAGAAATGAAAACTCTGTGCTACATGTTAATTTTAAATCTTAGTATGTACAATCATGTCATATATGTACCGTACTTCAAATAAAAATATATACTTGTGAGGTTGCCCAGTAATAAATCAGATTCTACATTGAAAAACTCTGGAGAGTGGGCAAGGTATCAAAGTTTATTTCGGTCAAAGACCAGTATATGTTATTTAAGGTATCCAGCAACCAACAAATCCAAAGTGAGTGGGAAGTCAATGAAAATATCAGTTATATTCTAAAAACATATAAAGCATGGTTGAGCTCTATTGCTGGCAAATAGTCATGTCATATTTGAAAGAATTGGTCCCATCCAAACATAGCTTTGAAATAATAAGAAAAGCGTTAGTATGTAACACATATATTTATTATTATTGTAAAGATTTACATACTACAGGTTTTATATTGCATCTCCAGATTGTATCAGCTGCTATGTGAGGAAATATTTTAAGTGTATTAAATTTATAAGCTGCTCAACTCCATTATATGACTCTGGGCAGCATGCAGCATTGTATACAATATTTAAAATAAAAAAGTTTTGTTTTATTTATGTATTAGTTTATCCCACCTTTATTACTTTATAAGGTGGCAAACATACATAATATTCCTTCCGCCTCCTATTTTCCACACAACAAGAACCCTGAGAAGTGGGTTGGGCTGAGAAAAAGTGACTGGCCCAAAGTCACCTGATCGGCTTTCATGCTTAAGGCGAGACTGGAACTCACAGTTTCCTGGTTTCTATCATGGTGCCTTAACCAGTGAACCAACTGGCTCTTTGTTACAATTACTCTCAAATCATTTATTTATTTTTCCTTATTATATTAAAAAGATTCTCATAATCAGTTTTGGAAGTCTGTGAACTAACTCCAGGGCAGTCAGAAGCCCTAGTATCTTTACTTCTAGGTTAGGACCTTATCCATCCATTAAGAAGGAACGACGAAGCTGTCCCAAAGGTGCTTTTCTAAAAGGCAACTGGACTTTCTTGATTTTTTTTTCTCTTTGAAAACGTTTCACTTCTCATCCAAGAAGCTTTTTTAGTTCTGAACTGAAGAAGCTTCTTGGATGAGAAGCGAAACGCTTTCAAAGAAAAAACAAAGAAAGTTCAGTTGCCTTTTAGAAAAGCACCTTTAGGACAACCATGACCTGGATGATGGAGAATCTCCATAGAACGAAGAAGCTGATTAGTTACTTTTTAGTATAATTTGCTTCATTTAAATTTCAATAATTTAGACAATAACGGCAATCCCCAATTTTGCGCTCTCCAACCATGGGACCTTTAGACATATTGATTGGGGATTTATGGGAGATGTTGCCCAAAGTATTGGGCAACACAAGGTTGGGGAAAGCTGTTCTAATGAAAGTATTGGAAATAATGAAACTGCCTACATTGTTTCTTAACGTTTCATTGTATGTAAATCAATACTTTTAGGTTAAACATTCACTTCATAGGACACTATTTCAACAGCTGTGATACTTTGCATAATGCCCTAACAATGATAGTTTCAATTATATTTTGGTACAGTTTTATCTTTCGGCATTCAAGGACTGAGCTGTTTCTTATTAAACATAGCAAAGGGAGTACATTTATCTAAGATTTCTGGTTTTCTGCTCTTTATCTTTCCTTCACCCATGCTTTGATCTAAAGTTCAGAGAAACAGAGAAAGATTTTTGCATAGCTTTCTCATGGGATCCTTCCAGGTCAGGGCCCTAAAATTAGGATGTTAAATGTAGGATAATGCATCAACTACTTGCAGATACAACTTCTATATAGTTCTGAAAAAAAGTGGGGTAGGGATAGTCAACATAGTTGAAAAGTTTATTCCCTTTATCTAAATATTGCATTTTCCTCTATTTTTATAAGAAAAAAAATACATTGTGAACATGTTGAATGTTGATAATAAACGTGGTAACTTCCGTATTTTAAAAATAGTATCCCAGATATAGAAACGTGTTTATTTATTTGGCCTAATTTCAGCTTATGAAGGCATTGAACAACTTCAACTGATTATATGTGACTTAGCTAATATCATAGTGCCACAGGCTCAGAATAGATATAATGCCTAATTGCCTATGTAGGAATGCTGTGGAAGACGATTAGTAATTCTGGCATTGAAAGTTGTACAATATAGCAGCTAATATGGATAATGTTTATGAGACTAGGTAATGCTTAGATGATGGCCTGCAGTTTTTTGGGGAAAAACATGCGGGTTTTTCATGCATCACCCCAACAATATAGTTCAGTGTTTCTCAACGTCAGCAACTTGAAGTTGTGTGGACTTCAACTTCCAGAATTCTCCAACCAGCATGATGGCTGGAGGATTCTGGGTTGAAGTCCACCCAGTTTCAAGTTCCTGAGGTTGAGGTACACTGAGTAACTTGTTTAATTACCTCAGTGCACTTTTAAGTTTTAACAGAATATTAAATAGAAACTCAAGTATTCCCTTTTGGGATAAGCAATATTATGCAAAAATGCAGAAAAGAAATAACAAATATTAACCCGGAGAAATTGAAGGCATGAGGTAAGAAAATGAAATATGGTTAAATCTGATTTTTCCTAACCACATTCATTTTATCTCTCCGTAGTTTACTGTCCCTACAAACCAGTAGTGAGTTCTAAATCCCGTTGCTACCGGCTCGCACTCGTGTGTGTGTGCAATGCTTCTGTGCATGCAATGCTTCTGCGCATGTGCAGAAGCGTCC
This sequence comes from Thermophis baileyi, assembly GCA_003457575.1. Lineage (NCBI taxonomy): Eukaryota > Metazoa > Chordata > Lepidosauria > Squamata > Dipsadidae > Thermophis > Thermophis baileyi. Next base: position 854,541 of record QLTV01003294.1, on the reverse strand, counting down.
CGGGTGGGTGGGCGGAGCCTCCCGCCGTCGCTGCTACCGGTTCACTGAACCGGGCCGAACCGGGATCAACCCACCGCTGCTGCAAACCATATACTGTTTTCATTCATTGCCTTTTGTTCTTTAAACAAGAAAAACATTCAGCAAAGAGGATTTTTCCTAGGGTTAAACGTGGAAGAATCTCATTCGTTGAAATAACATGTTTTATTTTTTTGGGGGAAAAACCCCATGCTTTTTGGAATTGTGTTATCTGCCATGAAGCCTTCAGAAGCAACTAACATTACATCATTATCAGCACTGCTATCAAAACTAAGGACTGTATGATTGCTTATTGTAAGACTCTTAAAGGCATAGGAGCCAAACCAAGAAAACATCCTGGAATCATTTCTAATCCTCAACTTACAACAGTTCGTTTCATGACTGTTCAAAGTTACAATGACACTGAAAAAGTAACTTATGACCATTTTTCACACTTACAACCGTTGCAGCATCCCCATGACCGCATGATCAAAATTTAAGAGCCGAGGTGGCGCAGTGGTTAGAGTGCAGTACTGCAGGCTACTTCAGCTGACTGTTCAGCAGTTCAGCGGTTCAAATCTCACCGGCTCAAGGTTGACTCAGCCTTCCATCCTTCCGAGGTGGGTAAAATGAGGACCCAGATTGTTGGGGGCAATATGCTGACTCTGTGAACCGCTTAGAGAGTGCTGTAAAGCACTGTAAAGCGGTATATAAGTCTAAGTGCTATTGCTAGTGCTATTGCTAAAATTCAGATGCTTGGCAACTGACTCCTATTTATGATGGTTGCAGGATCCCAGGGTCATGTGATTACCTTTTGTGACCTTCTGACAAGCAAAGTCAATGGGGAAGCCTGATTCACTTACCAATCATGTCACTAACTTAACAACTGCAGTGATTCACTTAACAACTTTGGCAAGAAAGGTCGTAAAATGTGGCAAAACTCACTTAACAACGGTCTCACTTAGTAAGATAAATTTTGGGCTCGGTTGTGGTTGTAAGTTGATGACTACGTGTAAATGTCCTCAAGCATCATATCTTGAAGCTCACTTTTGGGAAAGTATGCGAAAGAAAAACATAGACTTCTTTTCATCATTGATTCCTTATGGCCCAGAGACCACTTGTAGTCTGCGGTCAAAATACCATAGATGATCTCTAATGTCTAAAGCCAGTTTCTGAGATGTGTGGCCATATAAATTAAAATAAAATCTGGACCCAAAGATACTTTTTATATAACCAGAATCTCAATTGATTGCCAACATTTCACAGGATTTTAGAGTTCTTGTCCAAAGTCTTACAAGACTCAGATGGGAATCTCAGCGTCCCATTTGATCTGATTTAATCTTGCAAGATTGGGATCATTAAATTCAATCATGCTTTTATTTATTTAAAAAAATATTGTATCCAGCAAAAGGAAAAGAGTCCCATCTCAAAAGGACACATGTACCAAGTTGTATTCTGCTATTTTATTGCCAATCTCGGGCTTGTGTGATGAGCCTTAAAAATTATAGTGGACCAAATTAAAAAAAAAAGTAAATGCTCTACCAAAACAGATTTTGTTTCAGCCAAAACCATAGGTTTGTTGTTTATGGCTCAAAAATATTGTACAAATCTATATTAGGAGGTGAAGTGGGAGGGAACTATGTTTTAGAGCTGAGTACAAAAAGGATACATTAAGCACAGTGGGTAAAGAAGTATTAGGGAAGATTTAAAGATGTATGCAAAATGTATATGTTATGAAAAACTATGTGAACCAAATTTCTAAAGCAGAGTTCGCCAACCTTTCCAGCTTTGTGGGGGGGGGGGGGGGGGGGGGGGGGGGATGGTTCCGGGTGAGAGTTGGGCGAGCACCCATGCACACAGTTCCATTTGTGCAAGCGGCGGGCACATGTGTCTGCTTCTTGCACAAATGGAGCTGCATGCATGTGCTCGTCCGCAGCTTCCGTGGCCCAGTTTCAAACTGGCCATGGCCCGGGGGATTGGGGACCCCTGTTCTAAAGAATTTATATTTTTTTAGGGGGGAAAAATGACAGAACAATAATACATACAGCACTGATACAGACTTACATTCATTAGCACATATTATAGCAGTAATGGTAGTGATTTTATTCGTTAATCATAACTAAATGCATAGAGATAGAATAAAATCACAATACAAATTATACTGATAATTTAAAGGTTTCTTTAAAAAATTAACACTTTCGGTGCTATACAAACATTAAATATTCTCAGGTACATCATTTTCTAAAGCTTTAGCATATTGTTTAATTTAAACAAAATTTGTTTAGAATAGAATAGAATAGAATAACAGAGTTGGAAGGGACCTTGGAGGTCTTCTAGTCCAACCCCCTGCTTAGGCAGGAAACCCTACACCACTTCAGACAAATGGTTATCCAACATCTTCTTAAAAACTTCCAGTGTTGGAGCATTCACAACTTCTGGAAGCAAGCTGTTCCACTGATTAATTGTTTTAACTGTCAGGAAATTTCTCCTTAGTTCTAAGTTGCTTCTCTCCTTGATTAGTTTCCACCCATTGGTTTTTTTTCTACCCTCAGGAGCTTTGGAGAATAGTTTGACTCCCTCTTCTTTGTGGCAGCCCCTGAGATATTGGAACACTGCTATCATGTCTCCCCTAGTCCTTCTTTTCATTAAACTAGACATACCCAGTTCCTGCAACCGTTCT
>QLTV01003294.1:840765-851309 GCA_003457575.1 Thermophis baileyi | reverse complement strand
ACTTGATGAGTTCCCAATCTATCCCCTCGTCCAAGTCATTGATGAAGATGTTGACGAGTACTGGGCCTAAAACAGAGCCTTGGGGTACTCTACTGCATACTTCCCTCCATGTAGATGCAGTTCCATTGAGCACTACACGTTGAGTGCAGTTGGTCAGCCAGTTTTGAATCCATCTGGTGGTGTTGCTGTCTAACCCACATTTTTCTACTTTATCTAGTAGTAGGTTATGGTCTACTTTATCAAATGCCTTATTGAAGTCGAAGTAAATTATATTGAGAGCATTCCTCTGGTCCACTAATTTTGTCACTTTGTCAAAGAATGCAATAAGATTGGTCTGGCATGATCTGTTTTTGACAAACCCAAAGTTTAATTTTATGTACATTTTTAAAATACGTATATTTAGTGATACATATTTTTTCTGTTACTTTCCTTTTTCATGCTGTTTTAAAATAATTGGGGATTTTTATTTATAGTGAAGGAATTATCAGAGATGATGAATACTTTCAACAGCAGGTGGCACAATGGCCAACGGAAGGAGAGACCAGAGTTATGCTTCTAATGCAATCACTTCTTCTATCCTGCCTTAAAAAACATAGAACAGGACGGAAACAAAGGCAGAGTATTGAACAATATATTAAGCATGTGTTTCAAACAGTGGTTTGAATGAGGAATTACGAAGGAACGGAACTGAAATTTGATTTAAGCTCCTTCGTATAATGGATAGAAAAATGCCATAACTCTTTCAAACAAAACCACACTTCTTAGATAGTTTACATGTGAATGGGTATGATTATTACAACAACAGTACTCTTTCCTTTTTGGCCCTCAGCAATATGACTAGTTTCCTGTAATTAGGGAGGGGATGAGGGTCAAGTCAGGGAAATGGTAATCACAGCTATGTGTTACCTGGAAGATTTACACACCTAAAGGTATACTTTGGCATAAAGCAATGAAATCGAAACCATTTCTTCAATGCTCCTTCCTGAAAAGCCATTCCAATCAAAATTTCAGGCAATGTCTATTCAGTAACATTTGCACAATCTTACCTTGTCAGGAAAACCTTGCACTTTACGCTTTGGCTGACTAAAAGGCTAATTGCCTCGTTGAATCCTGGCTATGGAGGGTGGGTGATGCTACTAACTTTCCAACTTCTACAGCTAGGATCTTTAAAAAGCTGCCTTCCCAACTTGGGAACAATAATCAAATAATATAGCAAAAAGTTACATTCTCAGCTTTGCGCTGAAGTTTTTGTACAATTTGAAGAGCACTTTAAAATGAATCCTCCCCAACCACATCTCTCTGCATTCAGTCAGAGTTGCACTGTTTATGCTTTCTTGTTAAGGTTAAATGAATAAATAAATCAAATTCTCCTCTGAAAACATTTTAAGCTAAATGTTAGGCAAATAGACAGTGTAACAGCTGGGCAGACATCATGTTAAAAACTCATTTAGAAGACACAATGTTGATTCTTCTCACTTTCCTCTTTTCATAAATCCTTGCTTTATTTAAGGTAATTGGGCTTTCTGGGATAAGTGCTGCCAGCTGTTCTCAGAATAGAAACAATATTCGGGATTTTGACACTGAAAAGTAAAGTGGGAGAACGGTACACACATTGAAATACTAGCCAAAACCCTGATTGCAATCAGCATAAAAAAAGATCAGTCCGAGCACATATGTTGCGTATTTTGAAGTGCAAGCTAACTTCCATATGTTCCATTGTAGTTGAAAAAAAAGAAAGCATGTATTTCTTTTCACTTAATAACTGTTAAACAGTCATAAATAACCAAAACAGCAATAATAATCTGTGTTTTATTTTTATGTTGCATTTGATTTGTGACTCACTCATAGAATCAGGGCAGTCATTTAAATGAGGGTGATGCAGTATTTCTGATTCAAAGAAAAAAAGATGCAACTGCTCTAATGAATTGTTGTCAGGTTCTCCATAAGCTTCTCTGTACACTCCAGAGCATCTTTTCCCCTTCAGATCTGAAGCATTGCATAGCCCTAATATAAGTCATAGTAATAAGAAATAAAGCTCAGCAATAGCAATAGCAATAGCACTTAGACTTATATACCGCTTTACAGTGCTTTACAGCACTCTCTAAGCGGTTCACAGAGTCAGCATATTGCCCCCAACAATCTGGGTCCTCATTTTACCCACCTCAGAAGGATGGAAGGCTGAGTCAACCTTGAGCCGGTGAGATTTGAACCGCTGAACTGCTGAACAGTCAGCTGAAGTAGCCTGCAGTACTGCACTCTAACCACTGCGCCACCTCGGCTCTATATAAGCTATACAATTATACCTCGGCTCTCTATAAGCTATACAATTCTGATTGGAACATACATTATATGTATTGCTCTAAAATAATTCTTCCAACTTTAGTGATCACCAAAGCTGCGAATGTTGGCATATTCACTTCTGAAGCATATCAAACATTAAGCTGCAGCCTAATCAAACTTTCCCTCTTGCAGTCACTATTGAAAATAGTGAACAGGAATTATGATTAATAATACTAGAAGGAAAAAACAAGTTAATAATACTTCAAGGGAATACTTTCAGATAAGGCAGATGTGTATAGACAACATTTAAGATACCAAACTCCAGTTCTTCAGAGAGTACAGCACAGCCATCTTTTGGGGGCTCCATCCAGGGGTGAAATCCAGCTGGTTCTGACAGGTTCTGGAGAACCGGTAGTGGAAATTTTGAGTAGTTCGGAGAACCGGTAGCGGAAATTTTGAGTAGTTCGGAGAACCGGCAAATACCACCTCTGGCTGGCCCCAGAGTGGGGTGGGAATGGAGATTTTGCAATATCCTTCCCCCCGGAGTGAGGAGGGAATGGAGATTTTGCAGTATCCTTCCCCTGGAGTGGGGTGGGAATGGAGATTTTGCAGTAGCCTTCCCCTGCCACGCCCACCAAGCCACACCATGCCCACCAAGCCACACCCACAGAACCGGTAGTAAAAAAAATGGATTTCACCACTGGCTCCATCTGATCCCAGCTTTGAGAACTGACATCCATGTCAGCAGTGTAAGAACTAATCTCCACAATCAAGCCAATGAGGCATCATTTGGGATGGATGCATAAGCAGTGGTAACTTCTTCAGTTTCAGTGTTAAAAACTACGGTATGCAAAATGATAAGTGAAGAAGTAACAATAGTTATAGCTAGATTATAGCTTCTTTTTAGGTTTATATATTTTCTAATGTTGGATGCAGCTGTTGGTTGAATCAGCGATTGCTAGTGTTGGCCCAGGATTGATGAGATACAGGCTCAAACCTCTACTCAGCTGGGAAATTCAGTGGGCAATTCAGGGGTGAAATCCAGCAGGTTCTGACAGGTTCTGGAGAACCGGTAGCAGAAATTTTGAGTAGTTCGGAGAACCGGCAAATACCACCTCTGGCTGGCCCCAGAGTGGGGTGGGAATGGAGATTTTGCAATATCCTTCCCCCAGGAGTGGGGAGGGAATGGAGATTTTGCAGTATCCTTCCCCTGGAGTGGGGTGGGAATGAAGATTTTGCAATATCCTTCCCCCAGGAGTGGGGAGGGAATGGGGATTTTGCAGTATCCTTCCCCTGGAGTGGGGTGGGAATGGAGATTTTGCAGTATCCTTCCCCTGCCACGCCCACCAAGCCACGCCCACAGAACCGGTAGTAAAAAAAATTGGATTTCACCACTGGGGCAATTCATATCTCTCGGCTTACCTTATTTACAGTATCCCAGTCTTTTCTGGAGAAAGCTTCAGCTTGTTTGTCTTCAGACACCTACTCAAGTTTTCTACCATCTGTATGAGAGTATTTGAAGGAAAAAGAGGGGGAAAAAGATTGTGTGCTCTAACCACGGATCATCAGCTCAAATTCCAGGCGGTGTCCCAGAGGTTCATATAGATTTCAGTGCTGGGTTCCTGAAGTATCTCACATTTTATTGGCCATGAGGAAAACAGAAGTCTTCCATACGATGTGGACTCTAGTACAGATGAGAGCCATGGTCATCCCACTGTAGAACTATTGGGGGGAAAAACATTACTCAAGAATATAAAAGTTAATAAACATCCAAGCAAATTAAATCCATTGCACTCCATTGTCTTGTGCAAGTTATCTTCCAAGGCAGTTTCCATTCCCCACCCAGATTGGAATGAAGATCAGGTTTAAAGTTATCCAAATTTAAAACTAAACTGATTTAAAACAATCCCTTTTAAAGAACTGAGCAAAGCAATAAAGCAAGTAAGAAGAATTCTGGTTTTTTTTGCCATTAACCCTTGTTTTTTGTAAAGCAGAGAACTCATAATTATTTGCTACTGGATGTTCCTGACACTCGAGAACAGCTAGTCCATTATCGGAATGCAGCAGAAACAGCCAGCAGTGAGCTTGCCGCACTCCTAGTGAAATACGAATGCGCTCAAGCAGAGGTATGTTTTGAAACAAATGTTTTCCCCTGCATGAAAATATTTGTAAATAACAGAGTATGTTTACTGCATGGTAAGTACCATTAAATGCTTAATTAAAGCTCTCTTCTTTGATACAGTGCTTATGCATTTTAGCTATTACATCCTGCCTATGTTTAGAGGTGTTTTTTTTTAACACTTCCAAATTTTCAATCAGGCATTCTAGAATCATAGATTTGTGAGGATCCAAGAGGTCAACTAATCCATTCCCCTGCTTGGTGCAGGATCTGTTAAAACATTTTTGGGCAAGTGGCTGTCCAGCCTTTCTCTATTCATCCCCCCTCCAATGAAAGGGGTTGTACCACTTCATGAGGCAACCTATTCCACAATTTCTTAGTGTCAGGAAGATTCTTAGAAACCAGCCTGGATCTGCTTCCCTATAGTCTCAAACCATTGGTTATAGACCTATCCTCCAGAATATTCCTCTTTTTATGTGACAACCTTTTAGATATTTGAAGACTTTCCTTCTCTCCCCTTGTAGTCTTCTGCAGGCTTAAAAAAAAAAAGTCCAGTTCCACAGGAATGGGTTTTCAATTCCTTCACTATCTTGGTTGCTCCCTTCTAAACCTGCTGCAGTTTGTCCATGACCCTTTTAGATGTTGCAGTTCCCAAAATTGGACACATTCCAAGTGGAGTCTGATCAGCATAGACTAGTATGGGACAGCTACTTCTTGTTCCTTTATCATAATAGTCCACTGATTTCCTCCTTCTCATAAGTGTTTGAATTTGACTTGTGTAACACTCAGCAATATCTTGCAAGTTTCTAGATCTGTGAAGTTTATAGTTTGTTTCCCTTCTTTGCTTATATATACTGTATTTTATAAACTGCTTCAATAGTGAGATGGGCAGCATCAGGGGTGGGTTCTAACTTACCTCGCTGCCGGTTCGCTTCCTCCCGCGCCGTGTGGGTGCGCCACGTGGGCGCGCGCGCCTCATGGGCGCATGTGCAGTGCAAAAAAATAAAAAAAATCAAAACAAGAAAACAAGATGGCGACGCATGCACAGTGCCGGAAACTCAGCTTCTGCACATGCGCAGAAGAAAAAAAATTCAAAAACAATTTTTTAAATTTTTTTTTTTAAAAAGATGGCGGCGCCCACGGACCGACATTGACCGAACCGGATCCATGATGTCATTGTGACGTCACCAGTGGGTCGCTACCGGTTCGGGCGATCCGGTCCGAACCGGGAGGAACCCACCTCTGGGCGGCATATACATTTAATAAATAAATGTCTATCATGAACCTCTTCCAATGGCAGATTTGCAATGGGTCTTTCTTTGGTAGATCACCAGTACTCAAAGAAAATGACAAAGTACTTCAGCAGGTGCAACCAACATGTTTTCCTACTAATAAAGGCATACAGCTAAAAAAAGGATTGCATATTAGGATTGTTTTATTTACATAGTTTTACTAATGGACATCAGGTACATTTTTTAAACATACAGCTGTGATTGCTTGATTTCAAAAATGAATAGGATGATCCCAAAATCTTGTGGGTAGAACCAAATTAATATTATTTGTGTTTACCTGTGTGAGTGAATATTCTACTTAGAATATTTCTGAGATTTCTGGCTGGACAGAAAGATACCCCGATCTGAAAAAAGTATAGGAACATTAAGCATCAGCCATTAAAACAGTATTTTAAAGCATTCACAGAAATGAATTCAGCATTCTCAGTTATCAGCTTAAAACAAGTTTCCAGTCCTTCAAACTGAACCAGAAGCTTTACAGTATAATTGTGACATCTGAGTTGGCCCTATTTGGATTGTTAATACAGTTTCAGCTGTGACTCTTCTTCCATTTAGCAATAGCAATAGCACTTAGACTTATATACCACTTCATAGTGCTTTTATAGCCTTCTCTAAGCGGTTTACAGAGTTAGCATATTGCCCCCAACAATCTGGGTCCTCAATTTGGTCTTTTTCTGATAAACAAACCTTGTAATGTTCTTGTGCCACAGCCCAATTTTATTCAAGTAATGGCTTCACAACTTCTCTTGCCCTTATACCTAGATACATGGAACTGTAGCCTAACAGAGGGACACATTAAAGTGTCCATCATGTTGAGGAGTGGAATCCTAGCCACCACAAAAGTAATACTGTATAAGAAAAGAGTTCTGAAATTTCTTAAGAGACTTAGAATATTTCTGAAAAAAACAAGTGCTGCCAAGGGTTGGTTCATTGTCTAGGTTTTTTTGTTGTTTGCATGATTTTTGTCTGTGTGAATACGGTATATTGAACATTATACTAATTCCTAGATTTACTGCATGAGTCATTAATTGTGAATTACGCATGCAGTTCTTGCCAGACTCTTAATTTATTTAATTAATGTGAGAGTCAAAAGCACTTTTCTTTTTTATTTCATTCTGTTAATAGCTCCCAAAATTTCAAAGAGAAAATGCAACATTTCAACATAAGGCAAATGTTTATTATTTGTTTGCAAGCTTTTCAAACTTCCACCTTTGCCAATTCTGTTGATTTCTGTAAACAATATATTCATTCATTGCCCAGAATAATGTTTAATTGCTTATGTGGTGAAATAAAAGGAGTTTGTTATATCTTTGTTTCAAGTTCCCTTTTTAAATCCACTTCTGAACTGGACTTTGTTTGATAATAATCATTTATATATTTAATTCATTTTAATTATACTTTCTGAAAACAATCCTTATCACTAATTCTTGGCCCTGATCCAGACAGTCCAATAAGAGGTAATTCTCAACTTATGACCATTAGTTCAGCGACCATTTGAAGTTTCAAATGCACTGAAAAAAACGATTTACGACCAGGGTCCCGGCATCAAGGCTTTTGCAGCACCCCTACAGTCATGTGATCACCTTCGCCCATTTGGCCATCTGCATTCTGCAGCCCTTCCCACCATAGTTGACCTTTGTGGTCTACTTGCTCCCACTGTGTTGACCAAACACGCCCAGCCTGACCTTTCGCAAGGCAGTTGCCAGCTGCATGAGGTTTTCTTCTCAAGGTCGCACACTGTGGTTTCCTTGTGAGACCCGGAGAAGATGGCCTCACGTGGCACCTGCCATTCTCCAAATAGCGCATCCCGTTCTTGTGATGCTTTGGAAGACTTCAGAAGCTTTCCAGATGTTTTCTGAAGGACCACGAGAATACGGTGCGCTATTTGGAGGACAGCATGTGTGATAGGAGCCGAGGTGGCGCAGTGGTTAGAGTGCAGCACTGCAGGCTACTTCAGCTGACTGCTAGCTGCAGTTCAGCGGTTCAAATCTCACCGGCTCAAGGTTGACTCAGCCTTCCATCCTTCTGAGGTGGGTAAAATGAGGACCCAGATTGTTGGGGGCAATATGCTAACTCTGTAAACCGCTTAGAGAGGGCTGTAAAGCACTATGAAGCGGTATATAAGTCTAAGTGCTATTGCTATTGCTATTGCTATTTGGAGAATGGTGCACGAGGCGTCAGGAAGAAGGCCTAGCAGGGCCAGCACTGCATTACATAAAGCAGGCCGGGCGTGACTAGTCAGCAACAGGAGGAAGATGGCGAAGGTCAGCTGGGTGTGGCAGACTCTGTGGAATGCAGGGCAATAGGGTAGCTGGGGTTTTGTACTGTGGTGCTGGAGTGGCTGGCCATGGTGTGGTGACGCTCCTCAGCAGTGGTACTGGCTGCACTGCGACTAAAGCAGAGGTGAAGACAATTTGAGGTGAAGTTACGATGGCTTTCTTTCTCTTCCTGATTCTTATCCATCTTAATTATTCAATTAATTGATTTACCACCCATTTCCAAAGTTTCTAATGATTAACAATAAAAAATAATATTAAAAGAATCACTCCAAGAAAAAACCCACTCCCCCCCCCAATTATAATAAATTCTAACAACCATGAAAAAAAAAAAGAAATCCAAAAAAAAAGAAATCCTACGTGCTCCAATGCATTCTGGCATTCATAATATGCATTTCTTCGGACCCGGATTTTGTGGGAGCTTTGAGAATATGAGTCCTGAAAAAGACTTTTAAGGTTTGAGTAGATTCACAAATAAGACAGCTCATATAACTTAGTTTTCCACTAAGGTTTCTATCAGAATCTATCTAATATGAAGAGCTACCTTTATAAGAAAATAGTTATTCAGATTGCTTGTTGTTCTACTATATATTATCTATTCAGCCTGATAGTTGTGCTCTTTAATCACATATGAAATATTTAAAGTAAGTGGAAAATTCAATTGCTTGAGTAATACATGGGATGCATGTATTGTAGTGCTATTAAATCTGTCTTTGCAAGCAGGATACAATCAAGTAATATTTTTAGCCCTGTTATATTTTATTACCTATTTTTATTTATAGATTCTAGATCTTAAATCCAGAATAGCCTCACAGGAAGTATCCATACAAGAATTCAAAGCTGAAGTTGGGGGCTATAAGGAGAACGATGCTCGCCAATCTTCTCTCCTTTTTTCCATGCAACACAAATTCCAAGAACTTGAGAAGGAATCAGGCACAATTGCCATTTCCAAACATCAAGCAGAGCTAAAATCACAGGCTATTCTTCAGGAGAACTTGGAGCTAAAGGAGAAAATCAACGAACAAGAAGAGCAGATCAGGTAAGAACAGCAGAAAACGCTACCTTTTAATATAAAATAATTGCCATGGAGCAGAAGAAAACAGTTGTACTTGTTATCATTGTTAAGTGAGGGTGCTGGGCTGAAATAGTTGAGTTCCTTTTTATTACAAAAAATAAGGACTAAGTTTGAATGTTTCTACTTTTTTTAAATAAATTGGAAATTGTGTGTGTGCGTGTGTGTGTGTGTGTGTGTGTGTGTGTGTGTGTGTGTGTGTAGAGGTTGGTAGGTAGGATGCTATTTGAACTTTCTTCTGAGAAAGTATTGCGTGTATTTTATATTTGTATTTTATATTTGTAACTCCTCAAGTCTTCAGAATCACACAAGAGAAATTTTAGCTAAATGAAACAAACTGAAACTTGAGTTTCAACCCAGGTCATAAAAAAAAAAACCTCCAAAAACCATTTGGATTTTCTTTGTTTCTCTGATGGCAGTGGGAGATATCTCATTACTGAGGAAAGGAAGTATTTTATTGTGATATAAAAGTCTTTCTCAAGGCACCTGTTTAGTATTAGTTACATTTCTGATGTAAGGTACAAGATTTAGGTTTGGAGACTTTTATTTAACTTCTTTGGATCATGAATACTCTCCTATTGTCCTGTTCTCAGGGCTTTTAAAATGGAAAATTTGGAACTATTTACAGTCTTGAGAAACCTAGATGGAGGGGGAGAATAAAAAGGGATTTGGGGAGAGTAGGGAACTCCCATCTTCTCATTGCTGCGTTGAGGTCAGTATGTAACTGACTCTCCCTGCAGTGGTTCGGTCTTTTCTCACACCTCATTAATTTGTGTGCTTGAGAATCCCACAGAGGACATTTTAATTTTTTTGGAATGACACCTGCCTCTGCAGCAGACAGTAGGGTCTAACCCACGCTGGCCGGGGAGTTCTTGAACTCAAAGTCCACACCTTAAAGTTGCCAAATGTTTGAGAAACACAGCTCTAGCAATGCAATCTTGCCTCTCTGAAATTATCCAAATTATCCTGAATCTTTAGACTAGCCCAACCTATTGGAGAAAATTGTTGGCTCATGAACTTGTAAGAACTTGCAATACCCTTTGATTAATTTATTTTCTCTCTCTCTCTCTCTTCCTCCCCCCTCCCTCCCTCCCTCCCTCTTCCAGTTAGGGGACTAAGTATCTCACAAGGAGATGGTCTGATGGGCTATTCCTCGTCTGTCTAATTAGAGATAGGGATTTGATTATGATATGCAGAAAAACAATTCCAATCAAAGCAGCTGCTTTCATTCCTCAATGAAATGGGCAGTTATTTCAGCAGTAAACCTATAGAGCAGTGATGGCTAACCTTTTCCGGACCAAGTGCCCAAATCACACGTGTGTGCGTGAACCCCCCAAATGCAATGCGTGTACGGCCCCTGAACATGCGCCTCACCTCTGTGCATGCACCCTCTCCAGCATGCGCCTGTGCCCTGCATGTGCCTGTGCCCCGCATGCGCCTGTGCCCCGCATGTGTCTGCACCCCACCTGTGCCCCCCGTGTATGTGCCCCCCACCCCCTGGATGC
>QLTV01003294.1:801498-830516 GCA_003457575.1 Thermophis baileyi | reverse complement strand
CCCCTCCCCCTCCCTTCCCCGCTCCGTTCCTCTGGCCAGCTGTCAATTGCCTGTTCTCTTAGCAACCTTTCTTTTTGGAAGTGATTTGTTAGCCTTTATTCTGAATCCAAATGAACAATACACGTAGTCCTTGACTTACAGTCATTTAGTTAGTGACCGTTCAAAGTTACAACAGCACTGAAAAAAGTGACTTATGGTGGTTTTTCACACTTACAACCGTTGCAGCAACCCCAAAGTCACATGACAAAATTTAAGCACTTGGCAACTGGCATGTATTTAAGACAATTGCAGGGTCATGTGATCATCTTTTGTGACCTTCTGATAAGCAAAGTCAAGGACGAAGCCAGATTCACTTAACATCTGTGTTATTAACTTAACAGCCACAGTGATTCACTTAACAAATGGGTCAAGAAAGGTCGCAAAATGGGGCAAAATTCATTTAGCAACTCTCTTGCTTAGCAACAAAACTTTTGGGATTGATTGTGGTCGTAAGTCGAGGACTACCTGTAAAATGCCTTTGCTGGTGGAGCTGACAGGCTATTAAAGCCATTCTTACAATCTGGGCAGGTGTGTATATGTCCAGGGAATAAAAACGCATTCTCACCTGATTCAGGACTTTAAATACTAGCACTTGCACTTTGAATTAGGCTTGTAAATAATGCAAAATTGGTATATATGATCAATCTACATAGTTCCCATATGCATTCTGAGTTATGTACCAGCCTACAGTTCTAATTTGTTTTCAGCTTTTCAAAATAAATAGTAATCTGATCTGGGTGTAACCAATTAACTGCAGCCAGATTTTTTTTCTTTAAATAATGCACAAATTCACAAATTCAACCAAGCAAGTAAAAGGCACATGGGAGCTCAAATTTTCAATATGAGCAAAAGTATCATCAGATTTGTGCCAGATCTTGGTTGCAGAAAGCCAAATAACTATCTGATGGAAGCAGAAAAATATGGAGCACTGAGCTGTTTGTTCCTATTTGTGTTGTGATTTGGAGTTTTGCAGCCAAGATCTGGTAGCCCTGCTTTACTTCATATTTGGGGGAAATCTCTTTTGAAATTGACTGTAGACTTCCATCCAGATCAGAATTTCTGTTGACCCACAAAACTTTGTCTTAACTACTTGTACTTTTTGGGGAAATTGTTTGGAGTCTGCTGAACACTTCTTTACTTTTATCCGGATCTTGACAATGCATCAGAGAGAGGGACTGTTAAATCACAGAGAGCTATTGTTTTATTGTTACTTTACATCCAAAATCAGTATCTTCAGGATTGATGAAACCAGAGTAGAGACAGCAGGGGGCAGTCTAAAAGCAAGCTGCCTAGAGTTGCTCCAAACACCGAGATGGACGGTATATACATTTAACAATAATAAAACAAAACAAATAAATAAAAAGGCAACCTTTCACCACTATTGCACACATTCTCCTTAACATATTTAATAATAGTTACTCTTCCACCCAGACATTCAGTAAAGCTTTTAACACACCAGTAAGATTTTATACAGGGGTGAAATTCAAAATTTTTTCCTACCGGTTCTGTGGGCGTGGCAGGGGAAGGATACTACAAAATCTCCATTCCCACCCCACTCTGGGGCCAGCCAGAGGTGGTATTTGCCGGTTCTCCGAACTACTCAAAATTTCCGCTACCGGTTCTCCAGAACCTGTTAGAACCTGCTGAATTTCACCCCTGATTTTATAGTTTCTGAACAAATCTAAAACAACCAGGGAAAAAAAATACCTATACAGCTCATACATTGTAATCATAGGAAATATTAAGTGGGCATAAGGCATCACGTTAAGACTCTCATTTTCAATGGATTACATTCAGTATAACATCTGTAAGAAAATCAATAAAAGCAACACCAGATAAAGCACAAATTAAAATATTATAATAAATTATAATAAATAAATTTAGCTGGGTATAGCATTACTATTATAATTATCATAAATAACCATTAGAAGTAGTGAGTCTGAGGGGAAAAAAAACCTAGCTAGCAGGCAGCTTTGGTTTCAAAGATGTACTAAAAAAAAGAAGGATGTAATTATGGCAATAAGACAAGAAATGAAGACAATAACTGGGCCCATGCAAAATGCCGTAAAACCATAATGTGGTTTTGTGGCTTAGCATGCTGTAAAAACCAGCCATTGTGGTTTGTAAATCAGAGTTTGTAGCTGAACACAATGGGTGACCCTAGAAGATTGTGGCGGATGTAACAAATCAGTATTTTGTGAGCCCTGCCTCAGCCTCCTGAGGTATCCCATGGCATGTTCAGTGTAGCTTAATGCCTACTTTTGATCTAGACTGCAAGAAATGACAAAACGAAAGATTCAGACACTAGTTTTACTGCTCTACCAGACAAAATCTAGATTTTGAGTCTGAGCTATAATTATGCAATTGTCTAGCTTAAAATGCAGGGGTGAAATTCAAAATTTTTCCCTACCGGTTCTGTGGGCGTGGCTTGGTGGGTGTGGCAGGGGAAGGATACTGCAAAATCTCCATTCCCTCCCCTCTCCTGGTGGAAGGATATTGCAAAATCTCCATTCCCACCCCATTCTGGAGCCAGCCAGAGGTGGCATTTGCCGGTTCTCCGAACTACTCAAAATTTCTGCTACCGGTTCTCCAGAACCTGCTGAATTTCACCCCTGCTAAAATGTATCTTAATGGATACATTTTATTCTACTCTTGAATCTACTCTCAAGAGTCTACTTAGAAAACTGTCTTCTTCATATGAGGAGGAAGGAATGGAGTTTTGCTTCCTCTTGCATGTCCCAAAGGTGCTTTTTCAGGAGGCAACTGGACTTTCTTGTTTTTTCTTTTGAAGACATTTTGCTTCTCATCCAAGAAGCTTCTTCAGCTCTGACTGGATGGTGGGGAATGGAAGGATTTATATTCCTTGCAGACAGCTGGTCATTTGCATCCTTTTAGAGAGTTGTTGAGGCACTTCTGGCATGAAGACCACTTGATTCCTGTGGTCTTCACATAAGAGGGATGAAGCTTGTTGCTCTCATTTGCTGGTACACACTTCTCATACACCAGTTGCCAGAAGCGTTTTTGTTTAGCAGTGGGTGCAAGCTATTGGTTTCTAATCTCTGATTTGTTATTTTAAACAATTTTTTTCAAGTTTTAATTACAAGCAGTAGAAAATTCTAACCAGATCTGCATTAAAACCACTTTGGTATCTTAGGCATTGTAATTCCCCTCCACCCCCAGAAGCAGTTTCTTTTCCTTGGTAGGAACATATTAATGAATGGACTGCGGTATCTGTTGCATTATCAGGCAATGAAATGGTATATACTACGGTGTAGGGCTGTAACAGTAGAAGTAAGGTTCCCAGGTGGTTTATTCTTTGTGTTCTTAGGGTGCACACAAAGTATTGTCTTCTCATCTTGCTTTGCTTTACTTTATTTTGGATCTGATAATTATATGAGCAGCTGTTCAAGGAATATAGGCTTTTCACAATAAAGATTGAGGGTTAGTCACAGCTGTGCACTTGTGTCCATATGCACTGACAAATAGCCTGTGGTGGAGGGAGATCTGTGATTTCCTGCTTGTAGATCTTACTTCCCCCTCTGGAAGCCAGAGAATAATGTTTCTTATCATTAAAACCAGTCCCATTGGTGAGAGTGATATCATACCTATAACGTTAGTTGCACAATTGGAACATGGAAAATGAAAAATGCAAAAATGGTCATAAAAACAGTCTGGACGAAATGGAATATTGGGGGAGAAATAATATCGGGGATTGGAGACTGGACAATGTGGTGTAAAAATGAACTAAATTTACAACAGCAACATAAATGCTAGTGCAGATGATTCCCCAGTTCCTAATAGCAAGCAAAGAATCTATTTTATAAACTACCGGTAATAGGAATTCTCCTACATCTCCATATGAGGAAGTCTAGATTAAATTCAACTGCCAAGGTTAAATATGGCCACAGAGGACAGTGCAGACACTAAAATGCTCCGTTTCAAATCCCCCTTTTAATGGTACAACTGTAATATGACAAAGCAAAACTATTTAAATATTGATTTAGTGACCTTGAAAACAACAACAATTAAATTACCTGTTTGAACACCATATCTCACTTTGGTGCTTCCAGATCCGTGGAATGCGTAAAGAAAATGACACGCTAAAAGAACAAATAGATACCTTCAGAGAGACCATAACAATTCATGAGATGGAACTGAAAGCCAACAGAGAAACCATCATGAGGCTTGTGTCAGAAGTGAACAAGGAGCAAAAAAAAGCAGCAGCTTGCTCTCAAGACATCGAAAAGCTAAGTGATGTATGTCTCTTAGTGCATGTTTATGACCTCAGAGCTTGCTTTATATATGAGGTGTTTCTTGATTGTTTGTGCATTCAGTCTGCATAACAGTGGATGTGAATTCCCTGTAAAGTGTATTCCAAAATGTTTTCTGAGGTCTTGCCTAGATAGGAGGACTAGAGCTTTGGGATCACAACTACCGGTATCTTTTTTTTCCCCCATTTTTGTAAGTACTGAAATGTATAGGATCCTCTTATTCATATTGGGATTACAGCATTGGTGATGTGGACCAGCTTTAACTCCATTTTTTTCTTTTCTTTGCGTTATCCACCAGATAGCTGCTTTTCAGTATTGGGGGACAATTACCTGTAGACAGTTTTTAAGCCAAAGTTAGACAAATTGGCGCCCTCTTGACATTTTATATTTTAGCTCCCCTCAAATTCAACCAGTGTGCTCGGTGACAAGGGATTGAGGAGCTGAAGTCTAAACTAACTGGGCATCTAATTTGGCACTCACACGACAAGTTTTCCCCAAATTTTCTGAAATGTTTATCCTATGGTGTCGACTCATTCTGCAGTTGAATTTGTAAAATTACAAATCCAAACCGTTCAGTAAAAAGCAATGGAAGTTGGAGGCAACTTTTACATCAAAGTAATGTAAATAAAAAAAAAATCACATATAGTAGATTCATTCATATGTATGATATTCATATGCTGAAGATGTATCCTCATAATAAAATCTCCATCTCATGGTTGGCTTTCTGCTGAAGAAGGCTGCAGTTGGACTAAGACTGTTTTAGTATTAATTAATAATTTCCATCTTGTGCCAGCAGAACATATGGCAACCTGACATATAGGTCCCATGGAGGAGTCTTCCGAGGATGGCAATTTGGTGTACTCCAGGTGGCTCACTGCATGGTTTCCTCCTCCTATCGAACCACTGCCCTGAAACACATATGTTATAATGTGTGTAAGCAGCAACACCACCCAGCCCCATTGCCAGGCACTGTAAATGTAGGCTGTGAAGACGGCACTCAAGGATGGGAGTCTGTGCTTCCATGGCCATTCTTGTTAAGATTGCCAGACAGACTAGGTATTTAATGGACACTACCTGACAATTTTAATTTTTGTTGTTTGCATATGGAAATATTGACCTTATGAAAAACACAGCCAGGGTCTTCTAGGAGGTTGATATTTCCATTATGACCCAAAACTGATGGCTGCACTAGTTTGCAAGGTAGCCTCTCATCCTTGTCATGCACAGCAGCTGACATTTCCCTGAAGGACTTCCCCCCCCCCCAAGATTTATGGAGATTCTAAGCCATCCCGGTCATGGTTGTCCCATAGGTGCTTTTTCAATAGGCAACTGGACTTTCTGGTTAAACCAGAAAGTCTAGTTGCCTCTTGAAAAAGCACCTTTGGGTTTCCCAAAGGTTGGAGTCACATACTATACCAGTTTTTAAAAAGTTCTGTCCATAGCAATGTTGAGGCATCAATAGCCCTGTGGTTAAAAACACTGCATAATTCTTAGCACGTAAAACAGGATTGAAGCGTGGCAGTTTGCAATGTTGAATGTTGCTTTCTAAAGGTCTTTAGGAAAGGCTCCAAGCAGTGCCTCCAACAAAGCACCAAGGCTGGCCAAAGCAGAGGTTTGGGGACAGTGATTAGTGCTTCACTTTTTGGAATGGGATGATTCAACACTGCTAGCACGGTGCGGCCAGCTGGGGGCGTCATTCTCACCACCACCAAATCCCCTCTGCCAACTTGGTGCTGTCATTTTTTCGCAGGACATGTCAACACCAGAAAGTTGCAGAGTGGTTCGGCCTTCGGGGCAGAGTCAACTTACTGCTGCCACCCTCTGACAGCTCACTCGCTTGCTCACCCACTCGCTCGGCTCTTCATCTGGCGCCCCGCAGCGACTTTCCGGTGTTGACATGTCCTGAGAAGAAATGGCAGCACCAAACTGAGAGACGGGACTTGGCAGTAGTGAGAAGGCCACCTCCAGCTGGCCATGCTGAGCTAGCGATGTCGAGTCGTCATAGACCCTTCCGTTTTCTACCAGTCAGTGATAACGGAATGAGAGGGGGAAGTACAGCAGGGATTATACCAACCACGGCCCTGAAACCTTTCCATGTTATAATGTGTATAGACAGCAACACCAACCAGCCCCATTACCAGGCATTGTAAATGTAGGCTGTGAAGGCAACATTCAAGGATGGGAGGAAAATACTGCAGACACAAGCAAAATAGTATTATAATAATAATAGAATATAAGAACAGCCCTGCTTAATTAGGTCAAAGTTCATCATAATCCAACATTTTGCTTCTTGCAATGTCCAACTCCAGGGTACTCATAAGCATAACATGGAGATGTACCTCTTTCCTACCATTATTCCCCTGCTCACCTCCAGCCCATAAGTAATCCTGAGTCTTCAAGGTTAATAACCCTTGATAGGCTTATCCTCCATGTATTTAGAGCAACCCAAATTTAATTGTTAGAGGGGCATTACTTCCATTCTGCAATTTGTGTGCCTTCTCAATCAAAGGATTGTTAATGAAACCTTCATACTTTTATCTTTGGTCAAGACAGAACTTCTGTAGGAGCTGAACATTCCATGAATTTAGCTTCTGCCAAGGTACTACCAAATATTGCATGTCTCTGAGAACAACACCCACAGAAGCATATATTCAGAAGAAGAAAAATAGAATTTTTTATTGGCCAAGTGTGCTTGGACACACGAGGAATTTCTCTTTGGTGTATCTGCTCTCAGTGTACATAAGGAGAATAAACACATTCATCAAGAATAAAAAGATACAACACTTAGTGATAGTCATAGGTTACTAATAAGCTATCAAATCGTACTAGGAAACAAATAAAAACAATATAAATTGAAAGAAAGCCTTAAAATCTCATCTGAACTCAATGGAATACAGAAACCTGTCAAGTATTGGAAATCAAACCGAAAGAAGTCAAAGATCACCTTTCCTTTTTTTGGGGAGACAATGTTGCTAGTTATAAATTCTCATTTATGAAATCCTCTTCCTGATAGTTGGATTTGGAATGATGCTATTGTGTAGATAGAGCAGAGGTGGAACGGACTTTCTCTTTTTTTAAGTTTGCTTTAAGAATTCTTTTGAAGTGAGGGAGGTGGCCTTTTGGACTATAGGTTTTGCACATATACTCTGTCTGACAAGTGTGTCTGGGTGCCAGATGGATAGAACCACAATGGAAAATACGGCAATGACTTTACTATAGACCTGAACATTTTGTTTTATTTTGTTTCTGCCATTAGCCTTTTATGAGGCATTGGAAACTTCAACAGATGTTCATATGCAATGTTTTGAACATTTGAGTTTCTCCTCGCACAACTGCCATTTGCTTGTTGATGAACTGTGCTTTCTGTTTTGTTACAAGGTAAAAATATATGTTTAGGTGGACAGAAATGATATGACTTGGTAAACTGTGTTAGATTAATCGGGCTGGGGTGATAACTGAGCCTGTTCTGTTGCGTTAGGGAGTATTTATTTCCAGTGTTACCTATGAATATACAGTTATGATTTGTTATACTGATTTTACATTTGTTGGGGTTTGATTTTTTGGGTTATTATTGATATATACCACCCAGATGCATAAATTAAGAGTTGGGAATTCTTATACATTATACAATATCAACAGATAAACAATCTTTTTTCCCCTAGAAGATTGCTTTAAAAAGACAATTTTACATTTTTATGATGTTTGAAAATGCAGACTGGTGTCACAACTACATCTTATAACAACAAAGCTAGCCTATGATAGAAGACTATCCTTTTCAAGCAAGTAACACACTTTGTACATAATTGTACAAGTAATAGCTCTCATAGCTGGAAGAATTCTGTCCATATCTGAACTTATAGATACTTGAAAACATCTTTAATAATGAGACACAGGATTGCAAGTAGCATTTCTATTGGCTTTTTATCCATTTTAGTATCCAGGTCAAAAAAAAAAATGTGGGGACTTTATTCACAAAGTGATTTGCGAAGTAGTACAGTGTGTGTTCCAATAGTTCTACAATCAGTTCAATAAAGAAGATATAACAGTCCTCAGATCTATGGGCCAAGCAACTCAACTTTTTTTTTTATAAAGATGCTAAGGATTTCTTCAATTTCAAAATGGATAGAATTGGAATTAGAATTCTTATATTATTTTGGTGCTTTAGAACACTTAATCAAGACTTTCCATTTTTAATCAAGTCTTCTGTTTAACTCCCCTGTTGGTCTGATGCATTAGCTTTGCTGCTTTTTTTTTTTTCCTTGCAAAGTTTTAAAATGTTTGAAAAAACATTTATCTGTGCAATAAACATAAAACTCCTTCGGCTTCATATGGTATTTCTTTCAATCTTCTTATCATGTTGCTCCTTAATTAATTTCTCCTTCGTAAGCTCTTCAAATTACAATGCCAAGAACTAGGTTGTAATGCTTTATCAAAGAAGCAAACCAGCGTATTCTGGAATGCTTAGTTCACTGTCATTAAATCCATGCTGCTGTTTGTAATCATTCTGTTTTCCTTAAGTACTTCAAATTTAAAAAAAACCATGCCAACCAGCTCCCTTGGTGCATTTTAATTCTAAAGAAAATTATTTTTCAGAAGATCAGTTTCTTTAACATATACACTCAATCTAGAAGCTGCCCCCCCCTCTCTGTATGTATCCCACAAACAAAACATTGTGAGAAGAGCCTAACTATGGGGTTTAGTTGCTTCTATTTTGCCCATTTATTTGGAGTAAGACACTTTTTGTGCTTATCTACCATACTGTTTTAATGGAATATGCTGTTTCTAAAATAAAAGCAGTGTAACTACATTCAGAAAGACCCTGTTCTTCCTATCTTTCTCATATATTTTCTTTCCAGTTCAAATGTCTATTTAGCTCATTTATGAGGTTTATTTCATTTTCATTTTATTTTGATTAAAGTAATGTTACATTTTAGCAACTATGCATGGACTGGTAACCATATTTCTAGATCTGCAGAAATATCCAGGTTAATGGAGATACAGAGTAAGAGATCATGCAGAAGGAACTTCTGGAAATCTGGATAAGAATGTACGAGTTTAACATTGCATGGATTTATTCAGAAACCACCATCCCAGTGGTGGGTTGCTGCCGGTTCGGACCGGTTCTCCTGTACTGGTAGCGGAAATTTGCATCTGCTCACCGAACCGGCAGTGATGGCCAGCTGTCCACGCCCCCAAACCGGTTCTCCGGTCGTTGCGGCTGGAAAAGAACCCTCTGCGCATGTGCAGAGGCTTCTGCACATGCGCAGAGGGTCATTTCTGCGTTGTGATGTAGGCACGCGTGCTCGCTTCGCGCGCGCAAAACACACACTTCCATCACAATGCGAACCGGTAGGGAAGGTAAGTGGAACCCACCCCTGCACCACCCCTCCACAAAGTCTTCAATAAAGGAAGGACAATAGTCCCTGTGTGGGGGAACAGGGGTTAAGAAGTTGTATTTGGCCTCAAGTTTAAATTCATGGAGCTATGGAAACTCGATGTGACTTTGGGCCAGTTATTCTTTCTCTGCCCTCCTGAAGAAGAAGGAGTAGCAGAATCTTGGGACACAGTTAAAAGAGGGAGCAGCCTAGAATCCCTATGTGGCCACAAGTGGATTAAGTTCACCTCCACCCTTGAATTCCATTGACCCTTACCTAACTCCAAACAAGTGCTAACCATTAGTTGAAAAGATTCCTGTGCATAGGCATAAGTAGCAATAAATCAGTTTAATTGGACTTTCACATGTGGACCTGGGCTTTTGGGCCTGACACCCGCCCACCTCATGCAGCATTGCCATTGTGGGAATAAAATGAGTGGCGTTTCCCATGGAAGTTGCCTTAAGCACTAAGAAGAAATACGGAATGTAGATTTAACAAATATCTGCATACAGGGGAAATGTCCTCCATGAAGACAAGAGTGAGTTAGAAAAGTGTAGGGAATAATGGATACAGGGTGAATTCTGCCATCTTATCATACTGTTATCATAATACAGGTAATCCTCAACTTACAACAGTTCAACAGTTCAAAGTTACAACCGAAGTTTGAAGTTACAACAGCCCTGAAAAAAGTGACGTATGACCATTGCAGCATCCCCATGATCACCTGATCAAAATTTGGGCACTTGGCAACTGACTCATATTTATGACGGTTGCAGTGTCCTAGGGTCGCATGATCCCCTTTTGCGACCTTCTGACAAGCAGTCAAAGGGGAAGCCAGATTCACTTAACAACCATGTTACCCAGTTAACAACTGTAGCGATTCACTTAACAACTGTGGCAAGAAATGTCGTAAAATGGGGCAAAACTCACTTAACAAATGTTTCACTTAGCAACATAAATTTTGGGCTCAGTTATGGTCGTAAGTCAAGGACTACCTGTAGATCATGCTTTGGAAAAAAGAAAAGCCAAATGGATGTTTAATCTGCTCTCTGGGTTGGCCATCTGTCTCTTTATTGTTCTTTTCTTTCTCTTGAGATAAGCAACAGGCTTATAATGCTCTCATCCCTTCTTCAAAAGCCACTTTGAGATCGAATCAATTGTTTGAAGGTCCTTCAAATGTTGTAATAATTCAGTTTTTAATTAATGTAAATTGATAGGTGCTTTGGTTCTTATTAATGGCTTATCTTCCCCTTCTTGGATTCTATCATATTGGGTGTGGTATCAATACAGAACATTCCCCCCCCCAAAAAAATAAGATGCTGTGGTTTATGGAGTGGGGAAGCAATGTTGCACTGCACCTGTGACAAAGAGGGGAAAGATTTATTGAAATAATATTGCAATCTGAAAATGTTTCCTTAATTTCCACAAAAACTGTAGTTTAATTCTTGTCACTAGAGTAATTTTTCTCTTCCTACCAAATCTTTTTATGAAAAGTAGCAGGGAAATTAAATTAAATTAAATGGAAGCATGCCAAGATGCAGAAAAGCAGATAATATTGGCTGTGATGGCTTCAACTAGATTAGGTTTGAATGGTGACAACTATGTATTTAACAGTTTTCTTATCTTAAACAAAATCTGCATTTAACATGGGCATCTATCTATCTATATATATATAAAGGATGTATGTATGTATGTTCCAGCATAACTCTGGAACGCCTCGAGCAATTTCAACCAAACTTGGTACACACATGACTTACTATCTGGAAACAAATACTGTGGGGGTAAGACACCCCTAGCACCCCTAGGTGTGTGTGTGTGTGTGTGTGTGTGTGTTCCAGCATAACTCTGGAACGCCTCGAGCAATGTCAACCAAAGTTGCTACACAGATGACAGGCCTGCCACACCTCCGCCACTCAGCTCAGCCACTCTCAGCTCAGCCGCCTGTCCCCCGCAGCAGGGCCAGCAAGTGCCGGCACCCTCGGGGCCCCCTCTCATGCATGGCAGAGCCCCCAGCTGCCATCAGGGGGCGCTCTGCCGGGACTCACGGATGGCACTGCTCAGAAACCGCTGCGGCACCAAGGCTTCTGTAGCAGCCAGAGGAAGCCGAGCTGGCGGGGGGTGTCGCCCGGGGCTGCACTGCGGTGACCCCGTCGGGATGGACATCCGGCGTGGAGGGAGCTGAGCGTCGCCATGGACTAGGGGTGCTAGGGGTATCTTACCCCCACAGTATTTTGTCTAATACAGGATTGGGATAAATAAATACCAGGGCAATGCCGGGTTATTGGCTAGTAATTACATAAATACCAGTAATTCTAATCCTTCACAGCTCAAATGTCATTTCGGCTTTTGAAACTAGTCATCTCCTAAAACACACACACACACACACACACACACACACACACACACACACACACACCCCAACACCAACAGAGACAAAACAATCAAAATCAAAAGTCTCTAGCTTCTGTTCCACAATTGTTCCCAACAAGCCATAATCCAATATAAATTTTATACAATTTAATCCGCAGTGTTTGTGGACTACCAGGTAAACAAGTTATTTAAAATATTTTGCATATAATGCTTATATTCAACGTTACATATGAAGAACCAATAAATGTGCAAGAGTACTTCTGTCCAATTGTTTCTACCCATACCATTAAATCTGGCAGAAGAGGCATATCATGGGTCTCATCATTTAAGGAATGTCATCTGGAAGGACCCAAGAAGAGAGCCATCTGCCTGTCTTTGAGCTTGCCCTATGGAAGATCATCCCACCCCTGACATCAGGTTGGCTCCCACCTTGGCTGTATCTGTCAGTCAGAGCCTGTGAAATGGTTATGTTAATTGTAGTTTTATTTTTTTTTTTACTTTGCTGCCAGTTATGTATTTTATTTTAGTTGTCAGTTTTGTTTTTAACTGTTGTTAATTATCCAGAATAACTATGGATAGATGGGAAGCCATCTAAGTGAATTAAATTCACCAAAGTAAAACCTTCATTTAACAGATCATCCAAAGTTGTCTAATAATCCTGAATGTTTGTTAAATCTAAGATAAATTATTTGCAGTAATTCATTTGTATAACAAATGAAGCAAATTACACCTTCCACACCAGTTTGCATAATGTTGACATTCTACAAATGGCAGGAATTGGATCATTTGCCCCAATTAATGTCCTTTGGGGGAGTGAAAGTGGTGTGAAGACTTTAGCAGGGGTTAAAAATAGTGCTTTCAGCCTTGTGGTTTGGGGGGATTGATTTTACTCAGTATGGCAAGAAATAAATCAAAAGTTCCTCCTATTCCTTTACCGATGCTGAATCATTCATGGGTTGGATCCACGCTGGCCTTCCATAAATAAAAGGTCTTTTATACTTATCAAATTATTTGGGTCCAGCCTACATCATATTGAAAGAAAATCACGTCAAAAGTCAATGGCGGGACTTTGAAGGTTTACCCAACCTCATCTAATGAGGTGATTGTTCCAACTCTCTGGATTCATAGTTTTATTTTCTTTCAGCAGAAACTATCCATACATCTCTTGTAAACAAATTTTAGTAATAATGCACATTGTATCTGCTATTCTCCTGGAAATGTGTTGTGAAACAACTGTTGTTTTCCTTTTTTCTCTGACGTGTAAATATTGGTATTGTTTTTGTTTTAGGACCTAAGCAACATTGCAGGAGCTAAGCAGAATCTTGAGGAGGAGATCAAAAGCCTCCAAGACAAATTGGCAGCCAGCCAGCGGGCTTGGGAAGAATTGGGCCAACTAAAGGTCCATTGCAATGAAAAAGAAGTGGAACTGAGAACTAATCTAGAGCAAGCCAGAGAAGAAAAAAAGCTGCACAATAAATTCAAAGATCAAATAGTCACTTTACTGGGGAGTAACCCCATTGTGGCGACTCCATCCAAGGAAGACATTGTGGAAAAAATCCGAGAGTTGTGCCACAGAGAGGAGAACAAAAAAAGAGTATGTTAAAACTTATTTTTCTTCAGTGTGCTTAATTTATTCCTGTGTATAGATTTTATTTTAGTTCACTTCAGAATTTTTTTTTAAATTAATTCATGAATTGACAGGATTGTCCAATTGTAAGTGGTGACAGAATGAACTTTGATACAATTGTTCTGAACTGACAAGACACACCGTTGTTTTATTTTGATGTAATAGTTTATATAGCAGTTGCTTGGTATCTAATGATTGTAGAAAAAAAATCGCAAAAAAAGCAGAGCCCATTAAAGAAAAGCACATCGTTAAATTGCAATCTATTAAAAGGAGCACATGGTGACATTTATTTATTTATTTTACACTAGCTGTACCTGGCCACGCGTTGCTGTGGCTCAGTCTGGTGATCACCCGTGTTGTAATTTTGTTCAGGATGCAATTCTACATCGAACGGAGCAGCAGCAGATCGATTTGGTGATGACATTCCCAATTGATTGAGAACTTTGTTCGCGATTTCTAAGCAGAAATCTTCAATCATTATCAATGCTTCGTTGTAGAATTCTGCTGTGAAATGCATGTTCATATTTGAATTTTCCTTCTGTATTCGACGGAAAATATCTTCAGCCATGTGCGATTTATATTGGAAATGTGGAAATGTGGATCGTAAATCAGAAACATTGAAATGGAATCGTAACATATTTAGTATAGTGTGTGTGGCTTTTACGTCCAACAGATGGCGCTGTTTTTCACAAAAAACATGCTGTTACCTGTCACAGGTGTGACATCTATATAATATAGGTATATAAAAACACGCACGTATTCGAATTTGTCTTTGGTGCATATGCTCTCAGTGTACATAAAAAGACAAGATACATTCGTCAGGAATCATGAGGTACAACACTTAATGATTGTCATAGGGTACAAATAAGCAATCAGGAAACAATCAATATTAATATAAATCGTAAGGATACAAGCAACAAGTTACAATCATACAGTCATAAGTGGGAGGAGATGGGTGGTAGGAACGATGAGAAGACTAATAGTAATAGTAATGCAGCCTTAGTGAATAGTTTGACAGTGGTGAGGGAATTATTTGTTTAGCAAAGTGATGGTGTTTGGGAAAAAACTATTCTTGTGTCTAGTTGTCTTGGACTCTATAGCGTCGTTTTGAGGGTAGGAGTTGAAACAATTTATGTCCAGGATGCGAGGGGTCAGTGAATATTTTCACGGCCCTCTTTTTGACTCGTGCAGTATACAGGTCCTCAATGGAAGGCAGGTTGGCAGCAATTGTTTTTTCTGCAGTTCTAATTATCCTCTGAAGTCTGTGTCTGTCTTGTTGGGTTGCAGAACCAAACCAGATAGTTACAGAGGTGCAGATGACAGACTCAATAATTCCTCTGTAGAACTGTATCAGCAGCTCCTTGGGCAGTTTGAGCTTCCTGAGTTGGCGCAGAAAGAACATTCTTTGTTGTGCTTTTTTTATGACGTTTTTGATGTTAGATGTCCTGTCCACTTTGAACCAACTCTAAGCAGAATAAAATCTAAGAAAGTAAAATGGGTGGGGGGGATCCCTAGACCCATACCTATAATCCTATACTTAAAATAATTACAGACAAAGGGCAATGAAAAGGTGATCATATGTTGTGTATTATATACTGTTCAGTCCCGGTTAGTAATTTAACTGTCATGGCTACAGGCTTCTCATATCACAATAAATTATATTGTGGTTTCTAACTTAACTTTTTTTCTCCCTGGTTTAAGGCGATGTTGCCACCTCCATCCCCTATCTTATTGATGATGCTTAGTTTGGGCCTCTCACTTTTCAACTTGACCTGTTCATGTCTTGAAATGTACTACATTTACATGAAAGAAAGAAGGTCATGAATTTAAGACAATCTCCCTCTCCAAATAATCTTCTAGATTAATCATCATCGTCACAATCCATTACGTATAAAATGCAGTTAGTATGTAAAACGTATGCAAGGAGAGGAGAATACACACACACACACACACACACACACACACACACACACACATTCTCCATACTAACCAAATCATTCCAACACTCTGAAGTGTGCAAATACAAATGTGTGCAACATTTTCTTTCCTCCTTCCCTTTCAACAAAAAGAATAAAAAGCAAAATATGATCGATAAAAATATGAGGTGAAGAAGGAAGGAAAAAGGTTTAAGGAGAATAAAACAGAGCTCTTTGGTGTATAATAAACAGCTGTAATGTAGCACAGTCACATGTGCTGGGGCTACAACTCAAAAGATTTCCAGCCACTATGGTCAGATCATTCTGCTTGAACATTAATGTCCTGTGAGTAAGTAGCAATGGCAAACAACAGGCCTGATTTAAATATCTCTAGCAGGTATTTATTAATCAACTGTTAGGATACCCCCAGGATAATAAATCCAACTCCACATTTGTTGACACAGTCTTTTTATAAATGCATTTGCTTGGATTATATTTCTTTGCAGGCCAAATTAGTACAATTATTTACAATAGTTCATTTAATGACCGTTTGAAGTTACAACAGCCCTGAAAAAAGTGACGTATGACCATTGCAGCATCCCCATGGTCACGTGATCAAAATTCAGGTGCTTGGCAACTGACTCATATTTATGACGGTTGCCGTGCCCTGGGGTCATGTGATCACCTTTTGCGACCTTCTGAAAAGCAAAGTCAATGGGAAATCCAGATTCACGTAACAACTGTGTTACTAACTTAACAACTGCAGTGATTCACTTAATGCCTCAAATGCCGCTGTATACAGTCTAGTTTCCTCTGCATTGAGTGTTCACTACATCACAGATCCAGTAGAGGTTGCTCATGGACATTTTTTAAATTTCTTGGTTTTCTGTACGATGACCTAATTGTAGTTTAAAGTAACTTTGGATAATCCAAATGTGCTATAAAACGCTTTTTTTTTTTAAAAAAAAATAATTCCTTAACAAGCAAATTTCCAATAGAATAATCCAAGCTTGTGGTCAGGAAACGTAGTGTAGCTATTAGTGCAGTAAAAAGGCCCACTAAACTTTCAGGATATAAAGTTTGAGTGCTTGGTGTTTAGTAAACAGTTGCCTCTGTGATTTATTGCAATGAGCTGGCTCAATGGTCTATGCTGCAATACCACAGCTATTTCCTGAATAGCCCTGATAGTACACAATTGCAGAGAAATACATATGTATGGTTGGGAGAGAGAGAGAGGCAGAAATACTTTACGCCAGCCTGTTTGTGGCCGCCTGTCTTGGGACTCTTAACTCCCACAATTCCCAACCAGAATCCTGGAAGTTACAGTCCAAGCACATATGGACAGGATCAGGGGAAAGGGGAAAATGTTGTAAAAGCTTTCAGCATTCTCTGTTCATTTCTGACATTTTTATGCCACTCCTCTCCAAGTGGCTTTAAGCAGCCTGCAGCAGAAAGATGAAAAATAACCATACCAAATATCCTAGTTACGCTGCAGCTGGCGACAAAGTGTTCTGTTAGAGAAATGCAAAGGATGATAAAACTTATGGAACCTTGCAAATTCAGCAAGCTGCTTATGCAATCCCTCTGATAACATCACACTTGACATCATGTTATAGAAACAGCAGAACATAATAAGGTGACATCCCCATGGGAAGAAGAATGGATGCCTTGGTTACAACAGAAAGAGGATTTGGGGCCTTCATTAGTGAAAGTAGAGCACGCCACTAGGATTGACAACGGGGTTATTTTTCTGGGTCTACAAGGGGACACTGGAGCAAAGTGCTTCACCTGAACCTGAATACATTTGGCAGAAATGTTTAAGAGTACTATAACAGGCAAAAGGAAATTGCAGTTTTTTCATAAAAATCAAGGGTGGGGGAAAAAAAGTCAAACGCATTTGCTGAAAATCTCTGGCACATTGCTAGCATAGAATATATTTGAAAAGAAGAATGCCCTATTTACATTGTTCCGGAATGATGTCCACCAGTAAGGAAGTGTTCACTTTAGCTTTTGGAGAGCTTGAATTTGAAGCTCAGGAACTCAGACTGTTATACAACAGCAGAAGGGGCTTAAGCATGTTCTGCTATTATTCCTAAGGAGGAAAGAACATTGTGTTCTACAGGGTTAGTTTGGATGTGTTCACGAATTTAGTAAGCTCTGGCTAGAACTGGTTTACCGAATCTAGAAAAGCATGCAGTGAAACCGCGTATGGAATTTTTAACATACAGAAACATCATCTATATGATGTGTGTGTAGACACACACACACACCAGATACATGCCTATGTATAATCATTGGGTATAAAAATTTATTGTTATTAAATTATTTCATGTATCTGGCTATGCTTCAGCATCTTGCAGGACTTATTTTTGTTGGTTGTTTGCAAAAGGAGAGTACAATCTGATGTTTGTGCTATAGCTAATCATTTCTGTCCCTTGGGCAATGTCTTAAATTATTTGTTCTTCACTTTGTTTGGTCAGCACTAACTTACAATGAACCACCTGTTTCCAGTTCCTTTCAATCTTATGACTGAAGAAATGTCATGGTGCACGGTGTACTCACAGAGTTAAAATGAAAACTTGCATGGATTGTTCCTTTGCTTGGACTATTATCCTTGCTGAACATCCAGGAAATGAGTATCTTTGTTGAAAACAAGTTCTCTTATCTCAAGCTAAAGAATCATTGCAGTTTTAATAGCTATAAACATATTGCAGGGCATTTGAAGTCCTTTTGGTATGCTTTCAGCTGTGTTGGGAGCATATGCATCTTGGTAGAGAATTGGCAGGGTTTTCTCTTCCCTCTCCCTTGCCCAATTTTTTTTTTTAACTGAGAACAAATGGCCACGTTCATCTTTTTGGGTCTGGAATTCCAGAGATGGTTTCAGCTGTGTTGGCAGGGAAGACTGAGAGCTCTCACCTAATGCATCTGGAGAAACCAGGGTTTAGAAGCTGGTTAATGTTGTGCCTAAAGTTTGGCTGGTGTTCTTAGCTGCAGTTACAGATAGATAGATACAGATACAGATAGATAGATACAGATACAACAGAGTTGGAAGGGACCTTGTAGGTCATCTAGTCCACCCCCCCCCCCCCGCCCAAGCAGACCTATACCATTTCTGACAGATCTCTTCTTGAAAGCTTCCAGTGATGAAGCTCCCACAACTTCTGAAGGCAAGCTGCTCCATTGGTTGATTGCTCTCACTGTCTGAAAATTTCTCCTTATTTCCAGGTTGAATCTCTCCTTGTTCAGTTTCCATCCAGTTCTTCTGTTTGCTTGTCTGACCTGTTGTTCATACGTTTGATAACATCTCCATACAGACTTTTTCTTGGGGTCTCATCTTGGGTAACATTATCTATCTGTATTTGAGATATTGTAATTTTAAATGCTGAAGCTTTTAGTGGAAAAGTGAACACCGCATGCATAAATGCTGGCAAAATTGAGGTCAGCCTGCAGACACCAGGATTGCATTTGCTAGTCAGGGTAATTCTTTAACAGCTTTCAAGGGGGTGGCGGACTGAATATGAACAAAAAAATAAGCTATAAAGTTCCGCAGAGAAATACAATTAATTTTGAACAATGTTATGAATAGAATCCAATAATCTTCATTTTATCCATTTGGAGATTTATGGAAGGTTCATACAAGTAATAAAGCATACTTAAGACAGATGTTACTGTTTCTATGGTTTTGTGTAATGGGATTTATTTTGTTTTTGGCTATGACTACACTAGATTAGGTTTTATTTATTATTGTCTGTTGGCTTAAAATCAGTGGCATCACAAGCATGTCAACCTTAATTTTAAAATGTTTTACTACATTTCAACTGATTCAACCCTACCTAGCTATAGAAAGTACAGTAAACGTTTGCCTTGTATCTTAGTAGGTATCAAGCAGGGGTGAAATTCAGCAGGTTCTGACAGGTTCTGGAGAACTGGTAGTTCAGAGTAGTTCAGAGAACCGGAAAACACCACCTCTGGCTGACCCCAGAGTGGGGTGGGAATGGAGATTTTGCAATATCCTTCCCCCAGGAGTGGGGAGGGAATGGGGATTTTGCAGTATCCTTCCCCTGCCATGCCTACCAAGCCACACCCACAGAACCGGCAGGGAAAAATTTTGAATTTCACCCCTGGTATCAAGCCAATGTATTTAATAGACCATATCCTTGATTCTGGGTGTGGATATGGATCAGAATCTGGTCTTACTGACTTCTTACATAATAACTTTGAAGGAAAACCCTAGGAGAGCTATAATGTGTATGTCTTTATTCCAGGTTCCTACAGATGGTAGAGCTTGGAATCATCTCTCACCTTTACTTCTGTCCTATTTTCCTGCCCATCATCTTATCATTCATTCATCCATTTAGGAAACTTCTATACTTTTATATGCAGTGTCTTTTGAAATAATTAAAAAAAGATTTTTCATGCTCATATACAGAAAGAGATGGTATTTATCCAAAGTCTAACTTTGCCAATGAAAAAAAGAGAATTTCCCAATCTTTATTCCTCCTGCAGGCTGCATCTGCCATTTGGAGAAAATAGTTCCTAATATATGCTGTGTGGACAGATGTGGTACCAGCAAGGGTTTTATGTGAATTTTATAGAATTTTCAAGAATTAAATGAAAGCATGGGACATTATAAGGGAAGCACTGTACACCAAAAGCATTGCATTAATTTCTCACTTTTCCGTAACTGGAAGATTAATAATGGAATACATACTGTAATGCTCTGAGAGCCAGTTTGGTGTAGTGGTTAGGGCATCAGGCTTGAAAACAGAAGATTGTGAGTTCTAGTCCCTCCTTAGGCACAAAGCCAGTTGGGTGACCTTGGACCAGTCACTTTCTCTCAGCCCTAGGAAAGAAGCAATGGAAAACTTCTTCCCAAATCTTGCCAAGAAAAGTGTGGGGACTTGTGCAGGCATTCTCCAAGAATCAGATATGATTGAACAGAAATTAAAACAATGTTGTTCAATGTTTAAATTAATATCAGATTCCGGTATACCTGTAAATATTCTTGCATTAGTGTAACAGTGGTAATCTGGCAGGTTTTAGCATTATTTATCAATAAACTTTAAGTGAGTATGTATTGACCCATTTTCATTAGCAGAATATTTATTCGAATTTACAAGGTGCATATTAATATAATGTCTGCTTCACAAGTTGCTCTAATTTTGGTTTGTTTGCGATTGGCTTAGCATATTGTGTGAATCTAGCTTTTGAAATTTATAGCTTTGTGTGATATATGAATTCAAGCAATGGAGAAAGGTTTTTTTTTCAACTGACAGGATAAAAAATTGTAGCTTAGTGAGTTTTGCGAATTCAGCCACAGTCCATATATGCTACACTACTGTATGGTAACTAGATCAAGTCCTTCTGATTAAGTGTTCATGTTTTCCTGTTTGTTGAGTAGAAAGTGATTATTTTACTGCCCTTCTATAATAGGTGATTTTCTTGTACCACAGATTAGTGTCATACTCAGTCTCTGATTTGAGTTTACTTTTGTTTCCCAGATGGTATCCCAGCTTGAAGCCCAAATCAGCAAACTTACTGAGACTCTGGAGACTCAGACAATGTTGCATCAGGAGGCCTTGCAAAGAGCCAAAAAATCAGAAAATAAATCAGAAATGCTTCATGATCAGTTGATGCGTCTAGAAGGAGAGCTGGTGTCTGGAGATGTGATGCGAGATGCTTGGAAACTTGAGAAACAACAAGTAATATCTTATGTTTATAGGAAGGGTATAAGGCAAGGTAGAGAAAGCTTAATTTAATGATGTGGTCCTGATTTTATCGAAAGTAAATGTATGGTCTGATTGGTACAGTCATACTCACATCAGTAAAATTTGTTGGGGAAATCATTTTTCAGTATGGTCAGGGTGGTGATTTGAACATAAAACATATACATAAACATTCAGGGTTCTTAGACTGTATTAAAAAGTACTACAAGTCTGAGGTCTTAGGGAGTGTGGTAAGCAACAAGCCATGAAAATATCTAAGGAAATGTGTTGGTGTTTTGCATCTTGTAGAGCAGCGGTTCTCAACCTGTGGGTCGCGACCCCTTTGGGGGTCGAACGACCATTTCACAGGGGTCGCCGCGTGCGTTAGCCTGCCATCTTGGTGCCATCGTCACTTGCAGGGGTGAAATGCTCCCGGTTAGGCCGTGCCTGCGGGTCGCCGGACAGCCGGTAGCCACAGAAGCGGGAGACTTCACCCACCCGCCCGGACACCGCCATTTGAGTTCTTTTACCCTATGCGCATGCGCAGAACGCTTTGTGCATGCGCAGAGGGTAAAAGCGGGGGAGCTGCGGGGGGTCGCGGCATTAGAAAGGTTGAGAACCACTGTTGTAGAGGTAAATTACTAAAAGATTTTTGCCAGTTCTAGACCCCAAGAGGCAATCTTTTGGGATTAGTATTCCAAGTAAAATTTCCTGGAAGTTGCCAGTACTATAGAGAACATAGCAGGGGAACCTAATATATTTTAAATGAAAATAAAATGTTACTGAGAAATCAGCTCTTTACCAGATAGAGAAGAATAGAATCAAAACTAGGTCTTATTCAGCTAATTATATTATTGAAGCTTACAGAAATTCCATGGGTTTCATAGGACCCTTGCAAAAGATAAAATGTTTGTTCAGTTAGGTTTTTTAAAAAACTTTTTTAGTTACTTACCCTTATCAATAAGGGCTTGTTTCCCTAACTTCAGCATATAAACCTGATCCCAAATTTGAGTATGTCAACATTTCCTTGATTCTGTTTTCTGAAATTTTCTTCTTTAGCTTTACAATGATCACATAATGATCACAGTGACACAGCTTATGGCCAGTTTGGATGTGCTAAATCATTGGAGGCAAATAAACTCCACTGAAAGTGAAGCCATTGTTTCATTGCTCAATCTGTTGAATGATCCTTATTGGGTTAATAAAATGTATGGATAAACGAGTTTTACCCTAGCAAAAAAGCTTGGCATAGTTTGCCTCTTTTGTCTCAAACCTTATTATTTATGTATTTGAATGCCTTCTTAATGGAGCACAGCAAAGGCAGATTTTTCTGTCCTTCTCACAGAAGGGCACTGTGGTAGGTTAGATAGAAATGTCCCTGTTCTGAATGCACTGTCCAAGTTTGTCTGTAATGAAGTTTCATGATGTAGTTCTTGATACAGCTGGCAAGAATCATTACTTTTGCCCATCAGAGAAAGACTTAGAAACATTCATCTCTCCAATAGGCACTGACTCAGTGAAAAATCTCTATGGGAAGCTCAGCATCTTATCCCCTTTCCTAGGATATCACAGTGCCAGCAACAGACAAGTTAGCTGTAAAAATTGCCTCAAGCCATTTTCTTCCATATGAATATAGATGCTATGGATCAGAGGAAGCTTAAAGATTAGAACACGTGCACACTTCGCAAACTGTATGCCATCCTGTGCATGCATAACTCTAGGAAGAGTTATTTTTTCATGTCCTTTAGAAAACATTAGTACCTTTACTGTTTTCCATTTGTTTGCTAAGTGAGAATGGAAGAACTCCAGAGATACAACCATTGTACCATTTAGAACACAAGAGTTTTGTGGTATCTTAAACATTTTTTTTTTAAAAAAAAATGTACCTCTTTCATCAAGTTTAGTTCCTGCTGACTTCCTGGAGATGTCCATTCAGTTTTCTTGATAGAGTCAAGAAGTGATAGTCC
Source organism: Thermophis baileyi (assembly GCA_003457575.1). Taxonomy (NCBI): domain Eukaryota; kingdom Metazoa; phylum Chordata; class Lepidosauria; order Squamata; family Dipsadidae; genus Thermophis; species Thermophis baileyi. The sequence goes on along the minus strand of QLTV01003294.1, from coordinate 807,246 downwards.
TCACTTAACAACCAGTCATTTTACAAACATTCAAAGTTACAATAACCATGGAACGGGTACCTTAACAGCCCATAAAGATCCCCAGCCAATATAAATAGTTGGGCTGCCACCCTACGACTGCATGTAGTGCAGATCAGCTTTATGACAAGTTGTGGTGTTCAACAGTCACACGACCACAAGTCATAATGGGTTTTTGCTGGTTCCAGCATTGTTTGCCAGTTTCCAACAAAAATGCTCAAATGAAGATCATATTCAGGAAAGAGAGACGGCCTTTCTGCCCCTCAACCTCCCTGTTATGGGTTCTTTTATGTAGACCTAAGTCAGTGGGCTCCAAAACACCAGAGAGCCAACCCAACAACACAGGTCCTACACAACTCCCACAGAAGCACTCACAAGCTGGTACTCATAGGCTGATACTAACTGCTCTCTGTTCCACTCTTCCCTACTGCTTCTACACCTCCAGCTACTGTTCCTCCAGCTACTACTCCTTATAGTAATACTGCAGTCCCAGCTGCCTCCCTGCTCAGCTTTTATAGTCAACAGTTGCTATTCTGGCTAGGGAGAGGCCTTAAATGGACAGGGCAACAGCAGCACAGGTGTAGGCCATTTTTTAGGCAAAATGTCATCTCATACTCCCTATACAGTATGGAGGCTACATGGTGCTGTCCTGGAAGTGGGCACCATTTTGGAATGGCCACATTGGGGTCACTCATTGTTTTCATTGTGTCCACTCCCAAAATGGTGCCCACTTCCAGGATAACACTATGGGGCCTCCATGTTGGAATACTGTGCAACAGAATTGCTGCTTTGCAAAGGAGATCTATGGAAAACTTAAGTCACTGAGCTATGATGAGAATGGGGATGTGTGGTACGACCCAGTGGAGTGAGAAGCAGGCATAAGGCCTGTGGGGATCCAGAGGGTAGGATGAGGGAAAGATAGGCCGCATTACTGCAATTGGGCATAAGGGAAGGCGGATTGCCAAGCAACCAAATTTTGTTTGTGTGACCTTGGGGGCACTGCAGCGGCTATAACTCTGAGCAGGAGTTGTAAGTCCATTCATTCTGTGCCCTTTAATTTCAAACAGGGTCTCAATATATGGTCATAAGTCAGGGACTACCTGTATACTGCCATAATCCTTAAAGATTCCAAACTGTTGACAGCATAAAAATGTAAACAATACAACTGTTGTGTTCTTGGTTTTTCCTCTGGTCCGTTCTCTTAGCGGGAACGGAGAATGAATATGATTGGTTGCCCCGTTTGACAGCCACTATAAAAGGGAGCTGTTAAACGGTGATTCCTCAGTCCTGTCAGAGTTAGCGGTTATACTGTTAGCGAATGGTTAGAATAAACTTTTAGCTTCTTAACGCTGTCTCGCCTCAGTTCTTGCGCCCAGTCTGGCTCACCATACAGAGCAACAACAATATATAAAAACAATATCATTTGAATAGTCAAAAGATAGACAATGCCAAATGCTCTTCAGAAAAGCTCTGTTCTGACCAGTTTCTGGAAAGCTGAAAAGCTTAACCTCTGGAGGGAAGCTATTCCACAGAATAAGATCCATCCCTGAGGAAGACAATTTCTTGGTCTCAGCCCTCCTGTCCCTCCTTCACGAAAGTGAAACATCACCAGCAGATTCTCTTAGATACATGTACTGGATGATGAGTTCTGATGGGAGAAAGTTGTTTGAAGATACTGGGCAAGTATCTTCAAGAAAGGACTTTATGTGCTACTTCGAGCACTTTGAGTTGTACCCAGAAATCTACCGGAAGCCAAAGGAAGGCCTGCTGTGACTTTTAGGAAGTCATGGTGACACAAATTTGGAAAACGTGTGATATCTATATTCAGAACTTTAGAAAAAAAAAAACACCCTTGCAATATGGCATAGCTTGCAAGCTGTACTTAATGCAGATTAAATATTGGCATTCTCTGGTGGGCTGCCTGCCCCAGTTTTATTAGGTTGTGTTCTCTTTTAAGGTCTGAAGACGTGGACAATCATGAGACAGAATGAGCATGGAAAGAAAAGAGAATCCTTTTGGGTCCAGCCTATTGTAATGAAAAAGAATCAAAAAGACTTACATGTGTTGGTTTAGTCTTGGCCATAAAAGTCTTCTAGAAAGCATGAATTAATTAAAATATTTTTCACATGTTAGATTAAATGCCCCTTTGAGCCATATTAGATTATTTGCAAATGTCTGAAAATATATGCCTTTTAATAGTAAAAGGCAGCATGGCAAGAAAACATGAAGCAATAAAAATGTTACATTTTTATTGCATTAATAAATCTTTATTTCTGTTAAAGCAATTGTAAGAGGCTAAGAATGCAAGCTTTGTTCTGAGCAAACTGGATGCCTTTCTCCTCATATTTTCTTTCCAAAGTATCTTAAGTTTCTGGATCAGCTCTCTGAAAAGATGAACCTGGACAGAATAGCAGTGGAGGTTGGATTTGACATGAGGTTGGATGCAGTACTGGCTCGTGCAGAGCAGTTGATCAAGTTGGAACGAGACACATTGACTGACAATAAGATCATGCTCCGAAACCTGCAGAGAAAGGTAGGAAAACTATCTAAACAGCAGAGGTCTTAATGCTTGGTTCATTTTTTTTATAGTATCATAATATCAAACTAGGGCTGGGATAGTACTCATTTAAGTCTCACTCAAATCCCATCACAGTGAAGAGAGGGGAAGAAGTAGGCTCCACTTTTCCCTGGAGGAAGAATAGAGCATATGAATAAATGAATATTTACTATCACAGGTGACATGTGTTTTTTTAAATTTTTTTTTGGAAATGTAGGTAAAAGCTCAGAAAGAGCAACTTGAGAACAAAGAACTGCATGTGAAGCTTTTGCGCCAGAAGATCGTCCAGCTGGAAGAAGAGAAGCAAGTGCGCACAGCCCTGGCAGTAGAAAGGGATGAGGCCAACCTCACACTCAGAAAGTTACAAAAGAAAATAGACAGATTGCAGAACGAACTTTCTTTGGCGAGAGAAACACACACAGATCTGAAAGTTAAACTTGCTGACACGAACGAACTGAAGGTGGGTAATAAAGCTAATAGAGTGATTCAAACCATATTTAGAGGGGTATGAATAAAAGTGAATGGATTTGCGTTTAACTTCATAATAACTATGCCTAAACTGTCCATCCCAATTGCTCCACAGTAGAAAGCAATTTTGAAATGATTAGCAACGTGCCTTCTTCAAGAACCTGAAATTTAGGAGATAGCTCATACTTGACACAACTTCAAATGTGTGCAGTGCTCCTCCTGCAAGTGAGCCTTATTTGGGTAGATGAGGCTCAGGGAAAAGCAAAATGCTTCTTGGCATCTTATGTGATATTTCCCTTAGATCACTTCCATGTTTTCTTCTTTGGAATTTATGTTCAGATCAAAGCACTGGAGCAAGACAAAACCATAGAAGAACTAAGCAAATCTCAAGAGAAACTGGAAAAGATGAAGACTAAAGCTGAGAAGCAATTAACCTCTGTCCAGTCTGAGCTACATGTTAGAGAACGTGAAGCAAAGGAAGATAAAGAAAAGGCTAAACACTTGTTGGAGTCTTTGACTACAGAAGCAACAGCACTTAAATCAACTCTTGAAGAAGTCATGAAAAGAGAGAAACAGGTATGTGCCAAGATCACCAATAAGGGGTATGTGTTATTTGTCACCTTTATCCATTCATCAATCTAGATATTTGCCCTCTCACAGCGCAGTCTATTAAAAGGAACCATAAATAATCTAGAATAATCAAAACAACACCTTGCATTCAGGGTGAGTCATACACCACACAATCATATCCCTGAAGATAAGCTCACCAATTATCTTGATCCAATACTTGAGGGAAGAACCGGCTCTTCGATGCCCTACAAAAGACTGACAGGGTTGGGGCCATCTGAATCTCGGTGGGTTAACTGTTCCATAGGGCAAGACCTGTTTGATAGAAAGGATTCAGAGCATGCTTACCCTGTCAGGGATAGGCAGAAATAATTGGAGACAGGTAATCCTTGCAAATAACATGGCTCTATGCCACGAAGGGCTTTAGGGTTAATAGCTAACATCTTGAATTGGATCCAAAAATCAACTGGGGCCAATGCAGCTCACAAATACATCATAGTAGTTGGTGTTACTGTGCCATGTACGTTCATAACCATTCACAGCACTGCATTCTGCATCACCTGTAAGAAATGGTCTTCAAGGGCAGCTCCACGTAGAGCACATTGTAATAATTCCGATAGAAAGTGTGCCAACTTGGGTTTTGAAGCAATTTTATAAGTTCTCTTTCAATTGAAAAGAGCAAGGAAGAGGATCTAGGCAGTAAGGAGTAAGAGCCTCATCTAATCTCATCTACACATGTATGCGAGTGTGTAGCACCAGTTACTTGGGGAACAAGTAAGGCTGTATGTACAGTTGCCTTGAAAAGAATATGAATAATTGCATTACCAAAAGCATTAGTGCAACCCATAGGATTTATTGGCATGCCAGAAGCTTAAAGAAATTTGCAGTGAAACCATTATGGTTGCTATAAAGTTTTGGGAGCGTCATGAGACTTTTCCTAAGGTGGGACTCTCCCATTACAAAGGTACAATAGAGAGATGTGAATGGAATATCACCTACAGGTTTTTGAGCGTATTTCAAGAGGTTTAATTAAGACAAAGCAATAAAAAGTTGCAGTCCAGTGGCCTTTTCCACTACTGATTATTGACCAAGTCACAGCTTCAATTATTCTGGGTCAGCTTTGTGCTGTGGGGTCAGATGTGTTTTATTGTTTGGAGACTTGTGCAAGTATGAATTATTGAGAAGTTCTTTGGCAAAGAGTCACTGCTGTATATCTCTCTGCACCTCTGTTATAGGGTCTCAAGACTATATTGGAAAAGTCTTTATTTTAAGCAAAAAAACCCCAAACAAAACAAAACCCAAAAGGGCATGGAGAGGGTTTTTCTCTTAAATCCTTTACTTTGCCATTATTATACTTTTGCACAATCTAATTTAGGCCCAATATGTTTTTGAAATTTCATCCTATAGGGGAGGACCCACAGATCCATGATAGGTGTCTTCGTTACACTTTTCCAAGAGAAATGGTTTCTGGGAACAATACAGAATGATCAAATGAGACCTTTGAGCCACAAATGCCCACTTATGGACCTGATGATCTGTGTGAATGTAAACTGTAATGTTTATAGGTAGAGTTTTACTTCATGATACCTCATGAACTTATTTTTCAAAACTTGCCTTTCTTTCAAAAACAAAAATATTGCAATCTGTTACATCAAATGTCATCTATTTTAATAGCACAAGACTAAAGAACAAACAATAATTGTAAGCATTTGGCATGCGACCTTTCAAACACACTGAACCACAAAGAAAGGTCTGAACGTATTTTAAGATTAATTCAGATCATGCAGTGAGGTGTGTAATATTAAATATGTGACTGCAATACAAATTACACAGAACTTTAAATTTTCCCCTCCATTTTGATTTGTTCTAAAAAATCACAATATGCTCCAATGTTTGGCGCAAAACAATTAGTTTCAGCTTTCTTCCTGCATTAATTCCTGTATTAATAAGTAGATTAAATTGAACATTTATCCATTTATCTAGCTGATGTCTGTTTGACTTTAATGAAGATATTAAATCTAAGCCCAGGCACCACAACTTCAGACAGGAGAAGGAGAATGTGTTTCTCTTGGGGGGATATTCTTCCACAGGTTGTTTTTTTTTTTTTTTTTTTCAAAATTTTTTGAAGATGGGTTCCA
>QLTV01003294.1:774280-796417 GCA_003457575.1 Thermophis baileyi | reverse complement strand
ATGATGGATTTCTGCACAACTGTCAGGTCAGCAGTCTTTCCCATGATTGTTATTCCTACTGCACCAGACTGAGAGAGCATTTAAAGGCTCAGGAACCCTTTGCAGGTGTTATGGTTTAATTAGCTGATTAGAGTGGGACACTTTGAGCCTAGAATATTGCACCTTTTCACAATATTCTAATTTTCTGAGATTGTGGATTTGGGGTTTTCATGAGCTGTAAGCCATAATCATCACAATTATGACAAATCACGGCTTGAACTATCTTGCTTTGCATGTAATGAGTCTATCTCATATATTTGTTTCACCTTTTCAGTTGCATTACTGAAATAAATGAACTTTTGCACGATATTCTAATTTTTCGAGTTTCACCTATATCTGTTTAAAGTTTCACATGTCTGACATACTGAACAGGTAATAGAATGTCAGATCAATAGAAAACACAGTCTGCAACCAAAAGAGCTGCTCAATTTCCTGTGAAATATGTGGATGGCTTATAAGATTTCTTTCAATTGCAGGGAAGAGTGTCTAAGAGCCGAGGTGGAGCAGTGGTTAGAGTGCAGTACTGCAGGCTACTTCAGCTGACTGCTAGCTGCAGTTCGGCAGTTCAAATCTCACCGGCTCAAGATTGACTCAGCCTTCCATCCTTCCAAGGTGGGTAAAATGAGGACCCAGATTGTTGGGGGCAATATGCTGACTCTGTGAACCGCTTAGAGCGGGCTGTAAAGCACTGTAAAGCGGTATATAAGTCTAAGTGCTATTGCTATTGCTATTGTCACTGATAATGGCATGAACCTGCCAGATCCCCCTGGCGAGTCCATCTTCCCATCCCTTCTACCTGATTTTTTGGTCTATGAGTATGGCTATTTCCCCAGGTCAAAGCATTACGTACTGACATGTTAATTAATACCTGTTCTTTGCCCCTTCATCTGTAATCTCAAGGGGACAGAATGAAAGAACCATTTCCCCCCATGATTAAGTTTTTAAATAAATGACACTTATTTGCTCATGTAACCAGCAGTATCAAACAAGGTGGTTATGGAATAGGTATAATAATACCAACAAATGGATTTTTTTTTTAAAAAAATGAGGGCATCTTTGAGAAGATAGACTAGTTATAACATATTAGGTAAGTCAAAGATCTGCATGTTAAAGCTAGTCATCTGTAAATAGACTTAGCAAACGAGATAGGGAGGCAAAGAATGGAACACATACTGAGCAAGCTGAATGGAAAATGAGAGATTACTCACATACCTCCCCAATTTTTTCCTGCCAAGTTTGTGTAATTGGTTCCAGTTTTTCAAGAGGTTTGGGGGCATTGGGTCTGAAATCCACACCTAATCTGGAAACAGATTGCAGTTCATCCCACCAGATCACCTGGGGAAAATGAATTTCTAATATATTCACTTCCTGATTCCCATCTCCTTCTCTTGTTGAGAGTGTGACTTTAATTATAGAATACATAAAAGATGCCAGTCAACAAGCCACCAACTTAAAAGTAATCAATTATTTTACAACCTGCAGATCTATGCAGCATTTTACACATTTTTCTACAAAACAGAAAGCCTTTTTTCTAATGTGTTTGAAACTTGACAGATCTAATGTCTTAAAAGAGTAACAGGATCAGGGGTGGGTTCCTCCCGGTTCGGACCGGTTCTCCCGAACCGGTAGTGGCCCGCTGGTGATGTCACAATGACATCACCGAACTGGATCGGTCAGTGCCGATCCGTGGGGGCTGCCATCTTTTTATTTATTTATTTTTTATTTTTTTTGAATTTTTTTTGAATTTTTTTAAAAAAAATTTCCTTCTGAGCATGCGCAGAAGCCGACTTCCGGCACTGTGCATGTGGTCGCCATCTTTTTTTCGGCTTTTAAAAAAAAATTGGATTTTTTGTTACTGCGCATGCGCGCGAGTGCAAAGCGTGCGCGCGCCCATGTGGCGCACCCACACGGCGCGGGAGGGAGTGAACCAGCAGCGAGGTAAGTTGGAACACACCCCTGAACAGGATGTCAGTATAAACTTTAAAAAGTGATATGCTGGTGGGTGAATCTCCCACTAAAATCAATGGCATAGTAAAACAAATGGGGATTAAAAAAATAAAAAGAATGAATTTGGGTTCTTCGAAATAAAGTGCTCTTGGTACTGTACTTAAGACATTGCTTAGCTGGGAGAAAAAAAAGAGAAGAATTATTTGGGAAACATGGGAGATTTCCAGATAGAAAACAAACATAATTACATTGAATGAAAATTGAAATGTAATGTCACAAACAAATTGAGTAATTAAAGATTCTGGCACACTTTTGGTAGGTATTAAAGGACTACCAGAATCAAAACCAAACATAGGTGGTATTATGAATTATGGTTTTTCTGATGTATGTCTCTGTGTATCTCTAAGCAAGTGAAAATAAGAGATGTTGGACTACCTGTATTTTCTGGTAGTGTGGGATGTGGCTCATAGCAGCATGTCCCAAATTGACTCCTTCCAGATTTTTTTCAACCGCAGTTCTTGAAATTGGTCAGCTAATGTGGCCAAAGATCAGGCAATATGAGACAAATAATCTATAACTTCTGGAAAAGTCATTTAGATTCTAATGGGAAGTCCTCGAAAGAAGGTAAAAGCATTCTGATCAGCATAGAGGGTTTTGTAGAAGTAACAGTAAACAAACAATATGTGGATGGATTATGCAAAATAAGCTTTGCTTTTTGCAAAAGGATATAGTGGTATCAGGAAGAAAAAGTAAATGTGCAATCCTAAGCATACTTGCAAAGGACCTTATCTGTTGTAAGTTTACTTCTACCAGGAAGTAAGGATAGCAGTTTCTCTACTACTAGCCGCAGGATGCTCAGAATGTGAGGAATATTGCTCATAATTATCAAGTGGTATGTAGACATTTTCACCCATTTGCTACTGATAGTCCTCTAAAGAACAACCTCCAAAATATTTTGGTTATGCTGCAGGTAATTAATTATAGGGTGCTGTCAACATGAACAATGTTTAACAAAAAAGGCTTTGAATTGTAGAAAACAGTGAAATAGCACAGAGACACTAAACAAAATCTACTGGAAAAAATGTTTGGCAGCATTAAAGGTCAGAAACTGATTTGTAGAACACATGAAGACCACATATACTTTCTGTTTTTGAAGAAATGTTGGATGTAAGTTCTATTAACAATATTTTATTTAAGAGAGAAAAAGAATCACAGCAAACCATCATAATGGCTCTGTAGGAGGCTCTAGATTGGAAGAGGCTTGGAGTATATTTCCATATTTATTGTCAACCTCACTGGAGATTCTGGGAATTGTCCAACACAGTAGGAACGGTTAATTTTTATTGTTTGCTGACATAATTAAGATGTTTATAACTTTCCCCATTTTGTAAAATCTCAAAGCATGTTATAGTCCCGTGATGGCAAACCTATGGCACGCGTGCCACAGATGGCATGCGGAGCCATATCTGAGGGCACGTGAAGCATTGCCCTATGTCAGCTCCAGCGCGCATGTGTGTGCTGGCCAGCTGATTTTCGGCCTTCCAGAGGGCAGGGGCGGGGAGGTTGTTTTCGCCTTCTCCAGGCTTCAGGAAAGCCTCCGGAGCCTGTGGATGGCGAAAAATGGACCCAACGGCCCAACCGGAAGTTCGGAAACGAACTTCCGGTTGGGCCGTTGGGCCATTTTTCACCCTCCCCAGGCTCCGGAGGCTTTCCTGAAGCCTGGGGAAGGCGAAAACGACCTCCCCCCGCCCTCCGGAAGGCCAAAAATCAGCTGGAATCCGTTTTTCACCATCCACAGGCTCCGGAGGCTTCAGTGAGCCCTGTGCGCATGCGCGGTGGGGGGAAGCGCAGGGGGAGGTTGTGCGTGCATGCGCAGGGGAGGGCAATGCATTATGGGTGTGGGCACACACACGTGCGCTATTGCGCGCATGCATACCCTTTTGGCACCCGAGCAAAAAAAGGTTCGCCATCACTGTTATAGTCAATAAAACCAGTAAAACCATAGAAAGTGGTTAAAGAAAGCTGACCACTGAACCTTTAGTTCATCCCATATCAGTGGTGAGTTGCTGCCGGTTCGGACCGGTTCTCCCGTACCGGTGGCGGAAATTTGCACTTGCTCGCCGAACCGGCAGCAATGGCTGACTGTCCACGCCCCGGAACCGGTTCTCCAGTCGCCGCGGCTGGCAAAGAACCCTCTGCACATGCACAGAGGCTTCTGCACATGCGCAGAGGGTCATTTCTCCAACGTGACATAGGAAGTGACACGCACTTCTGTCACGATGGGAACCGGTAAGGAAGGTAAGTGGAACCCACCCCTGTCCCATATGAGTAAAAAAATATGTAAAGAATGTATAACAGATGCACCCTTTTCTAGACTGGGACATCCTTCCGTCATTCATGCTGTAATAATCTCAAGGCTCAACTATTGCAACATGCTGTACATGGAGCTGCCCTTGAAGACTACTTGCAAACCTCAACTGGTCCACAATGAATTGGTGTAGGTAGTCAAGGGCATGCATTGGTATGCTCCACATGCTACATTGTTTACCACTTCTGGATATGATTCAAGGTGCTACTCATGACCTACAAAGCCCTCATGGCATAGGGCCTGATTATTTGAGAGACCATCTATCTCTCATATGTATGCCTGCCTTACTCAGGCTCACAAGTTTGGCACACCAGACTTTATTTCAAGGTCTTTCAAATAAACCATGCCATTTATCACTACACCAGGAAGCAGGCTGACATAATGCCTGCCTTCTGGAATGAGATTCCTCTTTAGATCAAAATAGCTCCCATCCTACTGGTGTTTTAGAGAGTCACCAAGACCTGACTGTTCTTTCAGGTCTGGACCCCATCTACTGGATATTAGATGGTGAGGTGTCTGCATAAGTGGAAATTTCCAGGAGCGGGGCAAACTGCAGATGCTGGACTACCTCAATTGGTAGAGCAACTGGATGGACTTGAAAGTCAACTTTTTGCACCTCGGCTTTCCCATCCTTGCATTAAACTTTTAAACTAATGCTCGCTGCTTTTATATTTCATTTCTCCACCTCTTATTGCTTCCAGTATTCCATATCTTCAATGGAAGCTATAAAGCTGCAGATTTTCACATCTTGCTATGGCGTTAACTCTATAGTCAATTAGATCACCTGACTTTTTCAAGTAATCTGTATTATTTGTTGAATTGGGTTCTGAACTAAATTCATAAAGTGTACATTATATGTGTGAATGTATGCATGTAAGCACTGTCCACACAATGCATATAGACTTACATGCATACATATGCATTGCAGTAACTAAGACTACCTTTACCATAGCTTTGTCTTTTCACAGATGATGAGTACAACAGAACATATGGTAAAATTATACATGGATCAGTGCACTTCCACACAGCTAATTTAGCATGAAACAGATTGTTTGTGATTGCAGCAGTCTACAGTGTATGCTTCACTGGAAATAAGTGACTATTAGCATATTCAATAATACACCTATCTTATTCCTGTATTTTTAGTAAGAGCTACTGTGCCAAACCTTGTCTCAACTGTTGAGGAAAGCTGGGAGTTGGAGAAAAGAAGGTGCATGGGAACAAATTTGGAAATATTTAATAGAGAAAAAACATGCTCATGAACCATTACATTTTCAAATAGCTTGCTGTGCTAACACACAGGGGATGAAGTGTTATCACCAGCAATTTGTACCGGTATCTCACAAATAGCAAGCCAATATAATGAATGGCAATGCAAAGAGATAAAGATAAAATAAAGAAGATCTAGACTATTATGAACAGCAGCCCTCTGGATATGAATCAAAAGATGAAATGAGATCATGGACAACCCAGCCATTAGGCTTGTGCAATAATCCAAGGGAGGCAGGACCAGGCATGAATCTTTTTATACGGCGTGACAAAATTTTATTAGTTTATTAAAGTATAGAATACAAAGAAAAATGAAAATAATGGAAAATAGCAATAGCACTTAGACTTATATACCGCTTTACAGTGCTTTACAGCACTCTCTAAGCGGTTCACAGAGTCAGCATATTGCCCCCAACAATCTGGGTCCTCATTTTACCCACCTCAGAAGGATGGAAGGCTGAGTCAACCTTGAGCCGGTGAGATTTGAACCGCTGAACTGCTGAACAGTCAGCTGAAGTAGCCTGCAGTACTGCACTCTAACCACTGCGCCACCTCGGCTCTTCTAAAAGTAGGGGAGGAAAAGGGAAAGAGGAAAAAGTGTAGGGGAAGGGAAAAAACTCTAACTCATTTTAGCAAAGTAGAATAAGGTAATAACATACAGCCTCAACTTTTTACTTTTGCGTAATAATATATACTAGCCATTTCTAGACAATATATCATGGATTAGGACTCCCAATTTCTTCGCAGACCAAAAGATCTGCTATTGGCAGCTTTGAAAACCAGAAGAACACCAAAACCAAGCAAAGGGAGGGATGAGTTGATGTGGCTGGAATGGGATAATCTTTGTCTTATGCATATTCAATTTAAGCCAGAAACAGCAAGACCATCCAGTGAGAAATCCTGGCTAGACAGCTGGAAAGAGATTTTCACACTTGCATTATCCAGAGAAGGCCCACAGATGAACAAACTTTCAAGTCATCAGTGTTACATTTGATAACTGAACTGAGGAGTAGGAGGAATGATTCAATAAGCACATGTAAAAAACAACAACTGATAAGGTACCCAACATTGGGCCCTAAAGAACTTCTATTTCATAAACTTGAGAATGTCTGTAAGGGAGAGAAAACTGAAAACATGGAAATTTCATACCAGCAATGCCAAGGGTTGTTAGTTATGTTAATACTATTTGAAAGTTCAAGGTATTAAATGATGCAAATGGATTTAGAAGCCCCAGTATTGAGAGGACAGGGATCACCTTGGCCGCCAACAAATCATTAATGACATGACCCAGTGAAGAACAGGACTTATATGTGGCTGAAACATCATTAAAAGAAAAGTGAGAGGAAAACTGAAAGAGAAATATTAATGTTATCTATGGTAAAAAGACAAAAAGAGATACAGAGATGAAGTTAGAGCAATAGAAGGATCAAATAAAACTTTTTTTTTTAACAAAGGGTCTAAATCAGGGGTGGGTTCCTCCCGGTTCGGAATGGTTCTCCCGAACCGGTAGTGGCCCGCTGGTGATGTCACGATGACGTCACTGAACCGGATCGGTCGGTGCTGGTCCATGGGGGCCGCCATCTTTTTTTTGATTTTTTTTGAATTTTATTTTTTTGAATTTTTTTGAATTTTTTCCCCCTTCTGAGCATGCGCAGAAGCCGACTTCCGGCACTGTGCATGCGGTCACCATCTTTCTTTCGGCTTTTTAATTTTTTTAAAAAAACATTTGTTACTGCGCATGCGCGCACGCGCAAAGCGTGCACGCGCCCATGAGGCGCGCCCACGCGGCGCGGGAGGGAGCGAACCAGCAGCGAGGTAAGTTGGAACCCAACCCTGGTCTAAATCTAAAGACCCAGAACAGGAACTAATGAGAAGAGATCAGTTTTATAAGTTTTAAAAGAAAAGGTAAGAAAAGGGGGAGAAGAGATGAATACAGAGAGAAAGGAAAAGAAATCAGAAGGATTGATAATATAAGGAACTTCCATGATTATTTTCACTACCCCCTGCCAGAGAAAAAGGGAGAGAAGGAAATACCTTACTACAGCCAGATAATAACACTGCATGCTAGCTTTTGAGACTGTGAGGTTGAATTGAGTAGCATGAGGAATGGAAGAGAAGAGAGAGAAGAAGAAAACAACAAGAGGAAACAACTGTTTAACCCTCAAGACTGTATTTAATTAAACTCTATTAGAATATCGGAGCTATGTAAGAGACTCCAATGGTTTCAAATTCTGTCAATATGTTGAAAGAAAAAAGACAAGAAATGGGGTTTTACTTTTGACAGGCATCCAGGTCTGATCCACAAGGTGACAGCAAAGAGTCATTGTGCATTTCTGTATCATCATCTCATACAGGTCTGGGTTTTTTGCCACCTACATATGGTAGGACTAATTTTTCAGAGTGTAAAAAAATCAGCTGTTACCTCTATGTTGTTTCTTTTATTAAATAAGCAGACACCTTGGTGGTGGAAATTTAAAGCGCAAACACCCAGAAAGTTTTGAACACTGTTTCAGAAGAGGCTGTTCCCAACTTAAATGATATGTTTGTATTTTAATGCTTCTGCCTTAAGTGGAAGTTGAGAGAATACACATAATGGTGATGAAATTGACTTTATTCTTGTGCTAGAATTATGCTGTTGTAGTTGCTCTAAGCTTTTTATACATTATGTGTTTGAAAGTAAAAAATAAAGATATTTGAATTATGGAGACCACTCCTCTTAGAGATAGCTGTAGGTAATCCTCAACTTACAACCATTCATTTAGCGACCATTCAGAGTTACAATGGCACTGAAAAAAGTGAGTTACAAACAATCCTCACACTTATGGCCATAGCAGCACCCCCATGGTCATGTGGTTAAAATTCTGGTAGTTGGCAACTGGTATGTACTTATGATGGTTGTGATGGTCTGAGGCCCCCTGATTGCTATTTGCAACATTCCCACCTGGCTTCTGACAAGCAAAGTTGATGAGGGAAGCCAGATTTGTTTAGTAACCACATCATTCATTTAACAACTGCAGCAGTGGTGGGTTGCTCCCGGTTCGGCCCGGTTCGGCGAACAGGTAGCGGCGATGGTGAGAGGCTCCGCCCACCTCCCCGGGACACTTCTGCACATGCGCAGAAGCATTGCGCGCACGCGTGAGTGAACTGGTGACAGGATTTACAACCCACTACTGAACTGCAGTGATTCACTTAACAACCATGACAAAAAGATCATAATATTGGGTGTGGCACATTTAACTGAGTTAAACTTAAATTTATTTAAGAATTCTCTTAGAATCACTTTAATTGATTAGCAACAGAAATTCTGGTTCCAATTGTGGTTGTAAGTGGAGAATCACCTGTAATACAGGCATATTTTCCCCTCAGCCCCTAGGACAGCAGATGGCAAGTATTTATCTTTTAACAGAACGATCAACCAAGGCTTTGCCAATCTGATAAAGGTCAGCTCTTGAACACCCAAATAGGGTCAGAACATGAAGTGATTTGGACATGCTGCTGACTTTGGGGGAAAAAACCCATGATATGTAATTAAATTTAATGGAAAGTGGATTAAAAACGATATAGAGAAACAGAATACAGTACTTAAGTAAAGATTTAATAATTTTTATTAGCCATGAGAATTGTGTTCTTTGGAACAAAATTCCTCCGCTTAAATAGGATACAAATGCTGAATCCCAGCGTTGTGTGTGTGTATGTGTATTATTAATGTAGGTATGCAAATGCACTTCTAACCAAACTTCCACTTTTGGAATGAAGGCTGGTTCCAAAATGAAGAATCCACTTTGAGAGAGTTTCGTTGCTAATGCTCCAAAGCTTTCCTTCCAGTTTGTCAAGGAGAAGCATGTGGACTTTCAGGCACAGTATATTAAAATAAAATCTTAATGATGTCTGCCTGCTTCATTTTAAACTAGCTTTGTGGAAATCAAGAGCCGTTAAAGGAGCCGTTTTCTGGGAACAGCAAATATTTAACCAAAGACATTAAATAGCTGCAGTGTGGCTAGCAAAAAGCACCTGGACATTAATATCTCTCTAAAGAAGCAGTAAAATATTTCTGAATAGCAGTCTGTCTGTTTCACAATTATTTATGTATACAGACTGTGAGTATCTTTCCCAATTATTTGATTATTGCAGAAGGGTTTAAAAGGGCAACAACTAGACTATGGCTTTTCTTGGTTAGCTGTGCATAGCGGCCCAATTAATTGCCAGATTATTAAAAAAAAAATCAGTTCCTTTAAGCTAGCTTCCCACAGAACAACCAAATATGCTATTTTACATGCCTACAGACTTTCATAAGAATGTAGAGCAATTCACTGGTTTTATATATGTACCTCAACTTTTGAAGCAAGTTGCTTCTAAAAGAGTTAGCCTATCAAATACAGAATTGTTAACTTCGACTGACTTCAGTTCTCCAGATGAAGACATCTTTCATTTCACTTGAAATTAATATATGAATATATGATACTTGAAACATATATATGTACGTACATTTATTTATATATTCATACACATAAACACACATATGCAATGCATACACTCCTATGGTTCCTCCCTCTAGTTTACATGATGGTTGTCTTTATATATGTTTTAATCATTTACCATAAATGGTGGAATAACAGTCAAAGGAAATATGCTACTTCATTCTCCCCGATTTCTGGTCCACTTATATCTTACTCCAAGTTCCTCCAAACCTCCTTCTTTTAAACTGGCAAATGAAATGACATGAATGGCAGTGTAATTCTTCTCTGTTCCTTGACAAGTACTTTTCAAAGAGAGACTAAAAGCCATCTCACCATAAAGCGCTTGCTGACTTTAAGTATGACTTGTCATTTTGAAGGCAGTGACTCACTGTTTTTTCCTCCCTCTTGGCAGAAATGGAGGAGGAAGAGGGAGGACTCTTCATCATGCTGCGGTCCTCCTCTTTTGCCAGAAAAATGAATAGAGTGGTCATACCTTTCTTTTAGCAAGTATTTTGTCATTGTTCAACTGAAACATTATTCCCCCGCTCCATTAGCATCATGTCAAGAATAGATGATCCTCTTATGCCTTCCCCCTCTTAGCAAAGGAGAAAGTTGTCAGCAAGGAAATGAGGAATTTTGTGGAAGAGTTTCTGTTTAAGAGCCGGGGTGGCAATGGTCCCAGACTGGGAGTTGAAAGATCTGAGTTCCAGTCCTTCCTTAGGCATGGAAACTAGCTGGATGTCTTTGGGCCAGTCACATCCTATCAGCCCTTCAAGGTGAATCAGACTAGAAAAACAATGCTTTGTAGGTGAATACTGCTTTAATTGTAGAACTATAGTAACATAATCTTGCAAGTCCTTTTATAATTGTTTGAACTGGGGAGGAGCTTGTCTGAGACTTTGCACACATTACATTATTGCCTTGGACTCAGGCCCCTTTTATCTGATCATTGCCTTGGTAGCAGCTCTTCCTCCTGTCCCTAAAGGCCATTCCCTCTTCCTCCTGTCCCTAAAGGCCATTCCCTCTTCCCTCTGCACTCCCTCCTCCAAATCAGTATCAGCTCCTATGACAAGATGCTACCTGTTGCCTTTGTGCAAATTCTGCAAATTGCTTTTGAAAAAATATCAGTTTTCCTTGGTTGAGTACATGAGAGTAAATATTGGCAATGATAGTGGTTTTAATCATTCCTGAATTTATCTTAACCCCTATACTCATTACAGTATGCTGCCTGGAGAATTCTGGGAGTTGAAGTCTATATATCTTAAAGGTGCTGGAGCTGAGAAATGTTGCCCTAAGCCAAATCTCTTATTGAAGTTACTGAACTTACTGAAGCAATTCTTCTATTCTTCTTTCCATGAAGCCGTTTTCCATGAATTAGAAAGCCAAGTGAAAAATCATTCAGGTTTCTAAATTTTTGACCATTTTTCTTAGTTAAAATGGTCCTCTCTTAGCTGCTTTTGACAGTATGAATTCCTATATGAAGGAAGAGTAGAACATACACTAAGCTGCAAGGTTGAAAGAATTCCTTTGTAACTTTTTTTCTGAGTTTGGATTTGGCTGATGAGGTACGCTAAGCAGATACACAACGGAGAAGCAGCAGATAACAATTAGAAGCTGTGAGTGATAAAAGAAGAGCGGAGCTTCTTTCTAGTTGTGAGAGATTAAAACTATATTTTAAAATGCAAATTAACTGCATGGCATATGCTCAGTCACTACCCCTGTGGTGGCTCTTTAAAGCTTGCATAGCAGCAAGAAAGTTTCAAGATATGAGGGTATGAGGGTATGAGGTTGCAAAAGAAAAACATTTCTGAGTTGATAATAGGTCTTTACCACCATCAAGATATTGTTTTCTCCACTGTGTTATTCTGTACAGGTAAGTTGCTTTCATGACATTGTTTACAGAGTCAGCATATTGCCCTCAACAATCTGGGTCCTCATTTTACCGACCTCGGAAGGATGGAAGGCTGAGTCAACCTTGAGCCTGGTGAGATTCGATCTGCCAAACTGCTGGCAGCCGGTGATCAGTAGAAGTAGTCTGCAGTACTGCACTCTAACCACTGCGCCACCGTAGCTTAAATGAATATACCAAGTACAAATCATAATTTCAAATGTTGGGGAAGATATTTTACCTAAGGTTAGAGTTCAGATATAATATTATTCCTAAGCAGTATGGAACTTCAGAAACATGAACACCAAAGTTAGCAAGTATAAATGATAAATTTTGGGTCTGTTGCTCCATGCACTTATTCATCCACTGATCTATCAACCCATTTGGATCAAAATAGAGGCCCAAGGTTCATTATGAGCAGTGGTTGCTCAGTCATTTATGTGAATCAAATAGTCACCTTGGACACCGAGCTGAGTGCCAAATCTCGAGTAAAAAATATAAAAAAGAGTGTCTGTCTGTCTGTCTGTCTGTCTGTCTGTCTGTCTGTCTGTCTGTCTGTCTGTCTGTCTGTCTGTCTGTCTGTCTGTCTGTCTGTCGAATGGAGGTGCTAATTGTATGTATGACCTACAGTGTCAATTATTAGTAGCTGGTTTAGGATTGCCTGTGATTCTCAGTGAGACAAATTTCAGAAATACCATGGCAATCAAATCCCTTTGTAATAACTTGTTAAAAATTTTTCTCTCTTCACCCACAGAAGCCTTGTATCATATAATATATATGGCCCCCAAATGCTTGGTTAACTTGATTGCTAGAACTGAAAGAAGAGATGGAAATATAATCAGGGAACAAAACGCACACTTTGATTGCAAGCTGATCATCCAGTTTAATAGTACCTTTATGTGTGTCTGTTTTGACTACAACCAGAAATCGTTACCTTGAGTTTTAGACAGAGGAAAATGATGGAGAGATACTCTGAAGGGGAGAAATGTTCAGGACTGAAAGAAATAATTTATAGGTAGCATAAAAAAGGTAAAGGTTCCCTCGCACATGCGTGCTAGTTGTTTCCGGCTCTTTATTTCAGTTTTTCTGTTTTTCTAAGCCTGATATATAGTCCACTTCACCATTTTATTATCACAAAAATACTGTTTTATTTGTGTAAAAATATATTGTTCTCAGTTCCCAATATTGAATCAATCTCTCAGTAGAAAAACCTGATTTTATTTTTACACCATAGGAAGCATAGGATGGTGTAAAAATAAAATCAGGTTTTCTACGGAGAGATTGATTCAATATTGGGAACTGAGAACAATATATTTCTACACAAATAAAACAGTATTTTTGTGATAATAAAATGGTGAAGTGGACTATGTATCAGGCTTAGAAAAACAGAAAAGCAGAAATAAACATAAGAAATGTCAGGGACAGGACACAGCTAAGCTAGTGATAAACTGGTGTCAGCTTTCAGCCAGTGGCCTGGATAGAGGTTTAAAAGCTTCCCCTTCACATCCAGCTTCTGTTAGGCATTGAAGATATCGTTATTAGATAAAGATGGATTTGCGAGCAAAATTTTATGCACTGGTAATCACAATTTGATGACAAAAAGGCAGAACTTTGTATGCTGAATATATATTATTTTTAATTTTGACTGTTTCACCTGGATCCAGGAAGAGGAAAAAGTTCTCATTGGTGTTAATTATATTTCTGGCGTTTGAAATTTTCATGGGCATGACCTCCAATCTGATACTTGCCTTACATCTTTTTAAAAATGAAATTTGCTTTCATTTAAAACAAAAGCTGAGACTTTCTCAGGCCACTTGAATCTGTAACCAATGTAGCTTTTTTAGTCTATAAGTAGTAAACAGAATTTAAACATCCCATCGTCAGTGAAGCCATTTAGTGTATTTAATTCAGGGTTTGCAACAGACCTCAAACTCCACAATTAGTAAGGGAGCAATATTTTCCTGGTTAAAAAAAAAGTGCCATTTATAAATGTTATATATAGTTAGATAACTATAATGATAGTTATTCTGTAGCAAAGTTTCCCAACCTCAGCCACTTTAGAATGTGTGGACTTCAACTCCCAGCATTCCCGTGCTGGCTGGAGAATGCTAGGAGTTCATGTCCACACATCTTAAGGTTGCTGAAGATGAGAAACACTGCTCTATAGAATATATTGTCTAACTTCTTTAAAAAGTATGTGTTGCCAGGGGTGGGTTCCAACTTACCTCGCTGCCGGTTTGCTCCCTCCCGCGCCGCGTGGGCACGCCTCGTGGGCGTGCGCTTTGCGTGTGCGCGTATGCGCAGTAACAAAAAATCTGAAGGAAAAAAAAAAACAAAGCCGGAAAAAAGATGGCAACCACATGCACAGTGCCAGAAGTCGGCTTCTGTGCATGCTCAGAAGGAAAAAAAAATTCAAAAAAAATTCAAAAAAAAGATGGCGGCCCCCACGGACCGGCACCGACTGATCTGGTTCGGTGACATCATCGTGACATCACCAGCGCGCCGCTACTGGTTCAGGAGAACCGGTCCGAACCCACCCCTGTGTGTTGCCAACTTCTGCAATAATATCAGGCCTGAAACAATTTAAAGTAGGTGAATTTACTGTATTGTTTTCAGCTCAGAGATATCTGATCCAAAATTCTGGTGTATTTTATACAGTCACAATTGCTGATATATTTGTTTGTTTGACCAAAGCAGAATTTATGGAAGTGGGTAAGATTTCTTTTTAAAAAATACTTTTTAATTGATATAAAAACAGATGGGAATAAAAAAATAGATGGCAGAGCAATGTATTCTCACTAAGCAAACAACTGCTGTAATGTTTAAGTTGGCTTGACTGGAAACAGAATTAAAAATTACAAATAAATTCTAAAAAGTGTAATGATGGAGAGGCAAAGTGGCATTCAGATTGAGATCTAGGAATTGGATTAATATTTCTCAGTGCCAGGTTTTGATAGAAATTCATTTATTTAACCTGATTTCACAGCAGTCTTATTCACTGCTTCCAATTCACTATCAACTACATGGTTCACAAGATGAAATGGATCTGGTTTAATCATGAATCAGTTAAGGTATTGTGTTTTTAACCAAGCCTAAAAACCTAAAATGTTAATATTGTTATTGTTTAGATTTAAATTGTAATGACTATAATTTATTAATTTTTAGGTTTAACAATAATGTCTCGTTTTAAGATAGGTATGTAATGTTGTTACCTACAGTATATTTACAATAGTTTGAAGCAGGGATGGGTTCCAACTTACCTCGCTGCCGGTTCGCTCCCTCCCGCACCGTGTGGGCGTGCCTCGTGCACAGTAACAAAAAATCCGGGGAAAAAAACAAAGCCGAAAAAAAGATGGCGACCACATGCACAGTGCCGGAAGTCGGCTTCTGCGCATGCTCAGAAGGAAAAAAAAATCAAAAAGTATTCAAAAAAAAAGATGGCGGTCCCCACAGACCGGCACCGACCGATCCGGTTTGGTGATGTCATCGTGACATCACCAGTGGGCTGCTACCAGTTCGGGAGAACCGGTCCGAACCGGGAGGAACACACCCCTGGTTTGAAGACTTATTCAATAAAATCTTTACTACTTAGTCAATTAATTGAACAATTCAACCAAGTGATCAATCAAAAGTCAACACTTTGAAATTGTGAGATACTACAGCCCTTGTTCACGGAATGCAATATCTGCTAAAATTCATTAATATATTTCTTATTATGAACTGGAATCAGCTATTCTATCAGATTTAGATTTTTTTCAAGGATACTAATAAATAATTAAGCATGTTCTGTTTTTGTTTCTAAAATACTTAAGCTTATGTCAATACTTCTGACACACCTTGTTCAAAGCTTTGGAATGCACATGCATTAGGTAGAATGCATTATAAAACATTTATTTATTTATTTACAACATTTCTTTTCATTCAGAAATATTAAAAAATGGTTTCCAATGGATACAATGAATATAATTAAAACATGGTAAAATGATAAAAACCATCTGTTTAAAAATTAAAAAAAAGCAATAATTCAGGAAGCTGATCAAAGCAAGGGAAGTCCTGAATAGGGATAGAATATAGAGAAGGTACCAAAATCTTTGGATTAGCAATAGAGGTGATCTACAAAATATAAGGAATCTTTATGAGCCTTGGAGACATGATTATGATATGTTTATGATATTTGTGCATGAAAGCATGTAGAGCAGGGGTGGGTTCTAACTTACCTCGCTGCCGGTTCGCTTCCTCCCGCGCTACGTGGTTGCGCGTGCATTGCGCGCCACGTGGCCACACCCCATGCGTGCGTGCATGTGCAGTGCCAAAAATTCACAAAAAATCCCCCCCCCCAAAAGCTGAAAACAAGATGGCAGTGGATGCGCAGTACCGGGGACTCGGCTTCTGCGCATGCGCAGAAGAAAAAAAAATCGCAAAAAATCCCCCCCCCCACCCCCCCCCCCCCCACACCCAAAAAAAAGATGGCGGTGTCCACGGACCGGCACCGACAGAACCAGCTCCGTGACGCCACCAGCGGTTTGCTACCGGTTCTATAGAACTGGTGTAAACCGGGAGGGACCCACCTCTGATGTAGAGGAGATAATATATGTGGATTAACAAAGGAAACATTAAATGAACAAATACGTATGTTGAGATCTTCAGTTTTGTTTGCAGCTGAGCAAAAGTGCAGATTGTGAGATATTGCTTTGAATATGAATGAGAATAAATTCTCTCTCCCTCTCTCTCATCTACCTATATTTAAGTCAAGTTTCAAAGAAATGCATGAGTGAAATAAGAGTGTTAGAGGTATTGAAAACAGAAAGGAGAAAAGAATTCTAATAAGCCTCTAGTTGCCATCAACTCTGAATATCCACACGGGGAGAAATTTCTTATTCTCAGTTCTGTGTGATTTCAATACTGCTTTCCATTACTTGTGTAGCAAACATAACTAAAATAGAAATTGGTAGAATGTTGTTATTACTTTGCTTTTGAGAAATTTGGGGATAGAAGTGAATCACTTTGTTATTTGTAACTGCATCTAAGTAGTAAGCAATTCTCCAACAGGGGCAAACCTTAACCTTTTTGAGTCCTGTTACTTTGAATAATTGTAACTGAAAATTGTCTGTGGAATTTTTTTATTGACAAGCTAAGTCATTTATAATTTATCCAGATCAGAACTGCGCTCCCTCAAAATATTGCATCTATGTGCTGTGTAATAAATCATAGGGTTTTGGAAGACAGTTTTCTTAAAAACCACCAAAGTGATGCACAACCAATCTCAAAATAATAAAAGGTTAGTGGGAAAAGCACAAAAGCAGTAGAACACCAAGAGCAATTTAAAAAGATATGCTAAAAAGATCTTTCAGAGATAGAGGCCAGACTTTCAGTTTAAAACCAGGTTGTAGTCATCCCTTCCTTTCTTGTTTAAATTGGAAATGTAACTTGTGAGCTTACTTGCTGCTCCACAGCCTCTGTTTATATCCAAGGTAAACTGGATAAAAATTGGTCAGAAATGGGCCCTTCATGTGATAGATGGAAAGGGCTTATAAATAAGTAGGAAGTCCCAAAGGTGCTTTTTCAAGAGGCAACTGGACTTCCTTGTTTTTTTTAAAGACGTTTCACTTCTCATCCAAGCAGCTCCTTCAACTCTGACTGAAGCTTCTTGGATGAGAAGCAAAACATCTCCAAAGAAAACCAAGAAAGTCCGGTTGCCTCTTGAAAAAGCATCTTTGAGGCAACCATGACCTGGATGACTGAGAATCTCCATAGACAAATAAGTAGGAAGTTAATCCTTTCAGAGCCACTTTGGACAAAGCTGTACTCCTTGGCAAGCAAAGAGGGGAGGATGAAGAGAGGGCAATAAAATGGCTATAAAATCACTTTTCCTCCAAAGGACACATAGCATTGGCATATTGACTCATAGAAAGCTTTATTAATATCTGGGCATTTGTCTAATATTCACATTTTTCAGCATGCACTTCCCTCCTGTTCCCCATTTAATGGATTTTTAAGTGTCCTGGATTATACCATGGGAAGGGAAATTCAGATGGACCAGTTTAGGATTTTCCTGGCAAATTAGTAATCCTGTCAACATTGCTTTATATTGCCTTTACCTGCAGTTGCAAATTAACACACACACACACACACACACACACACACACACACACACACACACAGAGAGAGAGAGAGAGAGAGAGAGAGAGAGAGAGAGAGAGAGAGAGAGAGAGAGAGAGATGTTTAAAAGAAAAGAGAAACAGTGAAAATTGGATGAGCAGGGTATTTTTTTTCTGGGCTGTGATCAATTTTCCAGCCTCTAGCATATGGTGGTGCTAGTACTTTATTTTTCAGCCATGACATGTCTTGATTTTCCTGTTGTATCAGCCTCCTGGTAGCTGCCAGCAAGCAGAGCTCATCAGAGCTGAAAATACAAGCACATGTGTGGCAGGAATCACTCAATGGGAGAGACATTTTAATATCTCATGCTTCTGCTTTTCTTTCAACATGAGAAGACTGGTTGCAATTCAGACGATCCTGCCAAAGTAAGTAACTGTTTTCTTTCCTGGTAGGAGGTTTGCTGTATTTGTACATTTTCTGAAAAACAACTGGCTATAACTTAAGTTCACCCCAGGAATTGTCTGTCTAATTTTCAGTTATCCCTTTTCCGTAAGGGCTGCAGGCAGGTTCCTCCCTTCTATCACTTGTGGTGTTGATTTTGGGAACGTTTTTTCTCCTCCTATGGAAAACAGACTTCTGGAATAGTACTCACTGGAATAGTACTCACTCAAATGGGGGGGGGGGAGAAAAGTACTTCCTTTTCCACGGGAAGGAATAACAGTTTGGTGTTAAAACTCCACTAACATGCTCTCTTATGAAACTCACCTCAGGGAAATGATACATTGAACCTCATCTTTCTTTTCAGTTATTTATGAATGAACACAGAACTAAGTCCACTGCTTTGGTGTTCAAGTATTATGCAACTTTGAAACCATGTGCACATGTAAAGCTTTCTTTAAACAGAAAAGACCATTAAGTTACTTTTCACTTTAATAAGTATTGGTACATACTTTTTAAGCAGGTGTGTGGAAAGAAAATGTAGCAAATTAGCAAGCCAACAGGCTCCAACTTGAGACAACTTTTTTTCCCTTTTTAAAAAATAATATTGAGAGACAACTCTGACGTCAGCCATTGCAAAAATTTCTTTCATCTGCCAGCTCCCAAATTGACTTGAACCTAGTGAGTTTGAAGTTGTTTGATGGAGGCAGTCATACATGGCATTAATTTATGAGCTGTTTTAAGCATATTTTCTTGAATGAGCTCAGAAACCCAGGAAAACATAAACTTCAGTTTACTAGCCATAATGGCTGGGTCCACACAATTGGGCTAAGCCAAAATCAATCTCACCACATAAGGAGCGTGCATAAGTGCACCTGCGTGCCTACTGTCCCTGTCCTTTTACTTTTATTCATTTCATGTATTCAAATTATGTATATACTTATATGTATTATCTAATACGAGATTGACAAAACAAACAAACAAACAAACAAACAAATGCCTCAATAGAAAGGTCCGTTGTTGTCTTAATTGCTTGGCAACCTAGTATCAAATGGTTCCCTGGAATAAGTATTCAGACTAAATGATTAATTGGAAATGTGTTTACTGACATAATATCACATCGTAGAAAACCTTTTAAGTGGTATGCAGAACATTTAAATGTTGGAATGGATGTCTTCTAAGAACTTGGGGAGGAAGCAGATTATATTTCTTTGTGGTAAACCCAAGGAATTTAGTGGAACCATCTCCTGATTAGACAATACATTGTAAATCATTAAGGAAAAAAGAAATTGCCAAGGGAATAACAATAAAATCTCTTAAAACTTCAGGAAAAACATGGAATAAAATAGAATCTGTGTTAATTTAGTTTCTTTAAAAAATTACGGTTCTCTCTATCTCTCATTTTGCATGGCCTAGTAAAGATTTAACATTTTATTTATTTATATTTACTTATTAATTTTTTAATGCCTCCCATCTCCCCTATAAGGTGACTCTGGGTGGCTTAACAGAAATTCTATGAAAATATACTCACCTCCTAGGTATCATAGCATAATTAGACTCATTTATTTATTTACTATATTTATATATGAGTTCATTTGCAGGGACTCTAAGCAACATAGGAGAGCAATGGGAAGGCCATTTTTCTGGATAACATAGCAATGTTTGTTATTCAAATTGAATATATTTTTCCCTTCTTATAAATACCATAGCACTATACCTAGTTGGACTATGAATACCCTAAGCTAGTTTGTTTTAACCATTGTGTATTGAAAAAAAAGATTAATTGGTGGGTTTAAACATTACCTAAAACTATATAAACCCAAGTTTCCAAGCCACTATGTTATCTATTGCACAACAAGCTAAGCCATAACTAAACACATCACATTATATTTTAGCACATTGTATCAATTAAGCTTAATTGCCAACTTGGCTACTCATTGTCTCCTCCAGTTGACAATAGTTTTCTAGTTGATATTCATCAACTGAATATCAGTTCTTTTTTTTTTAATAAAATAATCTTTATTAGGTTTTTCGTTAAAAACAACATATAGAACAAACATACAAAAATACACAAAACAAAAACAAACACAATAATTACTAACCACTTTTACAGCTTTTTCAAAGTATTTCCTAATCTATTTACAAATTACAATATTTCTTATTTTTATTTTAACATTCGTTAATATTTATCTAAATCTATCTTTAAAGAATTGAATCTCATAATATATTTTCCACATCGTAGTACAATCCTTGACTTACAATTGGTTGTTTTGTATAACAAGCATTCAAAGTTAACAACAGCACTGAAAAAAAGTGACTTACAACCGGTCTTCCCACTTATGACTGTTCCAGCATCCGACAGTCTCATGATAAAATGTGGGTGCTTGGTAACTGGCATATATATAGTATACGATGATTGCAGTGTCCCAGGGTCATGTGATCACCATTTGTTACCTTCTCCATTGGATTCTCACAAGCAAAGTAATTTTTAAGTGCTAATGCCCTGATAGACAAAATATATTAATAAGTTCCCATCAAAATATGAATCAACCAGAGTTTTCCTCTATCCCTCATTTATTTTATCAAATGCATACCTGTTGTAATCAAGCTGATTCTCTGAATTAATTAAGAGCAACAATAAAAAAATGAAAGCAGTTGGTATTAAAACATCTATTGTAGGATTAAATAGCATATCAGATTATGAAACCACGAACATAAAATAGTATCTAACAATCCTGGATAGTAATACCTGCTATAGACCCTCTGCAATAATTCAGATTTCAAAAGTTTTCAAAAGGCAGAAACTACAGGGATCAACCTGATTTCTAAGGTGAGACCTTTCCATAGCGAGGTATTGCTATTGAAAAGCTTCCATCCCACATATTTTTCTAGAATTAGGCAGCATTACAAATTTGATTAATAAATAAAAGAAGGATCACAGCAGTTTCTCCCAGAGTGCAAATGGGTGAATTCTGATTGGACACAATATGGTTTACAAAGTTTTTTCAAACTGCTACATATGTGTGATGGCAATCCTAAGAACTAGCTGGAAAAAATACCTCTCAGATATTTCAAATGGGTCTATTTTACATAGAAAATCTCTCTGAGAATTCAGACTGCCATCTCAAAAGAAGATTTTGAGCATGCACTTTGAATACACAGTTTAGTGGCATTAGAATAATATCTACCACTATCATTCAAGCAAGTTGGCTATGTCCTGCAGTGTTTTGAAATTATGTTTACTTAAAGTAACAATGCTGAAAAGAAATCAGTATGTGCTCCATCAATTATAGAAAAGTCTTTGATTGTGTTGATCATGTCGAGCTGTGGAAAGTGCTCAGACCAATGGGAATCTGTTAGATAGTGGGTAGAGATGACAGGAGACAGACTTCCAAGCAGCTCTTTATTTCAGCTCTTGTATCAGCAACCAGCAAAGAGCAGTCTGACAGCTTGCCCTTTTATAGGGAGCTGTCAGACAGACCAGCCAATAGCGTTTGAGCTTTTTCCCGCTCAAACGCTGGACCTGGTTGGAACCATGCAACACAGTTATAACAGTTAGAACATAACACCCCTCCCCTACTGGATGGAGCAGTCCAGCATACGTAATCACGCAGGTAGGCGGGGCGTTTAGG
>QLTV01003294.1:757881-770529 GCA_003457575.1 Thermophis baileyi | reverse complement strand
CCGCTGCTCCCGGGTCGGGTCGAAAGGCGCCGGTGGGTGGACGTTGGACATCGCGGCAGAGAGTAGGCAGAAAGGCAGCTGCCTGGCTGGTTGGAATCGCTGAAGAAGCAGTCACGGTTCTCCTGAACCCAAGCCCTCGTCGCCACTGTTAGATAGTGGGTAGAGATGACAGGAGACAGACTTCCAAGCAGCTCTTTATTTCAGCTCTTGTATCAGCAACCAGCAAAGAGCAGTCTGACAGCTTGCCCTTTTNGACACCGCGGCAGAGAGCAGGCAGAAAGGAAGCTGCCTGGCTGGTTGGAATCGCTGAAGAAGCAGTCACGGTTCTCCTGAACCCAAGCCCTCGTCGCCACTGTTAGATAGTGGGTAGAGATGACAGGAGACAGACTTCCAAGCAGCTCTTTATTTCAGCTCTTGTATCAGCAACCAGCAAAGAGCAGTCTGACAGCTTGCCCTTTTATAGGGAGCTGTCAGACAGACCAGCCAATAGCGTTTGAGCTTTTTCCCGCTCAAACGCTGGACTTGGTTGGAACCATGCAACACAGTTATAACAGTTAGAACATAACAGAATCCTTGAACATTTCATTATCCTCACGAGAAACTTGCATGCATGTCAGGAAGTCACAGTCAGGCCAGAACGTGGTGAAACAGACTGGTTCCAGGTTGGCAAAGGAGTGCAACAAGGCTGCATATTCTCCCCTTATTTATTCAACCTGTATGCTGAATATATGTTAAGGGAAGTTAGATTGGAAGAAGATAAGCATGGTTTTAAAACTGTCAAGTGCCAGGGAAATCAGGAGATTCAGGCAGTTCAAATAGGTATAAAGATTTATTGCAAGCTTAAGCTCTCTACAAGAATCTGAACTACTAACAGTCCAAGCAAATTGGCGGTAGATAAGAGTCACAGGAATTCAAGGTGGGCTGGACTTAGATGTCTCGTGGGCAAGAAGGGACTCATGACTGATGACATGTTTGACCCCTCCCTCAGGCTCAGCCTGGTCATCTCCTACAAAAACTAGAGGAATAAACATCAATAATCTGTGATATGCTGATGACTACCCTGATAGCTGAAAATGTAAAGTATCTGCAAGCCCTAGTACTAAAACTAAAAGAGTTCAGTGAAAAAATGGGACTAAAATTTACTAGAACTCAGTAGAATGCAGCCACAAAGGCTTTGGAATTGGTATTCAAATGCTGTGATGTGTCTATACCTACAAAGTTTGGAATCATGCAAGTCATGGTATTCTCTGTGACACTCAGTGAAAGTTAAAATGGAACTTTAAGAAGCAGAATGAACTTTGGTGTGGGAGAAGACTCCTGAGAATACTGTAGACAGCCAAGAAAACAAATTGATGGATCATTGAACAACTCAATCCCCAGTTCTTTCTTGAGACACAGATTACCAGGAGAAGGTTCCCTATTTAGGACACATTGCAGAAAGATCCAGTTCTCTGTTGAAGGCTTTAATGTGGTTGCTAGGAGTTGAAAATGACTTAATAACCAATTAATTAAATAATCAAAATACTTAACAGTCAAAACTAAAAATAATTATACTTCTCATAAGAAGTTCCCCCCCCCCCAAGGCCTAAACCTGAGAACTATCATCTTCTAGCAATGAGTAAAATACTGTTGCAGGCTTTACCTCAGTGTTTGTGTTTTGTTTGTATATTTTGCATGCGGTGGGATGTAGTATCACTGGTTCTGCTGGTTTCATACAGGAATAAAGCAGTTTCCCCAGGCAGAAAGCAAAGTGGTAAACTATGACACTCATGATTTATTTCTTTGTGTTGCCATGCTGATATATAGAAGGGCACAACTGAAATGTATGCATATATGAGGTTGTGCCTTCCTGAAGAGCCTACTGAAAAAAAAGCTGTGGTTGTTGAAAATTGTAATGGTATATAGAAAGCCACTTTGGTGTAGTGGTTAAGGTGCTGTCCTAGAAACCAGGAGACTGTGAGTTATAGTCCCATTAGGCATGAAAGTTGGCTGGGTGATCATGGACCAGTCATTCTCTCTCTCAGCCCAACTTACCTCACAGGGTTGTTGCTGTGGGGAAAATAGGAGAAGGAAGAAATATTGGTATGTTTGCCTCCTTGAGTTGTACATGAAAAAAGACAGCTTTTTTTTAAAAAAAATGACTTTGGGGTACAGGAGGAAAAGCTGTAGCCTAGACAATGCTCTGATAAACAAAATCTGAGTTAGAAGGAAGAGTGGGGGTAGAAATGTCTCAGAAGGGTTTGGGGGAAAGTAAAAGCAAGGGAAGGAAGATGTACTTTCATACATACTGTCATCTTAAATGAAGTGTTATATTCATCATTAGTTCTGTTTGTCTGGGCTGGCAGAAATGTGAACTGGGCATATCTTTGAGAACACTTTATGTGAAAAAATCCTACCTTTCTTCTGTTCACATTTTTTCAGAAATAAATTTTAGGATATCAGAGATGTTATCTCAGGATAGATAACTGCTAGTATTAAAAGTGCCACGACAAGTGCCCAGTACAGAGGCTCAAGTTATATTATCAGTTACATTTTGAGCAAAGTCACTATTTTTTAGGGGAGCAGATGTCCCAAGTTCAGCTTAGGGACTTGAACTGATCTCAGAAGAAGCGAAGCAGAGTTGGATCTGCTTCGTATGTGGATAGGAGACCATCGGGACAAATAAGCTGGGAGGTGTAAAATGGAAACATAAAATCCAGAAAAGACAAAGGCAAGCCGCTTCCTATTATTGCCAAATACTATTACATGACCATGTGAATGAAGTCTCTAGGAGTCAAGTCACATGAGAGAATAACTGGTTTTTTTTAAAGCAATTGAGGGAGGAGTAAGAGACTATAAATAAGCTCCTTCAAGGGTTTAACAAAGCTTCCAGGTATACAGGGAAGCTTTCTGCAATGTAAGGCATTCTCCTCTGGAGATTGGCTATGCGATTCCAAAGCTTGGGAAGGCCAGGGCTTCCATTTGCTCAGAGGGCCTCTGTGAATAGAAGAGATCCTCTATTGCAAACCAGTGTCTCCTGCATGGAAAATGAATCAGAGAGGCAGTACTGCCTCCATTTTCCTTGATTTTCCTTCAATTTACACATGGATTTATTGAAATGCTTCCAGTAGATGCACATTATTATTAGCCTTGGAAATTGACACCTAGTTAATAGGCAAGAAATCAGAGACTACATACTGAGTGAACTTATGGAGCCTTAGAAACCACACGTAAGTGTTAATTTTAACTTGTTCTTATTCAGCTGAGAAAAAGAATCAATAAGGAGAACATTTGTAGCTCAGGGTTGAAATGAGAGGTCCTTGGTGCTCTCTGAAGTTTGTTGTTTTCTTGCAGTCATTTCATTACCCGAACTAGGTAACCTCATGATGATGTTACCTAGTTTGGGTAATGAAACATCTGCAAGAAAAAACAATGAAGCTCAGGGAGCACCAAGGACTGACTGCTCATAAGAAAAAGAATCCTTTTGCAGGTTGGATGTACTGTAACTATTTGTACATCCATAGAGGAAGCAATCTTTGCCAGATCTATCGTCTTCTATACCTAATCTGACAGGTTCTTTTTTTAAACACCCATTCGGAGCAAATAAATCTTTATATATAAAGTCAGTACCATTCCATAGGACAATTAGGATTATGGGAATTATAATCCAAATGCATCTGGAGGGAACCAGGCTTGAAAAGGCCTCACTGAGAAACTCTAACAGAGAAGTAATAAATATGGACTGTCTGCTGGCACACATTATGTATGACTAATGCTATATTGACACAATCAGTGTACATGCCCTCTTTGTACATTGACCTGTTCCAGCTTTTGGAAAATGTAATTCTGAAGATTCTGGAATCTGAGCCAAATCTCCTCGTGGCTCTATAGAGCTAATCTTGAACGTAGAAAAGAAAACTTTAGTATGCAAGAACTTTGATATCAAGAATCTTTTTTTTAAAGATACTTTAGACTATTGGAATATGTGGCCTGATTAAACAATTGTTACTTTGAGTTTTATGATAAATGCATTACCACCACCACCTCATATGTTTCAGGAATGTTCAGAATATAATCCAGGGGTGAAATTCAGCAGGTTCTGACAGGTTCTGGAGAACCGGTAGCAGAAATTTTGAGTAGTTCGGAGATCCGGAAAACACCACCTCTGGCTGGCCCCAGAGTGGGGTGGGAATGGAGATTTTACAATATCCTTCCCCCAGGAGTGAGGAGGGAATGGGGATTTTGCAATATCCTTTCCCCAGGAGTGGGGAGGGAATGGGGATTTTGCAATATCCTTCCCCCTGGAGTTGGGTGGGAATGGGGATTTTGCAATATCCTTCCCCCAGGAGTGGGGTGGGGATGGAGATTTTGCAATATCCTTTCCCCAGGAGTGGGGTGGGAATGGGGATTTTGCAGTATCCTTCCCCTGCCACACCTACCAAGCCATGCCCACAGAACCGGTAGGGAAAATTTTTGAATTTCACCCCTGATATAATCCTTCAGTTTTCTAAAGACTGCAATAGCTATGCATAGCTGAATAGATATACCATTACCATGTGTTGCTATTCCAGATCAGTCAATTGTAGAATCTTGTCAACAGATGCAAGGAGAGCAGTGATTAAAATTTTGAACTGGAACTGGGGAAAGTTCAAGTTCAGTTGTTCACTTCACCATGGAGCTGATTGACTTTGAGTCAATTTTTATATTTCAGCACAACTCGCTTCACAAGATTGTTGTTGTAAAGAAGAAATCTAGAGAAGACTTTCATGTAAGTCACCTTAAGCTCCCAAAGGAATAGGAATAGTCAGATAAAAGATAGGTAAGTAAATGAGTTTTATATTTGTCTTCCAACATCTGCTGTTGTTTAAATGTAAGGGAAAACCAAACTGGCAGGCTCAGAACAGACAACAAGTACACTGGATTCATTGAAGAAAATGACCAGCATATTTGTTGAAATAATTGTGATCAGGTTACCCTCATCTATCTATACTCCATGAACCTTTTAAGGTAATTAGTGACAGATTTTTGATGTTGGTCTACCAGCTCATCTTCCTGGGAGCTGTAGTTCTGCCTGGCTTATATTCTATTGATCATCATCCTTGATGCAAGAATGCAAGAGGATGGCTTGGAGACTAAGAATACTATGTAGTCAAACTATTACTTCTATAATGACCTATCAGGCTTGAAGTGCCACAATATTCTATCTCTATCTTTCTGTTGGCGTTCTTCCTTTCACTTCTCCCAATGGGAGGCAAATTATTTCCCCTTATAGATGAAATCAGTCTAGGATAACGTGATAAGTCAGGAAAATGTGATGAGTTTGGATCCAAAAGATCCCCTGTTAGACTCCCAAGAAAGGAGCTTCTTGACCAGGTCCTTTTTGCTGTTTTTTGGATAATGCCATCAAGGTCAGACTTCTTCTCAGTCTACAGACTTCCCTAGACACCACCAGTATATATTCTTGATTGTTTGGTAGGTTGGTTGATTTGTAAGTGTTAGGACTCTGTCCAAATGGTTGGGTTGGTTAATATAAACAAGCCACAAATCACTGTTTAATGTATATATGTAATATGGCTTTAAATGCATTGTTGCATTCTGACTGGCAGTAACGGCCATAAGAGGGAGCTAGAGAACATGGTTAGTTTTCTCTCTCTCTTTTGCTGATTCATTGCTGAGTGACTTCGTGTCTGCAATTAAGCTCTGTGTGTAGCTAACTATCTGTGATAGAAGAGAATATTTGATGATTAAGACAAAGAAAGACTGGTAAGAAGACTGCTGTACTTCTGAATACTGACTGATAGAACGTGTATGATTCGGACTGTTATTTGGACTGTGCTATTTCTTTAAGTAAACTACTTTTATACACTTTAACGTATCTGTGTATTGACTGAACCATTATTCATATCTACTGCAACATTACGGTTCACTGTGCAAGCCTTCAGAAGCAGAGGTTACTCTGCATAATTCCTTAACAGTAAGCAAAGCAGTCCTAACTCAGATGTAGAAGATACACTTCATCACCAGCTGATTTGCTGGTTGCATCTGCCAGGATGGAAATGGGGATGTAGAGATGGTTGTAGCTTTCTTTAGAGTTAATTTTGGGGGGAAAAAACACCACCACACCACACAATCTTTCCCTCCCTTTACAAGCAACGGGAGGGGAAATTGCAAGATTTTGCTGATCTAAATCATGAAATCTGGGAGTTGATTTATAATTCATCAATTCTTGAGCTCCATTTATTCATATACGCTAGTCCTAAGCATACTCCTTTCTGAGATCAATATTTCAAAAATGCAGAAAGAACTTGTCTCCCAATGGGGATTTGACATTATTTCTCCGCTTCTACTTTGAGAATGTATAGCTTCTACAATTGAAATCACTAGCCTAGTACTTAAGAGGCTGGCATGTCTGCAGTAATTTATCTTGGTGCTCATCAGGTTCCAGGCAAATCCTGTAATTTTGTTAGAAATAAATATGATGCTCAGATCCTGCTCAGTGCAGTTTAAAGGTATGCCTACCTGTGCAGAAAATGGACAAAAATGGGTTAATAAGGAGTATCTGAGGACTTAGAAATATTAACAGGTACAGTAGCATTCTTTTAATCAGTGCTTTTTAACTAGCTATGCTCTTCAAGGTAGCCCTTTTGTCAAGCCTCCCATAAGTTATTTTATGTGAGTATGGACAATATGTTTGTAAGATTTCAAATCTGCCCCTCAGTCCTAAAAGAATGAGACAATTGCTGTAAGACATTGTTTCTGCAATCAAATTAAACCCTTAGCTATTTTCCTTCAAAATATTTCATGAGATGTGGATAATTTGGGATTACAATTTTTTACCTGGCTCTACATGCTAAGTGTAATACATTGTATTTCAGCAAGGCAAGAAACATATAACTGGGAATATCTTGATACAACTCAAAACCAAATGAAGTTTCACGCTCCATAGCAGGTCATTTGCATTAATTTTTTAGTTATTAGTATTTAGTGAAGAAATATTTGCAGCAAAATAATGAAAATATTGAAGAAGAATAAGCGTTTCTTATAAGCTTTGTTATAAATCACAGAATCCTGTGGGAAAAAATTAATCTATTTTTTTTATAAGGGTAAATCTTAATGCTTTTCAAGCCAACTATGAGCAAATAATTTTTGGCTTTTTTTTTGAGTTGGTGTATTCAATCCAAATACCCAGGAGAGTGAGATTGTGTGTCTCCAAAATGAAACATCTGTGATTTAAGCTTGGAAAATTGAAAATCGAAATAGCTATGTTCTTTAGCTGATTCAACCCAGAGGTAAGAAGGAGTTCAAGAGATTCTTGACATGCAATTACTAAGTTCAAAAATACTGATTTCAGCTGGACTCATGTAATGAAGATCTACTGTCATGGATGTCTTGCTCATAAAAAGATTCTAACTAAACATCCTTGAGAGAGAATTTTAGACCACATTTAATGGCACAGCATTAGGGAGATTGTTTAAAAAAACAAAACAAAACCCCAAATAGAACATACAGTCTATTGCAATATACTACAGGTAGTCCTCAGTTTATAACCTTTCATTTAATGAAGTTACAACAATACTGAAAAAATGGATTTATGACGCATTTTCACATTTATGACTATTTCAGTCACGTGATCAAACTTTGGGTGCTTGGCAACCGGCATGTATTTAAGAGAGTTGCAGCATCCCCGGGTCCTGGGATTGTAATTTGCCAACCTTGTAATTTGTAATTTTCAACTCTTCTTAGGGAACCTCTGACAAGCAAAGTCAATGGGGGAAGCCAGATTTGCTTAACGACTACACAATTCACTTAAGTGATTCTCTTAACCCTGGCAAAAATGGTCATAAAATGGGGCACAACTGTCTTGCTTAGCAACATAAATTTTGGGCTCCATTGTGATTGTAAATCAAGGACTACTGATTTGTTTCATGAAGTCATCTAGAGTTTTAGAAGAACTCTTTTCCCACTGTTGCCCACAAGATGAGCAATAATGGGAACGATCTATTATTTGCTGGGTCCAGATTAACACTCTATGCTAGCATCTGTAAAGATAAATTTGTAAGAACTATACAGCTACATAGAACACTTAACTTGATAGTAACGTAATATCTTTCTCTCCTTTCATCTCATTTTTCCCCCTCTTCATAAGTCCAAACATATTCCATTTTCTTGGAACAAGTGCAGGTTATGGATGGTGAGGTACGAATCTCATGGATAACAGCTGACTTGGGATCAATTAATTTATTTTGGGGAGATAAAAGAACCTGTCACATTTAGATTACATCGTTCAGATATGAACATTCATCAACTGAGTAATGTATAATATACCTTCCTACCTTGAATACACAATGCAACCTTTCAGCACAGTCAGTCTCAGGTTGCACTATACAATTCTGCAAAAGAAAGCTAAAATCTCTTTAATAATATACAGTATATACGGGATAGATCTGATCTTTTACGGTATGATCTATAACCCTGTTAGCTTAACTGTTTGTATTCAAATAGAATGGATTTCTTTTTACTTCAATTGGTTTTCATCTGATTTTCTCAGTTTAACTGATCCAGGATGATGTCCTAACTCAGTTTTAGCTGGTAGCATAAAAAGAAGCCTGAAGGGTTCAGTCTTCAAAGAGAAAAATCAATGCCACATGAGAGAAAGTATCAAATGGTCAAACAGTTATGAAATTATGCAGTTCATTTCAAGGTAACTAGAGAATTGCTTTCTCAGGATCAAGTTCTGCCTACTGCTTTTTAAAAGTCATGCAAACTGAAAGCTCTTGTTTGTATA
Organism: Thermophis baileyi; assembly: GCA_003457575.1. Classification (NCBI taxonomy): domain Eukaryota; kingdom Metazoa; phylum Chordata; class Lepidosauria; order Squamata; family Dipsadidae; genus Thermophis; species Thermophis baileyi. Next base: position 761,765 of record QLTV01003294.1, on the reverse strand, counting down.
TTATTGATCCAGCTATAGATAATGATATTTGTTTCAGTGTGAACTTACATTGCAGACAGGAGGCAAAGGATGAAAAATATGTTCCTGATCACCCTTACAAGATACAGATCTGAATCAAATCTCACATGCTGGCAATGCACTCAATAGCCGAACAACATAGAAATAAAAGAGATCTGCCTTGCTTTGTATAAGTTTGTGGATTCCCTGTTGGCTGTTAATCATCTAATCCAGAGGTCTTCAAATTTGGCAACTTTAAGACTTGTGGACTTCAACTCCCAGAATTAAGTCCACAAGTCTTAAAGTTGCCAAGTTTGGGGACCCCTGATCTAATCAAACAAAATATGTACAGCTTCTTTAGTCTTATCCCATAACACCTACTACTTTAATGTTTATCATCTTTGAATTTCTTCATTTGTCAATATTTTTTTGGGGGGGATGTACTGTATCTATGCAGAGGCAAATGCAAGTTACCTTGTTACAGTCTCTGCTTCTTTCTTTTTGTCAACCTTGTTTCACTAGCCTGCATGAAGTCTAAGTTAATATTTCTATGCGCATCCAGTTGGAAAGCAAGCAAAGAAATAACCATGAAACATAAAATTTTATTTCCCAATACCTTATTATTTTTCATGTTTTCTTATTATTTGAATTTCAAAATAATGCTCAAAAATATGCTGAACATATATTTTAATCTAGATAACTTTATATTTTAATAAAACATAATTCATGAAGGAGATTTTTACAGCTGATATCAGATTATAGGAAGGAAGGGAGGGAGGGAGGGAGGGAAGGGAAGGGAAGGGAAGGGAGGGAGGGAGGAAGGAAGGAAGGAAGGAAGGAAGGAAGGAAGGAAGGAAGGAAGGAAGGAAGTTGTTATGAATGAACTTGATCTTGGTGTAATGAAGTACTGTGAACATTCTCAGGTTTTGATTAAATTCCTTAACTGATTAGGAGAGTATTATAGATATATGAAGGATGAATGAAAAATGACATTTCCTCTTTGATATCTTTATTTTAAATAGCAATATTTTAATAAATGAAACAGGAAAATAATTCTTGAAATGAGCCCTATGTACTTCCCCTTGTAATTACCACAATTTGCAATTTTGCAATGATGGGCAATCTTCTTGAAGCTTTTATGAAAGAATCTCACATTTTGTCTTTCTAGCCAGGTCCAGACAGAGGTGGGTTCCTCCCGGTTTGCACCGGTTCTATAGAACCGGTAGCAAACCACTGGTGATGTCACAGAGCCGGTTCTGTCGGTGCCGGTCCATGGACGCCGCCATCTTTTTTTGGGAATTTTTTTTAATTTTTTAAAAAATTTTTGCTGATTTTTTTCTTCTGCGCATGCGCAGAAGCCGAGTCCCCGGCACTGCGCATACGCCACCATCTTGTTTTCGGCCTTTTTGTTTTGGAAATTTTTTGAGAATTTTCGGCATTGTGCATGCAGGCGTGCCCGCACGGCGCGCAATGCACGCACAGCCACGTGGCGCGGGAGGAAGCGAACCGGCAGAGAGGTACGTTAGAACCCACCCCTGGGTCCAGACAATCATTTCCAGCTCTTAATTTGAGTGACATGGATGCTATGAAGATATTACTTAAAATTTATTTATTTATTTAAGTTTATTGATTGCCCTAACTGTAGTGGAAAAACGATGGAAGATATGTGGTGCCAAGTATGGATTGTATAATGGAGGTGCTAAGATGATGAAATCCAACTTCACAGTTGTCTCTGTCTTGTGATTCTGTTTGTTTCAGTGTTTTGAGTATTGAAATGTAGTACAATGAGTAGCTATTGCTTGCTTGCTTGCTTGATTGATTGATTGTATGGCATATCATACATGGACTAGCAATGTATATTAACATTTCATCTAGATCAATAAAACACAATAAAATGTAAATGTTAAAAAGATCTATGTTCAAATACCAATGTCTAGGCCATCTATCCATTGAAGCACAGAATCGTTTATATTAAAAAAATCAGAAACTGGACTGGTAGATACCCTCAGCTTACAGCCGACCATGATGTGATGTACAGTTTGATGTGGTACCCCACAGTCACACTGAGGGAGGATAGTATGCCCCATTCATACAGAGAATCCTAGCAGATTCCATGTGGGGTGTGAATCCTATTCAGGATTGTCCATTTTTGACATGGTAGTTCAAAGCCTGGCACCTTTTTCTGTGGGATTGTTTATACGTCTTCCTATGTCTGGCCATTCAACTACCAGAGTAGCCAGTGGAGTGACGTTTAAGGGAATCCATATGAACAATACTGTGTCCCAAAGACTACAGCTTTCCTGCCAAAGCCTAAGTTTTGGCTTCTTTTTCCTGCAGGAGAAACTTCATGATGATATAACACAAACTTACTTTTCATTTCTGGTTCAAAGTAATGAATCTGTTTTGCTGTTTTGTTTCACAATGCTGTGAAAAATTTCTCACCATCATGCTTGGGGTGTGATAATTGCTGGTAAATTTCAACTCTAGAAATTTTCATTTTTGCCATCAGTATATGAAGAACTCATCTTAGACAAACCTTCTGGTACTGAAGAACATAATATGATCCACATATTATGTGAATATGTGAAATGTCAAGTCTGACAGCACTTTCCCTTTGAGCGATCCACCAATTGTCCTTAATAAGTTCATTAACCTTTCTCAAGTGAAACTTGTCAGTTGCTATCAAAGGTCACCCTTTCTGTTCTTCATAAGACAAATCAGCTCATCCTGGTTCACGGGGGGAGGGGGTGTTGGCCAACGTTCCCTCTAAGCTGCGCAGCTGCGTGGCCACACATGTGACAGGGAATCACCACGCGGCAGTTTCCAACTGCCGTGCAGTGATTTTCAATGTCAGAGGGAACATTGCTGCGCGGCTGCGCACCTGACAGGAAATCGCCATGCAGCAGTTTCCAACTGCTGCGCAGCGATTTTCAATGTCAGAGGGAACATTGGTGTTGGCCCAGAGATTTTTAGTATTTAGATCAATATAGTTGTTATTATAAACAATCTGCATTTGATAGCGAATTTCAATTGGAGGGCAGTCAAAAATTCAATTATATCACATTGTTTAAAGCACACAGATGAATACTCACTGCTGGTTTCCTTTTACAAAGTACAGCTTTTCTCATAATTAATGTCTGGCATGTGACAGGACAGATACTAAAGAACATGTCAGAACTTTTAAGAGCATCATTATTACATCAAAGGCATTAATTTTTAATCACCCCTCATAATATATTTAATTTCAGTAAAGCATTTGACAAAATAGCCCATGGTATTCTGATTGGTAAGCTAGTTAAGCATAGGCTAGATGGCATGATAAGTAGATCTACAACTGGTTCAAAAATCATATTCATGATGCAGGGGTGGGTTCCAAATTTTTTTACTACCACTCTGTGGGCATGGCTTAATTTTGTGGGAGTGGCTTGATGGCCATGTGACCGGGTGGGAGTGGCTTGATGGCCATGTGACTGGGTGGGAGTGGCTTGGCGGTCGTGTGACCGGGTGGGAGTGGCCAACTTGTAAAATGTGGTGAAAAAGTGACTTATGACCATTTTTCACACTTAATGACTGTTGGTTGTTAAGTGTGAAAAATGGTCATAAGTCACTTTTTTCACTGCCATTGTAACTTTGAACAGTCACTAAATGACTAGTTGTAAGTCAAGGACCAACCTGCACTTAAAAGCCACACACAGATGAACATATGAAAGCAGCCATGGAGTCACATAAAAGGTGATTGCTGCAAGAAGCAATTACCTCAAAAACCAGAATCTGTGTTATCACACAGAAACACACAAAATTGTCAGAAATGGTGTAGGGTCTCCTACTTGAGCAAGGGGTTGGACTAGATGACCTACAAGGTCCCTTCCAACTCTGTTAATGTTTTT
>QLTV01003294.1:740417-757556 GCA_003457575.1 Thermophis baileyi | reverse complement strand
ACTTAAAAGTAGGATACTCCATTACAAATAAAACATTTCCTAAAAACAATATTTAAAAAAAAAAATTCCTAAAAACAACGAAATGCCCTGAAAAAAATTAACAATAAAATATCCTTTTAAAAAAAAACATTAAAAGCATAAAGAAAAAAAAACAGCCACTTAGCAGCAGGCAGAATCAACCGCTCTCCAACCATAGCTGCTGTGGCCTAGAGATAGAACTTTTGCCTCCCAATCAGGAGGTTGTGAGTTCGATCCTAGGTAGAGGTGCCACTGGGCTTCAATTTGAAAAAAAATAAAAATAAAATAAATAAAGCCAAAAAAAGATGGCGACTGCATGCACAGTGTTGGAAGTCACCTTCTGAGCATGCTCAGAAAAAAAAAATTGAATTTTTTTTTAAAAAAGATGGCGGCCCCCACGGACCGGCAACCACCGATCCGGTTCGGATGACGTCACTAGCAGGTTGCTACCGGTTCGGGCGAACCAGTCCGAACCGGTAGGAACCCACCCCTGTCATGATGTTATCATCTGTTCCTCATCAAACTGGAGTATGGGGACAATGGGTCACCACAAAGTTATTTCCAAATTCCTGTACTCTTCAATGTGTTTATTAATTGTTTGAATGAAAAGGGAAGTGAAGGATTAACAAATTAGCAGATGACACAAAATTGGGTGGGCCAGATAATGTGCTAGAAAACTGAAATATAATTAATAAATTTTGTCATAAAGTAGAATGAAAATATCAGAATGAACTCTAAAAAAGTGAATGTAAAATGTTTTGCTTAGATAATAGAAGTCAGATGTAGAATAGGCAATAGAGCTTATAAAGAAAATTTATTTCATTATTCTACCTCCATTTGTATGGCTGTATCAGAATTATACAAAGTTTTCAGCCTTTATGATGGACCTTTCCTTCCCCTTCCCTCATATGTGGAGGTGTTGTTTGCTTTAACAACATTTTCCCCCAACTCATTTCTACAAATCATAGCACACAAAAAGCTGTTTTTTTTGCACCTGTAACAGAAAGTCCCCTTATCTTCCTTCTCTAGCTAGCTAGCTAGCTGTCTCCAGCTTTATGTTGAATAGAAGAGATACATGCTCCATCACATTTAATTTGGTCCTATGTGTTTGCTAATTTTACACAGTGCATTCAAGAATAATAACAATTGCTCCTTCTATCGGGAGAGAGGTGTTGGCTAAAGAAAGCTTTAAGGCCTGCAAACACAGATATCACTCCAGATCCTTATAAATTGGCCTGTTTCTGCCTGCTACTTCTGAAGACTTATGGATATCATTTGAAGTATTTCCCTCATATATTTTATTGGTGAGGACTTCATAAGTTTGTCTATGACTGGTTTGAGCTTAGAACAAAGTGCATGACAATTTCAAAGGTTAAGCAATAAAATGAAACAAAACACTGTTCTCTCGGAGGGCAGGAAATCCTCTGGCTGAAGACGAGAGCTTTATAGTTAGAAGTATAGCTTGAAAGCAATATGATACTTAATTAGAAAGTATGTTTTGCATAAATGTTTCTGGTATTATGTGGAAGAGTGTTTTACAGCAGTTTTTCTTTTGTTTACTATGAGTAAGCACTTGTATATATATATATATATATATATTTAAATGACATGGTAAGCATACATCACAGGCTATTGGATATCGCTGAAAATGTACAAAAACTATCATAATTTAGATAGAAACATTTCATTCCCTCAATCCTGGTAAAAAAAAAACTTTGATAGTCGAACAAGTACCCATTTTCTGCTTTGCTGAGTCCAACCATTTGGTGGGTCCTTAGTTGCATTTCTTATAATCCTTGATTTTGAAAATTGAACTCAGACTGGCCTGTTCACCCCAGAGAGAGAGAGAGAGAGAGAGATTTCAAATAACTCTCTGTGTTCTGTGGGTTTTCTTATTTTAACTTGTCTTGAGGCTTTCTCTAAAAATGCTGTTCAGAGAAAACAGTACTTTGAAAGTATATTCTAAAATCATAGAACAGAAGCAGGCAAAGGATTTTGGTCTGGGCAGGGTCTGCTTTCTATTATTACTTTCTGGCCCGTGGGGGCAGTAGAAAGGGCACTTCAGAATGTTCACATCATTTTGGAGGATTTTTTGAAACTCAGAATAGATGTGGTGAGCTTAGTAGAAGCTTATTTTAGGTTTTGTTTTTGAACTGAAAACTCTTGAATTGAATTGTCTCCTGGTAAATTCCTGGACATTTTGGCAATAGTTCTAAAATAGTTTTGCTCTTGCCTTTTCCCAAGATGCTTTAAAAAAAAAAATTACCAGTCTAGCTTCAGTCAGCTTGATAGTTTACCAACTAAGTATTTAAGTAAGTTGTTTTGCCAAGTGTCAGTGGCACTGATTGGATGCCCAGGCAATTTGTTCTTTGGGATCCAGACACAATAAGCACAGCAGCTAATATAGAGATTTTAAGCTTTATTATTAACTCAAGCAAACATAGTATAATAAGCATACTTACTAAGCAAGATGATACCCAAATCTCTTATACGTTGTCAGGAGCTCCTTAATAATGGCAGCAGAGATACCCCAAAGGGTGGCCAATTTCCACAGTACCTAGTGCTGGGCTCTGTGCAGAAGCTTCCAAATGACAACCTAAGGTTTTTTTAAAAAAAAAAATCAAAACCTGGCATCGTGACTTCATGGCCCTGCTTCCATAGTCATGAGATTGCAAGACGTGACCTTGACTGGGCATTACATGGCTCTGGGATGGGAACCAAAAGTCTGAGACTTTCTCAGATGTGCAGCTATGTGAAGATTCCACCCTGCCTTTTCCTTTATTTAGCCAGCAAGAGTGAAAAACAATCAGGTTGGCTTTAGAATAAGTTACAAACCATTAGACTTTTTTTTTTTAATATGAAGGAGAAATTGAAATATGTCATTAAACTCCTCAAAATATAATGGTCTTTCACATTACCACCACAAAAACCCAGTTGTGCTTAGCTTCTAAGTCCAAAGTTAAATATCCACTGCCATCTGCAATAGCAAATTAAATATTGTGTTGCAGGAAAGCAGTCATTGGGGGATTTCAAACCTGGAAGCTTTGGTAGCTACAAAATTCAGGACAGGGACCACTGTTTGTCCTGCCCCTATAATGATCTCACCTCCTAGTTTTGCAGTTTCCTTTTTAAGTTCTATAACCGTGATGGCGAACCTATGGCACGCGTGCCACAGGTGGCATGCGGAGCCATATCTGAGGGCATGCGAGGCGTTGCCCTATGTCAGCTCCAGTGCGCATGAGCATGCTGGCCAGCTGATTTTTGGCCTTGGGGAAGGCCGTTTTTGCCCTCCCCAGGCTTCAGGGAAGCCTCCTGAAGCCTCCGGAGGGCGAAAAACGGCCCAACGGGCAAACCGGAAGTTCCGAGGCGGTGCCGTATGTCAGCTCCAGCACATGCGCGCACTGGCCAGCTGATTTTCGGCCTTGGGGAAGGCTGTTTTTGCCCTCCGGCGGCTTCAGGAGGCTTCCATGAAGCCTCCGGAGTGCGAAAAATGGCCCAATGGGCAAACCGGAAGTTCATTTTCCGAACTTCCGGTTTGCCCGTTATGCCGTTTTTCACACTCCGGAGGCTTCAGGGAAGCCTCCTGAAGGTGAAAAATGGCCCAACCGGGGGGGGGGCGCATGCATGGGGATGCGCGCATGTGCAGTGCGGCACGTGTGTGGGGGTTGTGTGCTGGCACGCACGCGCGCTAGCACACGCGCGCGCTCCCATTTTTGGCACGCAAGAAGAAAAAGGTTCACCATCACTGTTCTATATAGACCAGCAGTTAAGAGTAAATTCTAGTGAGATGATTCAGCACATTTGCAGAGTGAAATTTTCCTATGCAATAGAGATAAATTGTGGCTAGAGAGCTAGATGTTCTTTAATCCACCTCCATACTAACCTATTGCTGCTGTTTGTATAGCTTCCTGCCCTAATTAAGCTTGGGTTTAAAAAAAAACTTCATATCTTTCTGCAGTCTATTCCAATGCCTCCCCCAAAAGGTGACATTTTCTGTAGCTAATGAAAGCGTTCCCTCAGCTTATCTCTGCATGCATGGCAAGTGTAGATGGGAATAGATCCTTTTAGCTGCTTAAGTTAGATGGAATGAAGAGTAAATGAGTTAGGTGGGATAAAAAAAAATCTATTATAATCACAGCATTAGACAATGCTGACAATGCTGTCAGCCCTGGAGGCCATCTTTTTCTTTGGATCTTCAGGACTGCCACACTTAGTGCTGTGGGAAACTGGGAGGGGGGATTGAAGTGAGTTGCAAGGATATCTAGCTATAACAACATTCCTTTCTCTGAGAGCCAAGGCCACTCTGCCCTGCACCTGGGATGGCATGACTGGGAGGCACCTCCAGTTGGGACAATGCCCTGATTGGACCATGTGATGGACATGTGGGTGTAGGGGAAGGGTCTTGGACTTTCCTTTGGGTGGGGAAAACCTGGAAGCTTTCAGATTCGGCTTTTCCCAGATGTGCCAATATGACATCTCTAATAAAATGGAACTTTGAGGAACTTCAAGCCTCGGAGTCTTCTTTCGTTGGGGGTGTTACTTGGAACCCTGACAATATCCCTTTCAGCTTATCTCTGCATGCATGGCAAAGTGTAGATGGGAATAGATCCTTTTAGCTGCTTAAATTAGATGGAATGAAGAGTAAATGAGTTAGTGGGATATAAAAAATATCCATTATAATCACAGCATTAGACAATTAATAACTTCCAATATGGTTCACACATGGAAGTGACTTAGAAAAAAAGGTTTCAAGCATATGCACATATCTTTTAATAGAAGACGTAGGTTCTTGTTTCAGCAGAACAGATGGGAGTAAAAAATATGTATGAATGTATTCCTAGTAGCATATTTAAATCAGTGGGTGAATGCTAACACTAAGAATGGAGAAGTAATAATTTTTCAGGTGTTTGGTTTTATTAGGTTATGTTTAACTAACACATGAAATGGAGTCTATGCAATCAAATGGCAGGAGAATCATAGCAGTGTACAGATGTTGCACAGCTTCCTGCCCTATTATAACTCACTGAGTAATTGTAATGGAGTGCCTTATTAGCCTTGAATAAAGAGAAGGAGAGATGCTGCCTAGGAAACAATTAGACAAGAGTGGCAGGATTCAGACAGACCTGCCACATAACACCCTGGACTTAACAATTATCAATAAGAAAGACAAAAAAGTCTGGATAGTGGATGTGGCAGTGCCTGGAGACAGCAGAATAGAAGAGAAAGAACTGGAGAAGATCACAAAATACCTACAAATACCTACAAATTGAAATAGAATGACTATGGCAAAGGCAAGCAAGGGTAGTACCAATAGTAATAGGCGCCTTGGGAGCAATCCCAAAACAACTGGAGCACCACTTGAACACCATTGGCATTGACAAATTCGCCATCAGTCAATTGCAGAAGGCGGCTTTACTTGGAACAGCTTCCATCCTGCGACGACATCTGTAAAACCGTCAAACATCCAGATTTGCCTATCCGAGATCCTTGGTAAGGACTCGATAGGTAGACAAAATTGCCAAACCCAGTCTGAACATCTGGCTGACTGTGCAATGATCAAAAAATATCACAGACTGATTATCTACAACATCATGATTAAGTTGCCAAAATCGTACATTGGAAGCTTTGCCAGAAGTTTGGTTTCGAATACAGCAAAAATTACTGGGAACACCAAATTGACAAAGTTCTTGAAAATGGAACAGGTTAAGATTTTTTGAATCCAAACAGAGAGACATCTGGCCCACAACACACCTGACATCACTATTGTGGAAAAGAAAAAAGTCTGGTTCATTGATATTGCAATACCAGGTGATGCACAAATTGAAGAGAAACAACTAGAAAAAATAACAAAATACCGCGATCTGCAAATTGAAGTTGAGCGATTGTGGAGGAAGAAGTCAATGGTTGTACAATAGTAATAGGAACCCTTGGAGCAATACCCAAAGGGTTGCCTAGATACATGGAAATTGTGAACTTATCAGACCTGAATATTCTGACTTTGCAAAAAACCATCTTACTCGGAACTGCCTATATACTCAGACGTTATCTTAGTAGCATTTAGGTTCTTGGTTAGGACTTGAACTGTTATGTTTTTACCAGTCCCAGACTGTGAATCGAATTGAAGATTAAATCAATAACAACAACAACAACAAAGATAGTACCAATAGTAATATAGCAATATTCAATAGCAATTCCCAAAAAACTGGAACACCACTTGAACACCATCAGCATTGACAAAATCACCATCAGTCAATTGCAAAAGGCACCTTTACTTAGAACAGCTTACATCCTGCAATGATACTTTTAATACCATCGTATAACAACATCTTCTATCCCAGGTCCTTGGGAAGGACTCGATAGGTGGCTAAAAATGTCAAATCCGGTCTAAACATCTGGCTGACTGTGCAACCAATCATAATCATAATAACCATCCCCTCCATGTCTACAGCCTTGTTCCGGGGGTGGGGGGGCTTGTGAGGTTTTGATGAGATTGAGAGCTATGCTGGTGGTAGTATATTCTACCAGAAGGATCGCTACATTAGACAGGTCTTAGCAAACAAGTCAGACTATGTATCCATCAACTCATTTAATATGGTTGATGGAAAACAGAAAAAGAATCTTATACCAGATCAGTTGCATCAGATGTTAGAGTTTCTGGACATCTGTCAGCAAGTGGACAACAGGACTCAAGAGGTATCGCTGGGCAACCAGGGCTTAGACCTGTAAGATGATTAGAAGAACAACCATAGACAAGACAAAGGTATACTGTGTTCGAAAATTGTAACATTACAGCAGCCTATTATAAATCACAACAAACAAAGTGGGCGTCCTTAAATGTTTGAACTGTGGAAAAGAATTTATCGGGACATTATCACTGAACAACATTTAGCAGATCAAAGGAGATTCATTACCAGAAATAAATTATTCAGGGATGCAGAACTGGAAGAGATAAAAAAAAAATTATGAAAATGGAAGGCCCCAAAACAATAGTAGAACAGTAGAAGAAACTTTACAAACACTAAGAATTTTTAGTACAGATATAGCAGTGGAATTTGGCCTAGAGAAATGTGCTGCAGTAGCAATAAACCAGGGTAAAAGCATAAACAGTAATGAAATTGAAATCCAAATGGCTAAACTGTCAGGAGGAAGCCTACAAGTACCATGGAACTTCACAGTTGGATAACATCAAGCATGGACAAGTTAAATATTAAATACGAGCAGTAGTTTCCTGCTATTTGCACATTCAAACATTGCTAGTGATTTTGATTCATATTTAATACTCCACAAATATTTCAAGCTTAGATATTTGAAATTATATCCACCATTTCTGGAATTTTTCCGGTGGCACTTTTGGAAGAAAACAATTAGCAAAACCAGAGCACCTGAGCATAGGGACACTGCAATAGTTGTAAGGGCAAGAACTATAAGGATTGTAAAGTTACTTTTACAATTTTCAGAGTCTCTGACAGTGAGATGAGCAGCCTATTAAATAAATCAATAAACAAACCTTTTTAGCACCTTTTTAACTTCAAACGGTTGCTAAACAGGGCAGCCGTTAACTGAAGACTACCTGTATAACTTTTGAGGAATAAATACAATCACCCTGATTCTGCAATCTCAGATTTTCACAGGGAAATTCTTTTTTTCACTGGAATTCTGCAGTTCTCTTCAGTGGAGGCAGCAGATCTGTGTGGATACATGGACATGCATGCATGCAATGTCCTCTAGAACAATGTTTCTCAACCGTGGCAACTTCAAGTTGTGTGGACTCCAATTCCCAGAATTTCCAAGCCAGCATGCTTTATAAGCTTTTGGAATCCTCTCTAGTCTCAGAAATCTGTGGACAAGTCAGAGAAAGAATTAATTTTTGGGTAAACAACCATAGAGAGAGACACATGACAGTGTGCAATGGGCCTAGGACAGAGGTGACACATTCAAAGTAAGATCTGATAGCAATCTCAAAAGCCATGGATAGGGGATCAGAGTTCTCTATTGTAACTGCCTACTCAGGGGTCCCCAAAATTGGCAACTTTAAGACTTGTGGACTTCAACTCCCAGAATTCTCCAGCCAGCTATGGAGAATTTGAAGACCTCTGGCCTACTGTAACTGCTTAGTTATCTACAATATAAAATTATTCGTAGGTATAATTCACCCTAAAAGAGCAGCAGAATGAGTTCAATTTATTTCAGTGACAACATTTTAAATTCTAAGCTTAATTCCTTCACTGAATTCAATGAAACTTCAAGGGAAAGCTTAACTTTCAAATAAGGAGCAAACATTTTTTTTTAAGTGGGTGAAGAGAAGGTGTCTTTCAAGTCCACCTTCTACCATAGAAGCTGGGTGACTTTGGGCTATCACTATCAACCCATTACTGCTTTTATTCCTGTACAAAAGGTAGAATATCATAAGCAGAAGAAGCTAATACCCCCAAAACTTAACCCATGAACATTTTAGCTTGCATTTGGATAGATGGTGCTTGGGATATTTATATAGTAGATAAATATTTAGCTAGCTATTAAGCAAATTGAATCTAGATAAATGTCTAGTGGCTGCTGTGCTTTAGATTATAGGTCTGTTTACATCTGTACCGACACAGAATTGCTTTGATAGATACTTTAAATAATCTGAAGCTACTGTTCTTTGCTTTTATTGGGAAAAATGTTAAATGATCAGTAGGAATATTATATTTTCATGGGACTTTACTGAAATGTAGAAAAAAATAGAAAATAGAATGTTTATCTCTTTTCCTAGCAAGGGTGAAATAGTTGCATCCCCTTATTTAAAATAAGGGGAGCTAACAATCTTGAGAGAAGCAAAAAAGCAGACGTATAAGAAATAGAGAGTTGTTTGTTCTAAGATCTAACGTAAGTTTTAGCATTTTCTTAACATTTTTAAAATAGTTTCCTAAATAAAACTATCTGCTTTTTTTCAGAAGTAAGAGAGAGCATTCTATTCAGCTGAAAGAAATTGGTAAATTTGATGCTACTTATTGCCAAGCGTTTTGAATAACAAGCTTGAATGGTAAATCAATGGAAGGTTGCATTAATCAATATGAAATTCATTTTGTATTTTCTTAAATTAAGGTTAATATGCAAAAAAAGAGTTTGTATACAATTTAGACTACATTTAATATTGGTTGGTTATAATCAAACTGCTGTTGAAGATCAGTATTGTTTAGTCTTGTCCTGTTATGATTGTGTTTTAAGCTGGTAGCAGGGTTATTAATATTGCTCAAGATGACTGGTACTCTATCAAAAACTATGAATTGTTTAGGTATAAGGATGGGCTAAAAAAGTATCATATTACCCTAGAAAGCTATACAGATAGTACTCGACTTACAACCATAATGGAATCTGCTCATCATGATTGTAAGTCATGAGGGTCATAAAGCCACATGACCAACTTGCTTCTATGATCTTTTTTGTGGTGATCTTTTGCAGTTAAGTAAATCAATAGTTCACAAGGTATCAATTTTGCCAAAAACTGGAAATAAAAGACATATTTAGACAAAAATGATATAAAACACAGTCATGTGACTGTGGGGCATTGCGTTGCCAAGTGCCCAACATGACTTCAGGAGGGAGGCATCAGAATTTCTGAACTGGATCATAATTACACCCAATCTGTCATAACATTAAATGGTTGCTAAGTGACCAGTCATAAGTCAAGGACTACTTGTACCTGATCTGCAGTAAGAGTTTGCTAATACAATTAATCAGAATAGAGCTGGAAAGGACCTTGGAGGTTTTCTAGTCCAGCCCCCTGCTTAAGCAGGAGATCCTATACCATTTCAGTCAAGTGTCTGTCCAGTCTCTTCTTAAAAACCTCCAGTAATGAAGCAGCCACAAATTCTGAAGGCAAGCTGTTCCACTGGTTAATTGTCCTCTGTTAGGAGGTTTCTCCTTAATTCCAAGTTGGCTCTCTCCTTGATTAGTTTCCATCCATTGTTTCTTGTCCTGCCATCTGGTGCTTTGGAAAATAAATTGACCCCCTCCTCTTTGGGGCAGCCTCTCAAATACTGGAATACTGCTATCATGTTCCCCCTAGTCTTTCTTTTCTCTAGACTAGCCAAACCCAAATCCTGCAACCATTCTTCATGTGTTTTAGTCTCTGGGCCTTTAATCATCTTAGTTGCTCTTCTTTGCACTTTTTCCAAAGTCTCAACAGCTTGTCACATTGAAATTAAGTGGCTTTGTTTGTCTGTTTTAGAAGGTACAAAAAAAAAAGTCTTTTGAAAAATCAGTCAGTGTTTTTGGAGTTCCATTTATAATTCCTAAGTTATTTTTTTGTTATGCATTTTGTTGGTGTGTGTCTCTGTGTTGTGATTCTTTAACAATTTTGCATGCATTTGTACATTTTAAAAATTTGTGCATTAAAAATTTAAAATAAATCTCAACATGAATAAGTTTTAAATTAATTCTGTTTGAATTACTTTTATCCAATTTATTCTCCAGGTATTTACCAAATAGTTAACCTTTTCAAAAATCCTTAGTCTGCAGGAAAATATGCAAAACAGCAGCGGGAATAATCACCTAGCAATAACAAATATTAGAAGCAGTAACTAATTAAAATAGGAAGTAAAACTTAACTATCATGGACTTCTTAATAACATTTTGCAAAGAATTTAAAGAGTGATGGGGCCAGAGGTGGGTTCCTCCCAGTTCGGACCGGTTCGCCCAAACTGGTAGCGACCTGCTGGTGAAGTCATGGATCCGTTTCGGTTGGTGCCGGTCTGTGGATGCCGCCATCTTTTTTTAAATTTTTTTTATTTTTTTTGAATTATTTTTGAATTTTTTCCGGTTTTTTTTTTTTATTCTGTGCATGTGCAGAAGCTGAGTTTCCGGCACTGCGCATGCGTCGCCATCTTGTTTTTGGCTTTTTTTTGGGGGGGGGGGTTTTTTTTATTTTTTTGTACTGTGCATGTGCACGCGCGTGAAGCGTGTGCACGCCCACAAGGCGCGGCCACGAGGTGCAGGAGGAAGCGAACCAGCAGCGAGGTAAGTTAGAACCCACCCCTGGATGGGGCATCTCTTGGAAGGAGGTTTCAGAATTTAACCACATCCTTCCATGGTTGTAACCAATCTACCTCAAAATTGCTTGGACATTAAGAGGGGCCTCCCAAAGATTACCTCAATAAACGGGCAGTTTTATCAAAGAGAATATTTAATTAGATATGAAGTTTTTGTCATTTGCTCATTCTCACAAGCAGAAAAGGAGACCAAATAAATATGAGTTTGTGCAATCATCGTAATAGTCTGAGTGATTGTAATTTGAATAGTTTCTCCTGGAGTGCTGTGTAATTAAGCTGTAACAATTGCAATGAACATCAGAGAGACAATAAAGAGGAAGAGCTTCCAAAACGTCTTTTGCAACAACAATACAAAATTCAGATGGGGCAAATATAAGTCTGGAAGTTGAGATCCAACAGGAATTTTAGAAAGATATTGCTCAGGGAATGTATTGGAATGTGACAGGGAGTCTTTTTGAAACTCTTCATGTTCAGGTCCATCTGGTTTGTGGGTCATACAGATTTTGGAAGCTCTTCCACATTTTCACTCCTCGGCATTCTGCTGCTTCAGTCTCCCTCTTGTGAAGCTTTTCTATTTTAGTTGTCAAGGTCATGTGACCCGGTCAGCCAATTGCAACACAGCAGGAGGAATGGAAACTTCTTTCTGAGATGAAAGTAAGTCAGAATAGTTCAGCCTTTTCACATTCTGCTGTTCGGGTTCATGGCTCCTCAGATTTACATTTTTATGATTTGCCTGGCTTTTATTAGGCTAAACACAACTCGTGGTGCTCAGAGGAAGAATTACCCAGTTTCTTTTAAATAGTTTTATTGTCATGTCACTTTTCCTTACGGTGTTTCTCATGCATTTGCAATGTGGCTGATTGGTTTTTTTTTAAAGGAATGAGATCCAGAAGCTGTGATTTACAGAGAAATGCCAGTTTTAGCAATCTTCCTCCAATTATCTGGTCTAAGAGCTTGACAATTGTCACTTGCCAAGCATTTGTGTGACAGGCACTCCCACCTCTTCTCTACCTTAAGAGCAAGAGAGGAAATGGTTATCATAAACATCCCATGATCCAGTCTTAGCCAATTACACATAAAGTTGGAATCAGGATTGTTTGCTAAAGTTGACAACATGTTATTCCTCTGTGGCTTCAAAATTCTGGCCTTAAATTATTAGCACATTTAATTTAAGAGAAACTTAAACAATATCAGATCTGAAAATGATGCAGCTTTTGTGTTTATATAATACTTGTTATATCAGGAATAAAAAATATTAAATTTGCCTAAAGCAAACAATGAACTCGGACAACGATATCTTACTCTGGTGTGTGTGTGTGTGTATGTGTGTGTGTGTGTTGTGTGGGAGTTCTTCCCCATTTGCTCTGATATATTCTCAAATTGGTTTGATGATCTTCTACTGTTAATATGTTTTTTGTATGAAAAGCAATCACATCTCTTTTTGATAAGCACTGGTCTTTTGAAATGACATATCTGTCCAAATAGATTTCCTTGCATTTAGCTATTTTTTTCCCTTCAGTAAGTCATATTGATGCTATTAGCTTTCAAGTGCAACTCAGTATTTCTGAATCCCAAATTTGAAACAGATAATGTGATATATTTTATTGGACTGTTATATCTCTGCAAAGCAATAAAAAAGTTTATAAGCTTACAGAGATACTGCCTTTGGCAAAAATAAGAAGTGGCTAAGTCTATAAAAACAGGAATTGTTTGAAACATTCCAATATTTTAATTGTAGAGGATACCATTTGCTCCATATGCTCTGTAATGTTAGGCATTGATTGAATCACTAGATTAACATAATATATCTGAATATTTGAGGCTTCTATACAGTAGTGGGTTTCACTTACCTTTGCTACCGGTTCGGAACTGTGAACGCGTGTGCGTGCTTGCTTCGCTTGCGTGCAGCGCTTCTGCGCATGCACAGAACCTTCTGCACATGTGCAGATTGTCTGTGATGATGTCCGGGCTGATGGGTGGAGCCTTCCGCCGCTGCTGCTACCGGTTCGCCTGAACCGGGGTGAACTGGTAGCAACCCACCACTGCTTCTATAGTTGTGTCTACAGCAAATGTTTGTATTTTCTATCGTTCAGCAAATACTGGGAAAGACCCAGCAGCCACTAGGCCTTGCATGCCAATAAAAATGGCTTTTCTAGAAATTCCACATGCAGTTCAAGGAAGGGTAACCCTTCTTTTAAGGAGTGTGTGTGGGGGGCGGCTGCCCTAAACAGAAGGTTTGGGGCAACATAAAAAAGGCAGCAAAGTTTTCTTGGTTGAAGTATCTCTAAAGCTTGGGTGGGACATCTTGTTTTGGGATTCTCTGTTACTTTCATTAATGACATAGATATTATACCTTAATGTAGATCACAGGAAGAACTACCTGCTGATATACTTCAGAGATGCCAATGTCTTGGACTGGCCCTTAAAATACAAAGAGGCAGAGGAAACAAGGAAATGCAGCATTCCCTGTCTGATTCAGATGTCAGCCTGCAGGAGGTTTTAAAAGACCGTTTCTCCATTGGGTCGACGGGAGAATCCAGGCCACACTCCCTGGGTCTCCATTTTGCCGCGGCAGCAGCGAGATGCTTAAGACTGCCAGAAGATTAGCGGCGAGGCCAGCGATCGTTGGCAAGCTTTGGGAATTTTCCAGCTTGCCTGGTCATCCTGTTGCCTTCTGCTTCAGGATCAGGGCCCCAATTATTACCCGCGGCTGTGGTGGGGTCAGAGCTCCTGCCTTCAGTTCGGGGCAGTCTCTTTGTAAATTAACGATGCTGTGCCGGCAGCAGGGCTTTCGAGCGTGTCTGCCTCATTCTCAGGCCTGCTTTTTTGGCTGTGAGCACGACCAAAGTGGAGGCCCATGAGGGCTCGGGCCTAGCTCAGGAGGATGCCTTGGCTCCTCAGGCTACTAGCAAGAGAGGCCCAGTTAAGCCTAGATCCGCTGGCCTCACAGCAGCGGCCAAGATCTCTGCCAGGGCTCGCACCCACAAGCAGTCCTCCAGAGCGGAGGAGAAGGCAGCGAAGCAGAGGCATAAGGCCTTAGATAAAGAATTTAACAGAACTCGAAAGGGCTTTGAGTGGCAGCCATGGCCTGAACCTAAGATGGCTGACAGTTCGCTTTCCTGCCATTGTTCCGACCGAGCCCCACAGCAGGAACAACAAATGGAGCACCACAGACCACCTGCAGGGGCCTGGTCTCCAGCGGGCCCCAGAGGTCAGTCAGATCTTCAGGATATTTCGGGGTCTGTCAGTAACGCTGATCTGCTGGGCCATTCTCTGTCACAGATACCAGTGGCAGTTACTGAAGGAGGGCAGGCCCTTGCTGGGGCCAGATCCACTCCTGAGGTCACATTTACCCCAACTGCGGTGGGGCTCCACCCGGGGACACTGAAGGAACAGGACATGCCTCCCTTTATGAGGCTTTGGATTTCCCAGGCGGTCCGGCAGGGGATTGCTGAGGGCCTACAACAGAGTCAGAAATTCCACATCCCAGTAGCAGAGCAGGCCTTACACCCTGAGCCTTGGCATCCTGCTGACGAGACTGCTGGCTACCAACGCCCTTATTCACCGGATCCTTCCGCCCGAAGCTAGTCCTCCCTTTCAGAGGGAGAGCTTCCCAGGGAGGGGGATTTTTCTGACTATGAAGGAGAACTACGCATTATGCCTTCCTTCAAGGGTCTGTTTAATCCCTCCTTATTTAAGCCTCTACTTTCCAAGGCTTGGAGTACTGCTTGCCTGGGAAAGGAATCCGTTATACAGGACACCACTAGTGAGATGGCCGAGCAAGATATCAGAGTTGTTGCATAAAAATAAAAAACCAGAAGCACACACAGATGACTGATTCAGCTGAATTCAATAACTTCTTTATAAACATAATAATATATACATACAATACCACAGGCAGATTATTTCTTCAAGTAAACACATGCAGGAGTTAGTTTCATTTCAGCAGCAGACAAACACAGAGAGGACAAAGAGCAGAGAGCAGAGTGGACTGGAACCATGTCCAGCCTTAAGCTAAGTTTTTCAGTTTTGATTCTCTGCACAGACTCAGAAGTGGTTAGCTCCCATTGGCTGACTCAGTTGCTATGCCTATTCATTGGCTAACCTTGTTAACATGGCTCTCTCAGTCATGAATATTCTAACACTCCTCCCTTCATGACTGGAAGAGACATCAATCAAATAATTTAATATTCTTCAGATACTTGTATTTGAAGACCCACATTCAGAGTTCCCTCCAAATACCTAAATATCCCTTTTACCGTGATACATCCTTTGCAATGAAGCAAAGATCATCTACACATGCTAATAGTTACAATCCCCACCTTGTAACTTTCCAGTGTATATGCAACCATCAGCCTTGCAACTCTTGAACCCAAGACCCTTCAATGCCTTATCTAGACATATATTCCAATTCCTGGCTGACTGCTTCAGCCCATAAATGTCCTTGTTCAATTTATACACAGTGTTAGGCTTTTTACTTTCATACCCTGGTGTGCTTGAACCATGTAAATTTCTTCTTCTTCATAGTGCACATTTTTTATCTGTGAAAAACCTTGTACCACTAACCTTGCTTTATATTGCACCTGATTATTGGGCAGTACTTACTTCTTGTATACCCTCTTACATCCTACAGCTTTGCTACCCTGTGGCAAAGTCACAGATGTGAACACTCTATGGTCTCCCATGGATTTCATTTCCTTGTCCATGGCTTCTTTCCATTTTACTTGTTCTATTTTAGGTAATGCCAACACTTCCTTATAGTTCCTTGGCTCATACCATACATTGCACACTTTAACTTTACTAGCAGAATACCTGTCAGGTGGAATCCCCTTGTTCCATCGCTCTCACCTGCGTGGCATTGACTGCTCTTGTGCTTCAACCCTCTCTTGCTTCATATCTGAGTCATCATCTTCTCCTGACTCCTTTTCTTGTTCTTTTTTCGCTTCTCCTCCCTGAGCACTGAAAAAGAGTGGCGGCTGCAGGCTTCTTGTGCTGAAAAAGAAACTTTGCTCTGCAAAGCTTGCAGACCTTGAAATCGCTATTCTCTTGCTTCCATCGCTAAAACAATAGCTTTTTGAGCCTGGCTCATAGCCCATAAACCTGAGCTTTCTAGCCTTTGGTTGTCCCTTTCTTCTAATTGCCTTTGGAATATGCACCCGCGCAGTACTTCCAAAAACTCTTAAATGTGCCAGAGATGGTTTCCTCCCATACAGCACTGCATATGGAGTATCATTAATAGATGAACTCCACAGCCTATTAATTAAATAATTAGCAGTCAATATGGCTTCACCCCAGTATGACCTGCTCAGACCAGAATCCTCCAGCAGTGAGTCCTGGTTTGTAAGACTCCATTCCGCCTTTCAGCAACACGATTCTCCGCTGCTGTGTACGGATTTGTGCGTCTGTGTTTAATTCCCAACTGTCCCAACCATTGTTGAAAACTTGTTGTCATAAATTATGAACCTCTGTCAGTCTGCAGCTGACATACTTGTTGTTTATACCTTCTTTCTACAAAACTTACCCATTGCTTAAACTTCTGTAGCACCTCTGTTTTACTCTTTAGTAAATAGCAGAACCCAAACCTGCTGTAGTCATCTACAATGACCAGTGCATACTTTGCTCCTCCCAAACTGGCTTGCATTGGCCCAACCAAATCTGCATGTACCAGCTCTAGAGCTCTTGTTGTCTGCCTTGTGCTACTTTTGCTTACTGGGAATGCCTTGGACTTTGAAGCTTTGCATACTGCACAGTCCAAATATGCCTTACATCCCTTTAAATTTAACCCTTCTGCAAACTGTTCCATCGTTTGCAAAACTCTGAAGCTGGCATGGCCAAGCCTTCTGTGCAAGAGATGAACACATGAATCATGCTGTGCAACATTTCCAAATATTTGGGCACATTGAACCTTTTGTCCCTGCAACAGATAAAGATTATCCTCTTTTATGCCCTGTGCATATACATTCCCATTTCTCTTTATGAGACACCTCCCATTTACAAATGTGGTCTCAAATCCTTGCTTGTCTAAACTAGAGACACTCAGCAAATTATGCTCCATTTCAGGCACACATAATATGTTACCAAACTTTTTCTC
>QLTV01003294.1:723609-735518 GCA_003457575.1 Thermophis baileyi | reverse complement strand
TTTTCCTTCAACAGGACGAGGTCTCCTTCAAGATTCGGCTGTATGGTCTCCCATTTGCGGCGATCCTGAAGAGTGGACAGGTATTCTTGTTTCCAGCGCTTCCAGAAGGTGTTGGCCAGCAGCTGTACTTGTTTCCAATGTTGTGTATATCTGTCCTTGGGAACGAAGTTCCCTTCTGGTGCTGGCCATTCACCTGTCTTCTGTGTTAGCAAGGTGGCTGGTGTGAGGATAATTGGATTCTCAGGATCTGAGGAAACTGGACCGAAAGGTTGAGCGTTGATGATAGCTGCCACTTCTGCCATGAGGGTGGTGAAAATCTCATGTGTCAGCGTGGGTGCCTTCGTCAACATGGAGTCAAAGATTTTGCGGGCTATGCCGATCATTCGTTCCCATGTTCCTCCCATATGGGATGCATGAGGAGGGTTAAATATCCATACGCAGTTTTGGGCCTTCAGGTAGCCATCAATTGCTGGATTGAGGTGAGTGCCCTCATCGATCTGTAGCTCCTTGGAGGCTCCTACAAAGTTCGTTCTGCGGTCAGATCTAAACACCTTGACTGGGCCTCTGTGGGCTTCGAACCTTCATAGAGCGTTAATGAAGGAGGAGCTGTCCATGGATTCGATGACTTCGATGTGGGCAGCTTGAATGCTAAGACATGTGAAAAGGATGGCCGAACATTTGCTGTGAGCTTGACCGCCTCTGGTCCGATGGGCAGACACGGACCACGGGCCAAAGACGTCTAGTCCTACATTAGTAAAGGGCGGTTCGGTACTAAGACGCTCGAGTAGCAGGTTAGCCATCAACTGGTTTTGCGTCCTACCTCGCTGCTTGTGACAATGCAAGTGCTTGTGTAAGACAGTAGCGATGAGCTTCTTGGCTCCCACGATCCAGAGTCCAGCAGCTCTAACAGCTCCTTCTGTGAAGTGTCGGCCTTGATGGTGGACGGTTTCATGGTGGTGTTGAACCAGCAGATTTGTTACATGGTGACGAGTGGGAAGGATGATAGGATGTTTAATGTTTGAGTATTTCAGCCTTATCCAGACGCCCCCCTACTCGCAGCACGTCGTGGCTGTCAAGGTACGGGTTCAGTGTCAGAAGTGGGCTGGATTTTGGAATAGGCTTCTTAGCCTCTAGGGCACTCGAATTCCACTGGGTACGCATGTTGTTGCACACCCCGTAGAGTCCCTCTCTCTGCTTGGAGATGGCTTTCTGGAACACTTATCTGTAAATTTGCTCTCCGATGCCAGAAATGGATAAACACTGCTACGCCTTGTATGAGAGATCTCCACCTAGAGAAGTTTTCAAAGGTTGTAGGATATGATCAAGGTGTCACTTTCCTGTTTCCTTGATCGTTGTCGCCAAACAGGTGGCATGGATGGCTGTTTCTTTGTCCTGTTTGAGCGGTTTGCTGAGCATCTGAGGTCGAACGTCGGCATCTTGATCTGGGTCTAAAAGCTCATGGTGTTCTGGTCTCTGTGCCATCAGGCTTCCTGGGCGGAGCAAGAACTCGGGACCATTTAGCCAGGTCGATTCTGCCAACTGGGATGCAGGGACAGACCGTGTAGCATGATCTGCTGGGTTCAGGTCTGTTGGCACTGCCACTGCTCTGGACTTGAAGACTTTCTGATCCTGTCTACTCTATTGCTTACGTAGACATAGAATGGTCTGCTTTGGTTGTAAATATAGCCCAGCACCACCTTGCTATCCATGTAGAAGGTGGTGGGTTGAAGCTCAAGGTCTATAGTTTTTGTTATCAGGTCTGTGAGTTCTACAGCCAGTACGGCGCCGCAGAGTCCCAATCTTGGTATGGTGTGACCTTGTTGTGGTGCTAGCTTCACCTTTCCCATGATGAAGCCTACGTGAATGTCGCCCTCCCCGCCATAGACCCTGATGTATGCCACGGCTGCTGTTGCCTTCGTGGACGTATCTGAGAAGATGTGCAGCTCTTCAGTGCAGCGGCGGGTGAGATGGGAACATACGTGCATTGTACGCTGACACTTTGGAGACTACTCAGGAAGGTACGCCATGACTCCCATTCTTGCTTCTGCTCTAATGGAAGTGGCTCATCCCAATCTTTGGTGCTTTGGGAGAGCGTACGTAGAAGGACCCTCCCTTGGATAGTTACAGGTGCAGCAAATCCCAGAGGGTTGAACAGACTGTTCACTGTTGACAGAACTCCTCTCCTTGTGAAGATGGTCTTCTGGGCTGGGGCTCTGAAGGTAAAGACGTCCTTCTTCAAGTCCCAACACAGACTGAGACTCAGTTGGACAAGAGGGGTATCAGTGCCAAAATCGAGGTCCTGTAGTCCCTTGCCGTGGTCTTCAGGATTGAAGGCTTTTAGCACTTCTTCACTATGGGATGCTATTTTGTGCAGCCTGAGGTTGGCTACCGCTAGCATCTGGCGTGTTCTTTTCAATAGGTCTATGGCCTCTGTTGGGGTGGGTACAGATTTCAGACCATTGTCGACGTAGAAGTCTCGTTCCACAAAGCGTCTGGCATCTGTACCGTATTTGGCTTCGCCTACTCGAGCGATGTGTTGTAGGCCATAGTTGGCGATTGCAGGGGAAGAACCATTCCCAAAGATGTGTACTTGCATTCTGTACTCTGTGATCTGTTGGTTGTGCTGTTCGTCGCTGAACCACAGGAAACGCAGGTAATTGCGATGATCTTCCCTGACAAGGAACGAGTAAAACATCTGCTGGATATCAGCCATGACAGCTATGGCTTCCTTTCTGAAGTGGATGAGCATGCCTAGCAGGCTGTTGGTAAGATCAGGCCCTGTGAGGAGGACTTTGTTCAGAGAGAGGTCTTGGAACTGCGCGCTGGCATCAAAGACCACTCTTACCTGACCTGGTTTCTGTGGGTGGTACACTCCGAAGAATGGCAGGTACCAGCATTCTTCATCTTTTCCCAGGGTTGGGGCAAGCTCGGTGTGCCCGTTCTGGACCATCTTGTCCATGAATTCCACTAGATGAGCTTTCATTGCAGGTTTTCGGTTCATAATTCGTCTCAGACTGAAGAGGCGAGAGAGAGCTTGCTCATGGTTGTTTGGCAGGCGCTGCCTGGGTATGCTAAAGGGTAATGGGGCTACCCAGCTTCCGTTAGCATCCTGCTGAAGTTCTTTAGCCATGAGCTGCAGAAATTCTTTGTCTTCTATTGACAAGGCCAAGTCATTGTCTTCTTTGCTGGTCTGGAACACTGTCGCTCCTAAAACAGGGTTGTTTGTCGAAGTCGTGAAGTGTTCTTGGCATGGCTTCAAGTGGGATGCTCTCCCATTACTGAGAATGGAGGTCGCGAAGACGTTCACCTGGTTTGGGGCCTGCAGCTGATCGACACAAACCGTTCCTAAGATGGCTCATCTGAGTGCTGTCTTGAGGGCAAATGGAGAGCCTGCTGGACCTCTAACCAATTCATGGGAAGGGAAAGCTTTGGAGGCGTCCAATCCCAACAAGATCAGGATTTCGGCTTTGGGGTCTACGGCAGGAAAGAGATTAACCATGTGCCTCAGGTGAGGTATATTGCTTGCTACCTCTGGTGTCGCAATCTGACTGCGATTATCTGGTAGAGCGTCCCATTCTAGCAATGGCGGCAATGTAAATTTTGCATCCCCATCTAACAATTCTATGCAGAATCCAGTTACTTTCCTCCCCGCTGTGTGCTGGGACCCAGTGCACGTTGATATCGTGAAGTGTGTTTCCTCAGTGTGGACGTCAAAGAGGTCAAAGAATGCTGACCTGGCTAACGATTGATTGCTCTGTGAGTCCATTATTACATACATCTTCACGGCTTTTTCTGGGCGCCCAGCTGGGTAGACTTTAGCTAGGCAGATGTGGTGGCATGAGCGAGGGGATGGTGAGTCACCACATACTGACGTGCAATTGTCACTTGTTGCTGTCTCTGAGTGTGCTTTGTTGCCGTACTGAGACTCCTTAGTCGGAGGAGAAGTAGGAGTCGGCCGTGGATCAGGAGTCAGCCGTGGATTAAAGGTCAGCCGTGGATTAGGAGTTGGCCGTAGATTAGGAATCGGCCATGGTGTCGACACAGAGTCTGGATGCAAGGCGGTTGGGTGCTGGTTACTTTTGCATAGGTAGCATCGCACCTGTGCTGTGCAGTCATTGGCCATGTGTTCCTTAGAATCACAGCACTTGAAGCAGACTCTGTACTCCCTGATCAAATCTTTTCTTTCGTCCAGGGGCTTCCTTCGGAATTCTCTGCAATTATTCAGAGTATGCGGGGACTTGTGGAGTGGACATAATAGATGTTTATTTGTTGTCAGAGGTGTATGTTGAGCTCTCCTCGGTGATTGCTCATCTGGGTTCCTCGTGGGCAGGGTAGTGACCTGTGTTTTATGCACAGATGCGAAGGTTTTTCCCTTTGCAGTTTGCGATGGACTCTTGGTCGAACCAGAGTTCTGGATGGTTTTTTTGTTAACTGGTAGCCATTTTTCTCTAATGCCGAGGCTTAGAGGGTCATTGTCTAGCTCTGTTTGGTAGTCAACGAATTCTTCAAGGACAGCAAAGGGGTGGGTGGGTTCTGCCTTGGTTTTTTGCCTTGTAAGCGGTCGCTATTTGGATCCATTCTTCACTTAGCTCCCGTGGCAGTTTTTGAATGATGGGCCTTTGCATGCCATAGTGGTCAAGGCAGATAAGTCCCAGCAAGTTGGGATCTTCTTGTGCTGTCCGCAACTGTGTTAGGAAGGCGGAGAATTTCCACAGCATGTGAGGTTCTCTTATGCTGATGTCTGGGAAATTGTTGACATGATCCAAGACCGAGGACTCCGTTAATGTAGATGTGCCATACCGCTGATCGAGCATATTCCAAGCTCGCTCAAGGGTGGAGACCGGGTTATCTAGTTGGGCTGCATGGATGTCTCTTACTACTTGTGCAGAGTCTGGTCCCAGCCATGCTATCATATGCTTGAGCTGTTCGGCTGGCCGCAGCCCTTCATCATGGATGGTACTCGTGAAAATGTGCTTCCATAGCAAATATTCTTTTCCTGGTTTGTCCGAGAATTTCTGCACACCACTGGCTGCCAAATCCACCTTTCCCCATCAGGGTGACCATTCTATGTTTCTTCTCCAGGGGGACGTAGGGTCCATCTGGACTTCAGAAGAGTCGTATTCTGGAGGTGATAGTAAATTGCGCCTCACGGAGTCGACAGTGGCATGTGCCAGAGACGGCTGGTGTTTTTCTGCAGAGTGCCTCCTGATGAGGTTTTCTTTCCATGCTACAGAGAAGTGTTGTTCCTCTTGCTGCCAGGCAGGCTGACCACGTCCATTGGGCCGTGTGTCCACTCTCGAGGTGCCTTGAAGGTTTGACACATACTCCTTGGCCTCAACATTGAGGTTGTGAATCGCGGCTACTTGTATACTTGCCTGCTGAGGATCCTTCACTGCTGCTGATGAAACACTCTGGTTACCCCGTGTGTCTTGGTTCGTCGGGGTAGGTTTTCTAATTCTGAGGGAGGGATCTCATGATCCAGATCGTACGATGTCAAGTGTCTGACTATTCTGTATATCTGGTGGTTGAGATTCTCCTCCTTGTCCCTGCCATAGTGAGTTCTGACTGTCCACATTGGCCCTGACGCGATTGCTTGGGTCCTCCTCTCCCAATTCTCTAGGATTGAAGTTGGGGATGGCGTCTTCAACCTCCGCCTGTAAACTGTGGCCCGTGCTGCCCTTTTTACAGCCTCCCGTTTGTGCTGAAGATACGTAAGGGTGGCCTGAGCTTTGGTTTCACGTAGAACTGCCGCAGCCGTCTCTTCCTTTTGGACTTGTTCTGCTTTAGCAGCCTCTTCCTTTTGGACTTGTTCTGCTTTAGCCATACGTAGAGCCGCAGCAGCCGCCTCTGCTGCCAGTTCTTACTTTTGCAGTTGCTCCTCCTTTGCTACTTGTAGAGCCGCAGCAGCTTCCTCAGCTTCGATTAATGCTTGTATCTCTTGGACTGTGAAACTCTCTGCTCTCGAGGCTTGGGAGGTATGGCTATGACAGGAAGATTGCTGTGAAACGCTGCTACCTGCGTGAGACCGGGTTGACTTGGGGTGAAAGGCTGAGGCTTTCTTAGAAGCGTGAGAGGAGGCCCCATGCGAACGATGAGATAACTCAGATTTGGCCTTCTCACTCGTTGCATCCTTGAGACGTGAGGATGAGGCTTTCTTAGAAGCGTGAGAGGAGGTCCCATGCGAACGACGAGATAACTTGGATTTGGCCTTCTCGCTCGTTCTGATCTCCGCCTGAAGATCGGTTTGAGGAAAGTTGTTCCTGTTTGGAAAGAAGTTATCACGCTGTTTGTTTAACGTTTGGATGCGTTTTATGTCTTTTTGGAGGTCTGGGTCTTCTAACTTCGACTGGATGCGGATGAGTTGGTGTTCACAATCTTTCCATAGGTACAGCTCACTCATACTTTTATCCAATATGCTGATGCGCCAGGGAGAGAGCTCCTCTTTGGGTGTATCACAAAGATGTATCAATTTATCCCATAATTTGTTATGGTTTCGATAGTGCTTATCCCATTCATCCATCAGGTTTGACCGCATGGTCTCGGTAAGCTTTCTATGCGGCCTTAAATCATAGGATCTCTGAGGTGCCTTTAACTCTTCTGAATTTTGGATATCCAATTCTGAATTTTGGACATCGGTTTCTCTATTTGTGTCAAGGCTTGTTGGGAGGGCTAGCTCTTCTGGCGCTTCAGGGATCTCTGCCATGACTAGGAAGGTTCAAGAGAATTTCCTAAACACTTTTAGAAATGTCAGTGCAATTCACTCTTTGTCCACTAGCGTACGCTGTTGTTGGTGTAGTTCACCTTTTGGCCACTAGGGTGTGTTGCTTGTGTGCGGCATTGTTGGTGTAGTTCACCTTTTGGCCACTAGGGAGCGTAGCTTACGTACGCCGTTGTTGGTGTAGTTCACCTTTTGGCTACTAGGGAGCGTAGCTTGCGTATGGCATTGTTGCTGTAGTTCACCTTTTGGCCACTAGGGAGCGTTTCTCGGGTGCGGCGTGCTTAGTGAAGTTCACCTTTTAACTACTAGGGAGCGTTGCTTGGGTGCAGCGTGGTTAGTGAAGTTCACCTTTTAGCCACTAGGGAGCGTTGCTTGGGTGCAGCGTGGTTAGTGAAGTTCACCTTTTAGTCACTAGGGAGCGTTGCTCGGGTGCAGCGTGGAAAGGGATGAAAACATACTTTTTTCGCTGACAGATTCTGTCCTTTGCAAAGAGAGGTTTAATATTTCTCACTTAAACAGGGTCTTTCTTAGCAAGGAGAAAATTAGCTCTCTTCTCACTCCCAAGGCAGCTGTTCTCAAACAAAGTTTGGGAATCAATCTCTTTTCACTGTTCTGGTCTAAGCGTAGGGTCGCTCTTCTCAGACAGATAAAACTCCATGCAAACGGAGAAATCATGCAGATTACGTTTATTATCTGGCATCCTCATATCAAAGACTTACAGTCAAGACGAGATTCATCAGAATATTCATAATCTGTCCCATTATACGTAGGTGAAAAGAGATTCATCTTTCCCCATCTTGCGGCTGCCGTTTGGTTCCTTTGTTAGACTTAAAAATGACCCCTGGTCTGCATGGCACAATTACCCAGCAGCAGAGGTATAGCTCGATGGCCAATCAGAACACACAGATGTGGTCACATGTCATGGACCACATTACCCAGAGTGCAATCTCTGACTACATTTCCCATAATGCAATCTCTTAAAGAGACAGCTCTTAATCCAAGCTAAAATATCCCTCTAGCCAGCACAGTATGTCCCATCCTGGATTCTCCCGTCGACCCAATGGAGAAGGGGCGTTGGCCTTACCTGATATGTCCTTTCTCATGGAGGTCAACGGAAGAATCCAGTCCCACCCGGTAGACTGCATGGTTCAGAGTCCGGGAGGAGTTAAGTTTGGACTAGAGACGGACTACAAGATTCACTTCGTCTTCGTTTTCAACTGGGGAATGTTACCAGGGAGGCGTGTCCTCAGAATTTCAACTCAGTCAATAGAGCTACGAGACTAGAGCAACCCATCCTGGATTCTCCCGTCGACCTCCATGAGAAAGGGCGTATCAGGTAAGACCAACGCCCCTTCTAGTTTTAATGTTCCCAAGTATATGCAAAACCCAGTAATATTGTCAAAGCCAAATGGTAGTTTCATAGCAGTCAGAATCTTTGGTATCCCACGTAATTACTTGTTTTGCTTTGTAACTGATGGGCAAACTTATTATGCCACTATGCCATATATGTAAAATGATTTGCCTAACACCATAAAAGTGAGATTTTTTTTCTTTTTTTCCCCTTGATGCAAAGGATGAGTTTACTTTGAGTCAGACTTTTTGTTTTGTTGTGGTACAGAGTCAACATAGAATTCTGTTGTAGCAAATGCAATTGTAAAATGTGTTAAAATTTGAATTTTTTTTTGCTAATCCATGGTGCAGTTGCCGAACAGCCATGTGTTGTTGTAACTGAGCATGCACTTTAGATACCCATCCTACTTTACAGGATTGTAAGCATAATGATAAAATGCATGGCAACAATGATCTCCCACAGGAAACTGGAAGACAAATAAATAATAAATTACTTTTTCTTTTTCTCCAAAATATTTCTAACTTGCTTTTCTTTATCTTGATAGTGGCAGTATAAAATATCATGCTAAAAACTCTTAGTGACAACTTTGAGTTTTCTCCAGGACTATCTGTCCCCAATCTGTTCCTTCAGGTCTTCCCTTGGCGCGCACCAACACTGGGTAATGGAATCCATCCGTTTTGTTGCTGGTCATTCTCTTTTTTTCTTCTATTTCTTCCAGTATTATGCGACCAAATAATTAGGATCATTTGAGCCTGATCATTTGTACTGGAGTGAGAACTTTATATTGATTTGTTTGATGATCCATCTGTTGGTTTTCTTGGCTATCCATGGTATTCTCAAGAGTCTTCTCTAACACCTACATTCAAAAGCATCAGTAGTCTTTTTATCCTGCTTTTTCAAAGTCTTTTACTTCCAAAGAATGTCACAGCAAAAACTATAGCCTGCACCATCCTGAACTTTTTAAGCATAGGCATATCCCAGCATCTGAGTATCTTTTTCATGGCTTTCTCTACCAAGTGCAACTTATTTCTTGAGAGTTGGTTCCTTTCCTATGATAATTGATCCGAAAAGGCAGAAGCTGTCCACAGCTTCATTATCTTCATTGTCAATATTTTTTAAAATAATATTTTTATTAAAAGTTTTAGTCATAATAATAAATGATAATACCAAATAAAGAAAAAGAAAAAGAGAAACAAATCAAAAGATGCAAGAAAGAAAAAATAGGGGGGAAAAAACCCCTAAGAAAGTGACTTTCCATTCTCCTCATGACAAGTATAAACAGTTTCACTATCTCTTTACCTCTTCTTCATCAACACATGTAGAATTCTTCATCCCATTACTCAAGTCTTAACTATATGGGTAGTCCTTATGACCATTTACTTAATAACCGTTTGAAGTTATGACAGACCTCCTTAGGGATACTTATGACTTGGATTTGAAGTTCCATGACTGCACTTCGGGCGCTTGGCAACTGGCCAGCATTTACGGCCGTTTGCAGCATCCTGCGGTGACATGACTGTGTTTTATGATGCTTTTGCCCAAACCTGGCATTTATTTATTTATTTGGTTTGCTTAATGACTGCAGAATTCACTTAATGACCATGGTGGTTACTTAATGACTGCCACAAAAAAGTTGTAAAATGGGGGGCGGGGCCAGCTGTCAGAAAGAACGGGTGTGTGGAGTGGCTCTCCGGATAGGAGTTTCGTTCTTCCCCTACTTTCGATCGTTTGGCGGATCTTTTGGGATCCCAGGTCCCTTGGAGGGGGACTGGAAAAAGGAGGTGTCCTGAGGAGCGATCTACGATGGCGGTCTAGACCAGCGAACTCAGGGAAACCTTGGCGAAGTCGAGCGGAGAAAGGAGATGGGCCGTAATGGCGACTGAGAAGAAATGACAGCTGACAGCTGGCCGAAGCTGAGCGGTGAAATAGCAGTACAGTGACGGAACTAATTCAGCTAAAATTATTCCTGGTGATCCGAGAAGAGTGACCTGCGGTAAAAAACGCACTGGAGGTTTTCAAGTAAGGAAAGAAGAAGAAGGGGCCCAAAGTAAAAGAAGGAGTGAGTGTTGTTCCTCTATCACTCCTTTGAAATAGCGGCGAAAAGAAAATATTTGGCGGAAAAGGATCGTTCATGCTGTGGAAATGATAATAATTTGAAGATTGAAAACATGTGGAGTAGCTTTGTTTTTTTTCTTTTCCTGTCTTGAATAATTTCAATGTGAGAAACTAGATCATCGGAAGCCATAAAGGGAAAGTGCTGACGGGGCAGAGAAAGTGGACATTTTGAAACAAGATAACTAATTGTGTACTAGAAAGAAAAGTTTGAGAAAGGCAAGAGAGAGATATATGGATTGAAGGAAAGATGCCCAGACAAGGGGGGGGGGGAAGGAGGTGACTCTAAATACAAATATTAAGATCTTAATACCTAATTAACTTTGATCAGACTTTTGATACAGAGATAAATATTTGAGATTACAGAACGGAAAGGACTATATGGAAGTTATATGATGTAATTGAGTCTACTTTAAAGGGGTAATTATATATATTTGTTGAACATATAGGAACTATCTAGAGTGGAATTTATAAATGTTGACTAATGTTGACTAATTGTTACTTACTGTATATTAACTATCCTTACTTCTGATTACCTTTTGGCTTTGAATTTCATACTACTGATCATATTATATTATTGACACTTGATATATATCATATTAGACTAAATACTATATTATACTGTTTTTTATATTGTAGAATTTTTGATGCTTATATTGGATATAGTAAATAGAAAAGGGAATATTGTGATAAGTAATATATAAGCCAGACAGAGATTTGCAGTACTGTAATTGTTATACTGGAGAGAAATATACATTTTGTAAATAGGTGGAACGATTGGTTTGGGAATTTAAAAAAAAATGACTAGCATTCCTAACCTTACAAGAGTTGGGACAGGGAGAAAACAGACAACGCAAACTATAACTATGGAGCCAAGTCCTGCTAGACAAAGGTCTCTAGAAGAAGTAACACAGAGAGAAAAAGCGGGCTCGTTCAGAGACTTACAACTTATGTTGCAATCTATGCAGGAGATAATGTGTAAAAATCATGATGATTTAAAAAAGGAAATTGGGGAAGTCAGAAATGATACTGGAGAACTAAAAGAAAAGATAAAACCGATGGATGGGAAATTTGAAATTTTTCAACAGATATTGAAGAATGAACAGAAATTGCTAGAAATGAAAGTTAAAATGGAAAAGGAAGAAAAGAGAGTAGATGAAATGAACGAACGACTGACTCAGGCTAACAGAGAATTAGAGTTAACAGTGATTTCTCTGGAATTAGAGAAGGCAGCCTTCTTCCTGCATTTTCAAAATGTTAGAGAGGAAAAAGGGGAAGATTTACCAGAAATGATGGCTGATCTACTGGCAAGAGCTCTAGGAATTGGAAAGGATGAAATGTTAAATGAAATGGACGATATATATAGGATACATACTAATTTTGCTAGAAGACATAATCTCCCAAGAGAGGTACATATTAGATTTGTAAAGAAGTCTATTAGAGATGAAATTTTATTTAGAACTAGAGATGACCTGTTGGAATATAGGGGTAGGCAACTAATAGTGCTTAAGTAGATCCCTAAAAGGGTAAGAGAATTGAGGAAGCCCTACCAACAAATAACGTCGAAACTCACAAGGAAAAATATTAATTTTAGGTGGTTGACACCAGAAGGAATCATGGTGATGTGGCAAGAGAAAAGATTTAGACTGGATACAGTAGAACAGGCAGAAGATTTTTATATGCAAAATTTTGGTAGTGAGAATGAGACAATTGAAAGAGACCCAATAG
>QLTV01003294.1:690781-719284 GCA_003457575.1 Thermophis baileyi | reverse complement strand
CTGTTACTATGGAGTAGGAATTTTGGATATAATATTGATTTAAATAATTGGCAAGATTTATGGAACAGGAACCAAAAACTTACTCTAGCTACCTCATATAAGGAGAACCTCTATAAGATGTTTTATAGATGGCATTTCCCGCCGACGAGGTTGGCCAAAATGGGACCAAATCTTTCGACCATGTGCTGTAAATGTAGAACTACTCCAGGGACATATTATCACATGTGCTGGGAATGCTCAAAAACACAGGAATTTTGGAATAAAATAAAACGATGGCTGGAAGAAATACTATTGGTAAAATTAGAATTAAAACCTGAACTCTTTCTATTGGGAATCACTATAGACAAATATGACAAAGGAATATTATATTTAATGCTACATATTTTGACTGCTGCGAGATTGGCTTTCGCACAAAAATGGAAAAACAAAGATACCCCCATAGATGAAGAGATTCTACATAAAATATTGTCTTGTGCAGAGATGGACAGATTAACGATGGAGCTAAAAGATAAAAATGAATCAGAATATTTTGAAACCTGGGATAAATTATATGGTTGGTGGGAAAAAAGGAAAGTCAGGAACATGAAATAACGATATAATTGGAAAAGTATAGAATATTATTTCTCTAAGAAAGATAATGGAATTGATATTGTATAAAATATTACATTGTAAAAATGAAGGTACATCTAGATAGAGATAATGTATATATATGTATATATGTATATTTAGGAATAGAATTAATTCAATGGAAATAGGTAAACTGGATTATCCGTCATGTACATGTCTTTTTGTTTTAATGTTTGTTTGTTTTTTAACTGTTTTATAAATAAAAAACTTCTTAAAAAAAGTTGTAAAATCAGATCGGTCACATGGGTGACCCAATTAACAACTGTCACGATTTACAAATGCAATGGGAAGGCTCCATTATGGTTGTAACTCAAGAGCTACCTGTTGACAAGTCCAATAAGTAATCCAGGTATCAGCAAAAAGTCCAAACTTAGTCCTAAAAATATAACATTAGTTAGTAAATATAGATCTCGTCATCCCATATCTCAACTCTTAATGGTAAGCAAATCCAACGTACAACGTTATTGTAAATTCTAAGGCTGGTTGTTATATCTGTTGTCATTAGTTTGATCCCTATAACTAAATAATTGGTAGGCATATATGGTCAAGATCTTATCATGGAAACTGACTGGCTTTCTTCTTTCACTTTAGCCTAACTTGTACATTGCACATGAATATTTGATCTTTTCTGTAATCAGCCCCTGGCCAATTGTCTGTATATATAATTGATACATTGTCTGCAAATCTAACTGATACTATTCAATCATTGATGGCATTGTAGCCATTGCGATTCTTGATATATTTTTCCGGACTATGAAACCAACACTCTTCCTTCTTTGTTTTTCTCTCTGGACTAGTAAAGAATGTGATCTTCTGACTGAACTCCAGTCCATTTCAATTTGCCCTATACCGTCAATTATTTTGTCTTGTCTATCTGTATTATCTTGGTAAAATACAGGAACGATTTACCATTGCCGTCCTCTACGCAGTATGAAATGATGCCTTTGCCCTTGTCAATAAAGCAATCATTTGCCTCCAGCATCTTCCTATATCAGCTGCACAATACAGGTGCTTGCTTCCTTCAGCGGAACAACTAGGATGACCTTCATACCTTAAGTGACCCTGCTGAGAGTATATACTTTTGGTGTATTCTTCAATTGTTCTTCATTAATGCCTCCCAGCCACATCTCCCTACCATAAGGCAGCAAAGGAGGATATGTTGGTGGTGGAGAAAGCCACACTGCAAGTGTTTATAAAAAGTAAAAATATATTTCTAAATGTCAAATGTATCCAACAGCAGACAGGCCATCCAAAGAGATTCCATATAGCCAATGTTTTTCAGAAATCAAAGCACACTTACCTAAATAGTAAAGCTCAGGAAAAAAAGAGGAAGGAGCAGTTGTTCTATAAAAAAGATATTGAGACTCTAGAAAAAGTGCAGAGGAGAGCAACCAGGATGATCAGGGGACTGGAGACTAAAACATACGAAGAGCGGTTGCAGGAACTGGGCATGGATAGTCTAGCGAAGAGAAGGACCAGGGGAGACATGATAGCAGTGTTCCAATACTTGTGGGGCTGCCACAGAGAGGAGTTGCCACACCAAGGTCAAGCTATTCTCCAAAGCACCTGAAGGACAGACAAGGAATAATGGATGGAAACTGATCAAGGAGAGATTCAACCTAGAAATAAGGAGGAACTTTCTGACAGTGAGAACAATCAACCAATGGAACAGCTTGCCTTCGGAAGTTGTGGGAGATCCATCACTTGAGACTTTCAAGAAGAGACTGGACTGCCATTTGTCAGAAATGGTGTAGGGTCTCCTGCTTGAGCAGGGGGTTGGACTAGATGACCTACAAGGTCCCTTCCAACTCTGTTAATCTGTTAATCTGTTAATCTGTTCTGGAACATCAGGGTACCCAGAAAAAAGTGTGTTATGGCTTACTCCGTTTTCATGTTCCAAATGGAGGGACCTTTCAAAAGAACCATTGTGGACGTGTATTATGGTAGTAAATCTTTGATGTTATAAAAGGATTGATAACAATTCTGAATCCTAATTTAGTAAAAGGAGACAGAGATATAAACACAGCTGTATGGAGATGTTCAGCTCTGATACCATGATATCTGTACCTGGTCATAGCATGGGTTCCAGACTCTGGTCATGAAAGTTCCACATCTGTACAGCATCTGACCATTAAATGAGCATTGCTTTCATCCAGTCTGGTTTCTGTAGCAACATCTTAATCCTTGTCTAGTTTAACACGCTTCAGAAGAAGACATCATTTAAATAATGGAAAGTTGAGTGACAATAATGGATTTGTGAAGACATTCTCATTCTTGAATACGACTGTGAGGGAAACCAAGGACCTTCCTTAATAACATTAAATATTAAGTAAGTGAATAATCAGAAGGATGTCATATGATGCTGTATTGACACATTGAGAAAAAAATCAATGTGCCAGAGAATAAAAGTGAGAAAGACCTGTGGGAAGTGGGAGGACAAAAACAGTCAGAAGGTCTAACTGAGGGTGAAGACAACAGGAAGTTATAGGGGACGAGATGAAAGGAGCAGCAAAATCACATGAAGACATAAGTGCAAGAATATATGTGCACTGGCACACACACTGCCCCCCCCACACAACAGTTCACTACCCCTCAACACATCCTCAAGATTCCAAAAGTGCCCACAACCCCAAAGATCATGATACAAGATATTCAGCTCCTCAGTAGATATTTCATGAAATTAGATTAAGGTAGAAATCTGGGGAGAAGAATGTATCTGGGTCTGCACTGTTTTATATCCTGCCTCGAGTTGTTGTAAATGTAGGCGTGCTATACATTTTTAAAAATATTTTGCTAATTTTGGCCTAGTAGATTGATCCTCTGGTTTGTAGAAGAAGATAAATATATATAAACACTTTCTTTACACAACTGCTGCTCTCCTCTTCCTGGAGTGTGAGAAAACAAATCCCACAAGTTGCTTCAGACATCATCCTATAGTAGTCTTAGTATTTCTAGGGGCCTTTTTCTACTTCCCTGATAGGATATTTTTCTTTCCCAGAGTCTCACTTGGTTTGGGAATAAGAAAAATCTGTATTTATTTATCCTGGACAATAAATTGTAGGTAAAATATTCAGAATACTTTTGTTTAAGCATTTCTCATCTGCAGAAATTAATAATCACTCCTCTAAATTAGAAAAATAAGAATGGTCAGAGGAAATAAATGGAGAAAAACACAATACCCCTGGCAATCTTAGTTTTAGTACTCAGTAGGAAAACCAACCTCTGTTTGGTTTCAGTGTTTTTTTAAAATTGGCAATGCGGCAGAGAAGCAGGTCATCTTGTTCTATCTTGATAAGTGCATTATTTACTCATTTATGTACATATGTGACCATCCTTTGCTTTATAGTAAAAAAAGAAAATCTTTAAAAATTTGGAAAACAAACGAGGATTTGCTTGGCACAAGTGATTAATGGACACAAATCAACAGCTGCCCACATAGTCATGAATGGTTTAAACACAGCTGGTTTAAAATGCAGCAGTATTGGTGTTTTTCATTATGCCCATATGTCATTGTTGCTTTTCAAGATGCATTTATTACTCTTGGTTTTTGGATGCTATACAAGGCCTGGCTTGTCACTTATAAATCCCTTCATGGCACAGGGCCTGATTATCTGTGGGAATGCCCTGTCTGGTACAAAAAAATTGTTTTTGCCTGCCCAGTACAATCAGGCAGAATAGGTATGTTTTGGGTCCCTTCAATTAAATGTTGTCATCTTATGGGACTGAAGAAGTGTGCCTTCTTTGTTGTGGTCCTTTCCCTTTGGAACAGCATTGCCCCATGTGGTGTGTGTGTGTGTGTGTGTGTGCGCGTGTGCGCACATGCGCGCGCACACGCACACACACACACACAATATGGGGAAGGAGGGAGTAGGATGAGCAGGTGGGGAGGTGGGATCTGATATTAACCTATCAACCGCCCCCAACATGAAGCCCCTCCTTTGGAGACCCAAGCCAACTGGCAGAGCTGGGTCTTTAGGCTCTTGCTGAAGGTCAGGAAGGTTGGAGCGGACCTCATTCCAGGGGGTAAGATCAGCGGTGGGTTGCTCCCGGTTCGGCCCGGTTCTTAGAACCGGTAGCGGCGGTGGTGGGAGGCTCCGCCCACCCGCTCAGGACGCTCTGCTCACCCACCCAGGATGCTTCTGCGCATGCGCAGAAGCGTCGCACACGAGCGTGCACGCAAACCAGTAGCAACGGGTTTTAGAACCCACTACTGTGTAAGATGTTCCAAAGGGCAGGCGCAACGGCAGAGAAGGACCTTCTCCTGGATCCGCCAACTGGAATACCCTGGCCAATGGGGTCTTCAGCATGCCTCCAGTGCTGTCACGGGTGGAGCGGGCCAATCCCAATGAGATGAGTTACTGCCCTTCAAGTTTTTTGGAAGTCTCTTAAGACCCTCTGTTGTTTTTCTGGATGTTATTATCTATATGGTTTTTTCTGGGCATTAAGATTCTTTTTCAATGATTGTGGGACAACTGTGAATACTGTTCACAATAAGCCTTCTATCCCTTTCCACTGATTTAGTCTTTGACATAAACATTTATTATGTACGGTGAGTGATTATCTTTGATCCAGCAGTCCAATAGTCAGAGAGATGGATTTTGAATCTACATTAAGAAGCTTTTCAGGCCAGTTGGGAATAATATGGACCTTGGGTTTGTGAAATAAAGCTGATACGGTGTGCTGTAAATTCAATCTCAGAAGTTTAGATAATGACTTGGCATTTCCACAGAGTTAGACTGACTCCAATAATAATTAGTACATAATAGGAATCAGTTGCTGGAAGTAAGAATTAGAATACCAAATTCTGAATTAATTCCAAGAACCCAGAGAAGAGGTTCATAATATTAACCATGTCAGACACCCTGAGCTACTAATTGATTATAAATGTATATATACCCTTGCTTGTCTGCTTGAAACTAGACTATGACTCCCCTCATCATCTGAGTGTTGTAGAATAATGATTCTGTACCCAAAGAGTAGAGCAGGTCAAGAAAAGTTTATCCAGCAATTATTGTGAATCTACACTGCAGGAGCCAATACCAGCTCTAGAATTGTTACAGCACTTATACCAGAGGTGGGTTCCTCCCGGTTCGGACTGGTTCGCCCGAACGGGTAGCAACCCACTGGTGATGTCACGGTGATGTCATGGAGCTGGTTCGGTCCGTGCTGGTCCGTGGACGCCGCCATCTTTTTTTGGGAATATTTTAATTTTATTTTTCTTCTGCGCATGCGCAGAAGCCGAGTTTCTGGCACTGCGCATGCGTCGCCTTCTTGTTTTTGGCTTTTTGGGGGGGGGGATTTTTTTTTAATTTTTCAGCACTGCGCATGCGTGCACATGCAAAGTGCGCACACGCCCACGAGGTGCGCCCATGCGGCGCAGGAGGAAGCGAACTGGCAGTGAGGTAAGTTAGAACCCACCCCTGACTTATACAGGTAGTCGTCATTTAGCAACTGCCTTGTTCGATGACTGCTTGCAGTTATGATAATGATGAACAAGTAACTTTATGATCAATCCTTGCATTTGCGACCTATGAGGTCTATAAAGCAATGGAAAGCTAAAGTAAGGTCATAAACACAATTGCAGTTTCATTTAGTGACTGCTTAATGACTGAGTTGGTGCAATTACAGTTGCTAAACCATGACTACATGTAAACATGCATAGCAAAATGTATCCATTTTGTATTGCTTTAGCTTATTTTTTGGCTTACATGCTCAGACTTTACATTTTTTTGTGCTTAATGACTCACTTTGTCCTCTGTATGTCTTTTAGAATGCTGACTGATCACTTTCCCATCCCAGAATATTCTAACTTGTGTACTAATTTATTACCTTGGTTTTTTTACACATGACCTGTTTAGAGGTAATAGAGAAAGCCTTTATTTCTCTCTGTGTGAAGATCTCATTAATCTATTGTTAGTCAAATCCCATCTGGCTGTATAACATGGGTGACTTTAACTTGGTTCATTATTTTGAATGGTACATGTATATTTTGTTACACATTAAATTGGACATTTACTGAGGCTGGTCCTGCATAATCAATTAATCTGGTTTCTATAGCTAGTTTCTTTTTATTTAAAATCTGATTTTCTGTGACTAAGAGGACATGAAAAAAACAGGAAAGGAGATGGCTAAATAAATAAGCATTTACACACATTTTATTTGATTTATCTTCCAGTGTCAGGCAGGTTCACCTGAAAAAGAATATTTTGAAAGCCCCCCCCCCACTCCACCCATCTGCAATTTTTGTTCTTTTAACAAAGTTGTAAAAAGATGGTGAAAACAATAACAATTCATGTGCTTTCTAACAATTGTCTGAATACTCACCCCGTGCCTTATCAACTCTTGTAAATTGGCAGAGAGCCCCTCCTTTTTCAGTTCTGTGAGTTACAACTATGGGGTGAAAATTGAACTCAGAAAGGTTCCTGAGAAGAGAAATGGAATGCTTCTCATTTTGTCCTGTCACCCTGTTTCATTTAGAGACAAGCAAAACCAGGAATTAATATAAAGTAGGCCACTTGGATTTTACTTTTTTGCAAAGTTCAGATGGTTGGATGCAATTCTTTATTTAATGAGAAAAATTGTGGTGGGAGTGGTTGAAACAAATAGCTTTAGCTCATTTGGAGGTTTAGTTTCTCAAGTAAGTATTTATTACATTAATTTGGCTGTTCTGGAAACATCATAAATCTCAGGAAGTTCTCTACAGTATGTTTGCCTTTGGGATATGCCAAGCCATGATCTTATCATCCCAAGTAACCATTCTGTTGGAATTAGCTACTTCTGACTTGGATGCAAAATTATCTTTCTTAAATGGAAAGGGAGGCAGGCAGGCATTTTGTATTTCAGTCTTTATGGTCCTCATGACAATTATTGTTTGGTATTTTTTGGGATAACTTCTATATGGAGTCTCATCTATACAGAAGGCTAAGTGCAATATTCTGACTTCTCATATTGGAGTTGTTCATTTCCTTTGGCATCTTTTTGGTTGGCAATGCATTCCTTGTGAAACCATTTTCGCACTAGCAATATAAGCAAGCAGTTTTTAAAAAGAAATCTGTATATTACCCTTATTCTTTTCACTACTATTGACAAAAATACACAACACTTGTCATATAATTCTTTCTGGAGTTTATAAAGGCTATGCTTATGTATAGAAGAAAGAAATGTTTTTATTGCTTATTAAATAGCTGAATGCTCAAGAATTCCTATCAAAATAATAGAATAGTGAACGTTTGTCCTATCCCAAGGGTATGGAATCAGGAAATACTAAAATAAGGTTCTAACAGTGAGTCTGAAACTATTGATTCCGTAGAACCACAGCCAAATAGGACATATCCGGCTGGAGATTTTCTTCTCCATAATGTGGGAAACATGAATATTAGCACAGAAACTCTGGAGGGCCAAAACCAAAATGAATTGTGGCAGGAGGTTCATACACTCCCGGACTGAAGGGTCCAAAAACTAGACAAAACAAATGGACAAGTCAGTGCTTTCAATCTCCAAATACAAACTGTAGCATTATAATTACTTCGGCCATTGACCCCCAGTTATTTTGCTAAGTAATCAGAGTTTGAAGAGAAAAGATAAATTCTAGGCTTTTAAATTAAAAATCTTGGACATGAAATATAAGACGTTGATTGCTCAAGGACTGCAGGACAAGGAACCTTGAACGACCCCTGCAAAATGTGTTGGTTGTATCCAGTTGGAGAAACACAGATTCAGTTTTTAACAAGCATTATTCATTGTATGAGGCCATTACTTCTCAAAGCAAAGAATTACTGAACTCTGCCACAGTTCTGCTACAAAGACATATATCTTTATGTTTGTATGGGTATGTATTTATGAGCCTCTCTGTCTCTCTATAATCACAGCAGTGGAAAACCTTGCTTTAATCTGAATTCAGCTAGAAAATAATAAAAGACACAAGACTGTTTCCATAATTGTTAAAGAATAGTAAACCTTATTTGTATCAAACTGGGGAAATCAACCATTGTATCACCCAAAATGAACAACCTAAGGATGTAATCCAATAAAAAAAGTCAAATGTGCAAATGCAGACTACTATTTATATTTGAAGTTATACCTAATGTTTCCTTTCTTAATCCTCCCCTTCCTTCCTTCCTTCCTTCCTTCCTTCCTTCCTTCCTTCCTTCCTTCCTTCCTTCCTTCCTTCCTTCCTTCCTTCCTTCCTTCCTTCCTTCCTTCCTTCCTTCCTTCCCTCCCTCCTTTTGGCATCAATGTATTTCTGGGGTTTCAACCACCTTATCAAGCTATTTGGAAGCTTCCTCAGACTGAAAGAAATTCTTTCCAGATCTTAACTTCTCTTTAAGATTGCTTAACATAAAAGGAATGAGAGTAACACAGAATTGCAACAACTGAGCTACTTCCCATTTAGAAGCAATTCACCACTTAGGAGTAGATGAAATGAGAGAATTAAAAGAAATATGTGGGAGACAACCAAAAAAAAAAAAAAAAGGAAATTAAAAATATGGAGTAGGGTGAAAGACAAGGGATAAAAGAGAACAGAAAGAAAAAGAAAATGAACTAAGTGTGTTAAAAAGTATAATCAATAATGGGTATGAAAATTAGTAGAGTAGAATTAAATAAATGCAATAATTGTTAATATGTGGCGGGAAAAATTACTTTTGAATATTTGCTATGAATGTTACAAAGTTAATTAGCAATGTATAGTAATACATGAATGGTATAAATGAGTATAAATGAGGTAAAGTAATGGATTTATAAGATATGTTTAAATGATAAAATTAGCTTGTATTAAAGAGTAAGAACAAAAAAAAAAGGAGAAGAAAAAGCAAGGGGGGGGGAAAAGGGAATTAAAATAGGGATAATATAAGAGGGGAAAAAGAGTAAAAGATAGATATTAAGATGATAAGCAAGGTGATAGAAGTACTAGAAGCCTTAGAAATGGAAGTATGATAATAGAAGTGATATGTTATAATCAAAATGAAAAGGAATTGTAATTATTAAGAAAAATGTTAAGATTATGTGTATGGATGTGCTAACCCAGAAAACAAACATTCACAACATGAGATGTATAAAGATGAAAAAATAAATAAAAAACTTATTAAAAAAAAAAAGAAGCAATTCACCACCGAGTATGTTGGGGCAGAGAACTTTTTAGTTACTTTCTAGTACTTTTAGTTACTTCCTGTGATCTATTGGAAAGATGGATCTTTGCATTGAAAACCAAATCTTGCAGATGGCTGTTTGCATGCGTTTCTTGAAGTCTTACAGTGCAGGAGACAATTCACTTTACAGTTTGATGAATATCATTATATGATCTGGTTTCAGAAACAAATCAATTTTCTCTCCCTTTCCAATCAATGCATTGAAGTTCTAATAAAAAGTCTAGTGTGGCAAAACATCAAAGCATCTGCCTCTTCCAGATGAGGACCATGGAACCCTTAAAGTGGAAACCAGTTTTTAGACAATGTTAAAATGGTCAGAAGAATTTTGCAACATTTTGTATGGTTAATCTTATTTACCTATTTATTAACAATAGCAAGTAGCCATACAGTATATTGCTTCATAGTGCTATACAACACTTTTTAAGCAGTTTATACAGTCATCATATTACCCCCAACAATCTAGGTCCTCATTTTACTAACCTCGGAAGGATGGAAGGCTGAGTCAATCTTGAGCCAGTCAGGATCGAACTCCTAGAAGTGGGCGGAGTCCGCCTGCAATACTGCATTCTAACCACTGTGCCACTATAGACTTATATCAGGGCTGTCAAACTCGTGGTCCGTGGGCCGGATGCATCATGTGCTGGCCATGCCCATGCCCGGTTTAGCGAAGGGGGAAAAAGTCACGATACGTCACATGACAATGCCGTGACAACATGAG
Source organism: Thermophis baileyi (assembly GCA_003457575.1). Lineage (NCBI taxonomy): Eukaryota > Metazoa > Chordata > Lepidosauria > Squamata > Dipsadidae > Thermophis > Thermophis baileyi. Next base: position 708,793 of record QLTV01003294.1, on the reverse strand, counting down.
TTTGACACCCCTGGTTTATATAGTGTCTTTCAAGTACTTAGGGCAGGATGCATAACACATTCTTCTCTCACTTTTCCCCACAACAATCACGTTTTTGGGGAAAGGTTTAGATTTTGAAAGTCTGGATAATTGTCCAAAAATTACCAATAAGTTTCTGTGGCTAAGGGTGGACTGGAACCTGAATCTCCCCAGGACCAATCCAGCCCTCTAACCACTATGCCATACTGGTTCTTGCAAGGTTTCAGGTAAGTATGTTACATCAAATATTAATTAAAACTTGTTTTGGTTTGGAGGTGCTTCAAAGTCAGTCTTAACTCCTGGCGATTGCTTGGACAAGTTCCTGCAATTTTCTTGCAATATTTTTAGTTTGCCAGGGTCTTTGTCCTAGGGCCGAGAGAGAGAGAGTGACTGGTCTAAGATCACCCAGCTGACTTCGTTCCGAAGGTGGGACTAGAACTCACGGTCTCTCAGTTTCTAGCCTGGCGTCTTGTTCATTATACCAAGCTGGTTCTTTAGAATTTGTTTAAAATGGGAGAAATCTGGCTGCAGCTTTGTCACCCTAGTGATTGCAGGGGTGAAAATGCATCTCTGCAGCATTAAGCATTATGATCCATCCGTCACTTCTGCTGGATTTCTATTCTTGTTTCACCTCATAACAATATATTTAGGAATTAAAAACATCAGTATATGAATACATACATACATACATACATACATACATACATACATACATACATACATACATACATAATACACTGCTCCTATTTGGGACAAGGTACATGAGTAAGAGCCTGGAAAAGGATTAAGAAATAGTAAGCCATCAAAATGAAAGGCCTGAGATAAGAAAAATATTTGGAAGGACAATCAAAACTAGCTTGGACTAAATTAATTTACTATACCTCTCCATACCTTCCCCTTCTTGCCAACCATCGTGCTTCTACTACTTCATGCCTTCTATTTTATTCTTTAAACTACTCACCCTCTCTTTCTGAGAGGGATGATTATTTAAGGTTTTCTTGTGGCTTGTTTGTTTTGCAATGAGATGATTCAGAAAAGAAACAGACTTCCTTACCGGCAAAAAAGACCATGTATCTTAGACAGTGGATCAGCAACTTGACTTTAAAGATAATTAGAGTTGACTGGAGCTGTAGCTCTGATTCAGAAGCACAGGAGAAAAGATATTAATTAGCATGCAACTACTAGTTGGACATAATTATTTTACATTAGCATTTCCCAACATAATGGCATGAGGGCCAAAAGTACAAAAATACAGTATCGGAGTGATATAGATTAGAATAGAGAATACTCTTAATAGCTGTGATATTTGAATGTTTTGCCGTTCAAACCTGCCCCAGCAAAGAAATGATCATCTTGTAAGTCAAGGTGTTCCCTAACCTAGTGTCTTTCAAATATGTTAAGGTTATCCAGAGAGCATGGCTGTCGGAGGGCACCAAACTGGGGATGGCTAATCTAAGCATTTAAATAACTGTAATATAGACAAAGTGAAATACAACAAATAAACGTCTATGTAGATTCTCAGTCATCCAGGTCATGGTTGTCCCAAAGGTGCTTTTTCAAGAGCTGAAGAAGCTTCTTGGATGAGAAGTGAAACGTCTTCAAAGAAAAACCAGAAAGTCCAGTTGCCTCTTGAAAAAGCACCTTTGGGACAATGAATAAACCTTTTAAGAAATTCTATTTGGTAACCAGAATGATTCTAAGCATTTTGGAAATGGCCTTTACTAGCTCTGCTTTCAGTTGTTATTTAAGGCGCTTTAGCATCTGAGTGGAATTGAGTGTCTCAGCCATCATTTTTGTAAAAGTTCTGTGCAATAATGTGTGAGTTTCCAAGTTGGATGGATGAACAAGGTTTCAAACAGGGTAGTGAGCCTGGGTGTGGTATGTAGACCTTTGTGGCCATCTTACCATCAAGCAAAGAAAAATGATTACTTCAGGCAGGAAATCTTGAGTGTCTTGCAAATCTATTCATTTTGTTTATTGCTATTGATTTGGTTGTTCTTGTTCTTGTTATTGTCTTTCTCACATAGAGAGTGACAGCATTTCAATGACTGACAAATATTGAAAAGCTAGCCAGTGTTAGTCCTGGGAGGATTTGGATGGAAAGCCACCAGAATCATTTGAGATCCAGGCAGCACGCTAGCAACAACAGCAACAATAACAATAACAACAACTTCCTTGCAGTTTCAGTATCCCTTTAAAAAAAAAAATTAACTTCACTGACTGCATGTCATGGATGGAAGGAAGCAAAATGGTAAAGTCTGTGCATAAAATGGTATTAGAAAAATGATGAATAACAAACCTCGTTTTATAACAGAATTTTCTTTGGGCAACTGAGAATTTTTTTAAAAAATAGCAAAAAGCTATTCTGCCTTGACAAGATGTTCATTGCTACTTGCTCAGCCACTATTTCAGGTACTTGAAGCAAAGAACATTTCCTTTTTTTCTGAACAACAAATTATTGCTGCTCACTCTTCTACCTTGTGAGAGTGGCAAAAACCCTATGCCTGCTCCTTTTTCTTTTCGTAAGAAGAAATTCTGTACAGAAATTCAGTTAGCGCTAACAACATGCAATTCAAAGCTTTATTGTGAAGGACTAAAAAGTAATAATTTTCCTGCCGTTTCCGGACCAAAACGGCTACATTTCATTTCCAAAACAAAGCAAAAAAATCCCACCACTTCTATCAATTGCCAGCTGATGTCAAGGGAAGTTAGTTTTGGGAAGAAGTATCTACAAAATAAAGCAACGGTATAATTGCAGGTAGTGTCTGGATTGAATGGCTGAGAAAAGTGGAGGAGCCTTGTTTTTTTCCAAAAAAATATTTCAATTGAACTTTCAGTGAGGATCAGATGTGATTAAATCCTTTTATCTCTTGTCTATTACTTAGTGTACATAATGCAACATGAGGTGTCTACTTTATGGTATGAACTGAACATACAGGCTATAGAAATATTTCATGTTGCATTATGCACTTTGCAGAATAGTAAGCTAAACATTGTGGTTGCTGTGAGGATCCCCAGGGGTGTGTATGCAAGGTGTCAAAACAGTCAAGGTGGAGTCTGTGATGATCATAATCCACCATCCGTGGCATCTGTGGCCGTGGTGGCGCAGTGGTTAGAATGCAGTACTGCAGGCTACTTCTGCTGACTGCCGGCTTCCAGCACTTCGGCAGTTCGAATCTCACCAGGCTCAAGGTTGACTCAGCCTTCCATCCTTCTGAGGTGGGTAAAATGAGGACCTAGATTGTTGGGGGCAATATGCTGACTCTGTAAACCGCTTAGAGAGGACTGTAAAAGCACTATGAAGTGGTATATAAGTCTAAGTGCTAGTGCTATCTTGACTGTTTTTGATCCACACTGCAGATGTCCATAAAAGTAATGACTGTGGAGACATTTATTTATTTATTTATTTATTTATTTATTTATTTATTTATTTATTTATTTATTTATTTATTTATTTATTTATTTATTTATTTATTTATTTCGCATGCACACGCACACACACCACTTTATTATGGTCACAAACCAGAATACATGCAAGTAAAAACAAATGTAGCATCAAATGTAGCAGCTAATAACTAATAAAATATCAGCATACAATACCCTCTATCTCTTCAACAAACATTGTTGAAAGATATTGTACAGTACAATGTGTTGCTAGATAATAAAATTTTGTGAGTGAATCTGTCACCTTTGTGTTTTTAACCAGACAGAAGATAAGAGATAAAGTATTCATCTGGGCAGCCAAGCCTTAGTTTAGTAAAAGGATCAATAACTTTGCCCATTTTTAATGTAAATTTACATCTTTATATCTTATTTATTGTTTTATCATAAAAAAATAAAATAGAAAAACAAACAAACAAAATGAAACAAACAAAAGCATACACTCAACACTAGCAACAACAAAAAAAGAAAAAAATAGTGTACAAAAAAAGAGGAAAAATTGATCAATTAAATTAAACAGTTAACATGTAGGACATTTATTTGTATAACGTTACAGCAAACTATTTTGGATAGGTTCAAATTGGGATGCATTAAAAATAAAGGAATGCAATTGACTTGAAAAAATGCAATAGGCTTTTAGAGTGAAATAGTTAAACAAATATTACTGACCAATGTTGTTATAGTGGGGATTATAATTGCTTTAAGTTCTTCTTTGCTTCTCTCCCCCATCCTTTATTTTTATGCCCTTTATCAACCACTCATCAAAGAGTGTTTTTTCTCTGGTTGGACCGGCCTATCAGGGCAACCTGGTCTACCCAATTATGGGACCAAGCATACTGCTTCCGTTTTCGCCTTTCAGCCCCAATCCAGGAGCCTTTGCAGGCAGTCGCTTTCGCAACAAACTATTTTTGTGTTAAATTATGTTTTACCAACAAAGAAATAAAGGGTGACTAGTATAGATCTATTTCAAGCTATGGCTAGCTGATGAGAGCTAAATAGCTTGAAATAGAGCTATACTAGCCGAGCCGAGGTGGCGCAGTGGTTAGAGTGCAGTACTGCAGGCTACTTCAGCTGACTGCTAGCTGCAGTTCGGCAGTTCAAATCTCACCGGCTCAAGGTTGACTCAGCCTTCCATCCTTCCGAGGTGGGTAAAATGAGGACCCAGATTGTTGGGGGCAATATGCTGACTCTGTGAACCGCTTAGAGAGGGCTGTAAAGCACTGTAAAGCGGTATATAAGTCTAAGTGCTATTGCTTGCTATTGCTACTAGTCTCCCTTTATTTCTTTGTTGATAAAACATAAATTTAACACTCATCAAAGACTGACTTCAATTCCTTGCATATGAAGACTTGCTTCTACTGTCTATCTATCTGGCTGAATAAAGGGGTGATTCTGGCTTACAGTATAGTATTTTTTCCCCCTTCGGTTCAATCAGGTCCAGTTCTTGTAGACTGCCTGGACAAGTCCCTGTAGTTTTTCAGAACTGGTTTGCCATTGCCTCCTTCCTAGGGCTGAGAGAGAGTGACTGGCCCAAGGACACCCAGCTGGTTTTGTGTCCAAGGTGGGGCTAGAACCAGGGGTGGGCTTCAAAAATTTCAGCAATGGGTTCTCTGGGTGGGCGTGGCCATGGTGGGCGTGGCCTAGTCGGCCTCTTGCACCACGGCAGGAGGGGGTGTTTTCACCTTCCCCAGGCTCCAGAGGCTTTCCTCGAGCCTCTGGGAGGGCGAAAACTGCCTCCCCCAGGCTCCGGAGGCCCTCCGGAGGTCAGAAATGGAGGTCAGCCTTTACTTTACTTTACTTTACTTTACTTTACTTTACTTTACTTTACTTTACTTTACTTTACTTTACTTTACTTTTATTTGCATTTCTATGCCACCCAACTCCCTAGGGAACTTCTGGGAGACCCATTTTCCTCCCTCCCCGAGCCTCCGCGCAGGCCCTGCACTTACCTCGCATCCAAAACGGGCCGTGTGGAGACTGCTGGGAGGGGCAGGGCGGGGTGGGTCGGGCAGGGCCAGCAAGGGTGGGATTTGGAGGTTCTCCGAACCGGCCATAACATTAGCTACGGGTTCTCTCTATTGTAATAAACAATAGTTTAAAGAGGGTCTGCAATCTCTTTGGGACTATGTGCAGCTTTTGCATTTACTTAAAAATTTAAAGCAACTAAATTGGAGTTAATGTGCTTACTCCCAATATATTACATATTTTCCCCATTCCAAACTCCAATTATGTATCTCTGGTTAAAATTAACTAGAGTTTGTTTCATATACAATGACCAGCTCCTTTCAAACCAGTTCTCTTATTTTATGCTGGAGGAAGATCAAGGAGGAAGTTTAGGATTTGACCAAGCCTGTGCTAAGCTAACATTATAGGTTTAAAATAAATATCTGGACAGAGGTGGGTTCCTCCCGGTTCGGACAAGTTCGCCCGAACCGGTAGCGACCCACTGGTGATGTCATGATGATGTTACGGATCTGGTTTGGTCGGTGCCGATCCATGGGCGCTGCCATCTTTTTTTTTATTTATTTTTTTATATTTTTTCTTCTGTGCATGCGCAGAAGCTGAGTTTCCGGCACTGCGCATGCGTCGCCATGCTTTTTTTTACATTTTTTAAAATTTGTTTGCACTGCGCATGGCGCGGCGCGGGAGGAAGTGAACCGGCAGTGAGGTAAGTTAGAACCCACCCCTGTATCTGGACAGTTTTCCTATTTTTGCTGTACTTATTTGCTGTACCTATTTTTCAAAACCAATTCTTGTATTTATAAACTATAAACTAAGGAGATTGGCATGGTAACTCTTTCAGACAAGTCCTATCTCACTAATTTGATGCAAGAACATTCCTTTGCAAGGTCAGAGTCGAGGAAAGCAAGATTTCTAATTAATCACTAATAGACGAGTCTTTCCCAATTTATAAATAGGTGATGGTGATGGCAGTCTAAAGTCTTTGAATCTTAAATTGGAATACATTACATGCCCTCAGTGCTATTTTTTTAAATAAGACAAGATATCTTTATGTTTCAGTTACAACTTTGCTCTATTGCTGTTTATTGCTTTTAGGTTATGAGGCAACAGACAGAAATTATATTGTGTTGCCAAGCAATTTCTGTTGTGGGTTTCTGTGGTTGTTTGAGGCAACCTCCTGATCTTTTTTCAGCCATAATCTTTGCACATAGTTGGTTGTATTGGAGCTACAAACATCAAAAATCGCAACTTTTCCTTAGTGGAATATTTCTTTTTGAAGATAAGAATAAGGAATATTCATTGTAGAAAAGAAAAACAACTCACGAATGTACCATTAGATCAGAGGTCTTCAAACTTGGCAACTTTAAGACTTGTGGACTTCAACTCCCAGAATTCTCCAGCCAGCATAGCTGGCTGGAGAATTCTGGGAGTTGAAGTCCACAAGTCTTAAAGTTGCCAAATTTGGGGACCCCTGCATTAGATGAATGTAGATTCGCTGCTGAGTTTTGCACTCCATATATTCTTGGCTATAAAACTGTAATTTAGAGCAATGTAAAAAAGATCTTTTAATGTTCATTTCTAAACATAATGTATGTTTAACAGAACTCACAGAATTAATTTATATTTCTACTGAGCATATTTGTTGTAGTACAATAATGCAGAAAAAAAACAGGTCTTAACATCAGCAGACTTCTGAAATACAGTGTTGTTCATTTCTACAGCATGCTGGTTTTTGGGAGGGGAATTGTGCAGTCCATCTGCTGAATTTTAACTGTACCCATTCTCTTTCTTAAATTATGTAGCACTATTTTATTTCATGATAGTTTTCCTCCTTGATAAGCCTGTACGGGTAAGATAAAAGTAGTTCATTTATTTTATTTTATTTTATTTTTTTAAATTCACATGTAGAGGCCACCCAATAATTGATAATTCTAGGCAGCTTACAAATAAAATAAGAAATGCAGCATATAGAGAAAGAAGTAAAAAAGAACCATGGGCAACAGCACATAATGTCAATCCTGAATTTGATTGGGGTGTGGGATTGTTTGTATCCTTGGGCATTCTGACATGAATTCAGTTTGACACAGCTTGGAGCTGAAGGGGGATGGAGCCTTCAGTCAAAACAGAATTCCTAACTGATGAGTCAATCACATTCCAACGTCTGGCTGACCGGAGGAGGAGGAGGAGAGATGTCGCTGAGCAACCAGATCCCATCCTGGTTGGACAATGTGACAGTTGTTTTGGAAACTTGAGAAACTGAAACTTATATTGGGGTGAAAAGCCTGGGAACTTTAGTACTGGCTTTTCACCAGTAGCGCCAAGATGATGTATCTAAATAAATTTGTTCTTTGAGGAAAAGCAACATCGGGGTTCGATTTGTGATGGGTGCATTACTTGGAGCCTGACATTAAGCCAGTACTCCCAAAATACTTCGCTCCAACCGGAGCTACATTCCGGGGTCCTGAGCCCCGGCTGCTCCCTGGTCAGCCCAGGGAGCAGGAAGACTCAGGGAAGATGGACACGGGAAAAGGCCAGACGGTAGCTATGGGGGCTGCCTGAATGAGCAGCAGGCCCCCGCAAATGCCCAGCGGCTGGCTGGGTTGGCGATGGAGGGCGCCTGGCCAACATGTGCACTGCCAGTGCCTGGCGATCGGATCCCACCGGGAAGAACCCAGGCCGTGAGGAGGGAGACGTCCGGCTCCACGGTTCGTCCCAGGGATTGGCGGGAAACCCACCGATGGCCATTGCCAACCGAGGAGGAGAGTGGCGCCCATCAGCCCTGGGTGAGTTGAGGCCGCCCAATCCCCTGAGGCCTGCCCACGATCGGGACCTGGGAATCCTCCCATGGGACCCCAGCAGAACGAGCTATGACTGCCCTTGACCCCAGCCGGTGGGACTGATGCAGCCAGGCAGATTCGGCAGAGGCCACAAAAGCCCCGACCACCGATCTGACGAGGCTAACGATTCCTATCGGAGATGATGCGGGGGGAGGTGCTGAAAGGAAATCCCCCCTGGCAAACTGAGAAGCCAGGGGGGCAGCAAGAGACCCCCCCACAGCTAGCTGAGGGGCTGACAGAGCAGCCAGAGCACCTTGCAGATGGCTCCAGACCGGAGGCTCCTGACCCCGTGATGCAGAGGAGGAGTCCAAGCAGGTGGTGGGAAGGAGGAAAATCGGCCCGGCAGGCTGCAGAGGTCTCCTCCCCCCCAGCTGAAGATGAAGGGATGGCAGAGACCTATGACAGCGACAATGAGGGCGAGGACGACCCGATGGTGAGTGAACCAATCCGTCCCTTCTTTCCAGCCCCAGCTGTAAAGTCGAAGATAATAGCGTCAAAGACCGGGGTCCACGAGGAACTAGAGGCGATAATCGACACGGGTTGCACCCGCTGTTTAATCAACCTGCCTACCATCCTAAAGCTGGGAATCAGGACGAAGAAATTGACCCTACCCATACGTTTTGAGCAGGTCGATGGGTCGTTAATCGGTGGGGCCCCTGCCACGCTCCTCACCGAACCCATAAGAAATGGAAATGGGTTGACACAGAGAATGCCTCTGTTTCATAGTAGCGCCGAAAATGAGAGAGGCGGTGATACTAGAGTTGGCATGGCTGGACAAGTGGGTGCCCGTCATCACATGGAGGGATGGTTACCGAGAGATACGGATTGGGATACCCCCCCCAAGTCCAACTGCCGGAGAAGAGGCCTCCCAACCATGAGATGACGTTAAGCAAGATGAGAGGGCTACAGCCACCACACAACCATCCCCCGGCACCCCCCCGATCCCTAGGGAGTACCGGGACCTTGCAGAGGCATTCAGCAAAGACGATTCAGCCGGGCTGCCACCTCACCGTCCTACTGACTGTGCCATCGAGCTCGTGCCGGGGGCTAAACTACCCAAGCCAAAGGTGTACTCCATACCCCAAAAGAGATGAAGGAGTTAAAAAAGTACATTGATGCCAACCTAGCCTGCGGATTCATCCAGCCGGTGAAATCTAAGGTGGCCGCCCCAGTCCTCTTCAAGGAAAAAAAAAGACAGGTCGATGAGACTGTGCATGGATTTTAGGAGGATCAACGCCATATGTGTGGAGAACACCTACCCACTCCCCCTCATGAAGGACATGAAACTGAAACTTATATTGGGGTGAAAAGCCTGGGAACTTTAGTACTGGCTTTGCACCAGTAGCTCCCAGATGATGTATCTAAATAAATTTGTTCTTTGAGGAAAAGCAATGCCTCGGGGTTCGATTTGTGATGGGTGCATTACTTGGAGCCTGACACATAAAGCCATTCACCAGACATGATCAAAAGTGGGATCCCTAAATATTCTAAGTCCTGAGAGATCAAGCAAAGTTGTAACAGTTTCTTAAACATCACAAAGATGGGAGTGGCATGAATTTCTGGGGAAATTGTTGCAAAGGGCATATGTAACAACATAGAAGGTACTTCCTGGTGGCCACAAGGTGACCCTGATCAATTGATAGGTCACAGAGTGCACCTACTTTGATTCCTCGTACTGGATGGGCAGAAAAAAATAGTGATAGGCAGGTTCCTCAAATAGCCAGGGCTTATGCCATAGGGTGGTGTGAATGTGCTAATCAGCATCTTGAATTGTATCCAGGAGCAGCTGGCTACCTGTGTAGCTTGCAATGCAGTGAGTCACATAAGTATCATATGATGATCCCAACACTTGATGATCCCATACTGCCATAGTTTGGACCAACTGTAGCTTTCAATTGGTCTTCAATTGATCTTCTATGTAGCCCTACATAGAGCATGTTACAGTAATCCAGTCATGAAATGACCAAGGAATGAGTGACTACCTAAAGGGTGTCCTGTTCTGGCACAAGTGTTTGTCACTGCATTGATTCCTCTATCAACAATACTGAAGAAGTTAGGGCATAGCTATCAATCATCCAAAACATCTGTCAGGCTATCCGTCTCTTTTACATGGATCATCTGAAGCTCTTTGGAAAAATACTATCTGAAATGGAATCACTGCTCAACACTGCCATATATATAGTGAATGTCAACTTGCAAAGCTTTCAAGTTGCCATAAGACGGGGGGGGGGGCTGACGGAGTGGCTGATTATACTAACTGAAACTACATTCCACAAATGTTTCTTTTACTGATTGTATCCTAGGTTACCAGAGTAAGAAGGAGGGGTGTGGGGTTCACAGCCCGCCAATGTGGTTCATTGGAGAATGTGATTTATGACATGTCCAATGAGAAGGGGGGAAACAGGGTCATGAGGGCGCGTAGCCTACATGGCCTCAGTTCTGACTGCATCGGAGTATTGCCGAAATGTCGCTCCTAATAAATCGTTATATGTCTTTTGGAGTTTGGCTCGTGGCTCATGAATTAATTAGGGCATCTTTCGGAAACTTCACAGCGAAAATATTACAATGGAATTTGGACTGGGCAAATATGCCACCTTTACCATCAACAGGGGGAAAATGGTGAAAATTGAAAGAATCAAGATGCCCTATGGAAACCACGTTAAGAGTCTGGATGAAGACGGTCACTACAAATACTTTGTCAAGCTGACAGCATCAAGCACACTGATGCTTGATGCTGTCAAGATCAAGAAGGTTAGAAGTGAACACATAATGAATGAAGAAGATCTAAATACTGGTATATTGTTTATAATGTTTTATGTTTTAGCTAGCTACTGTATGTTTATGGTTTTTTAAATGATTTAATATGTTTTTTAATCTTTGAGTTGGTTGAAAGATGGGTGGCTATATAAATGTTTTAAATAAAAAAAATAAAAATAAAATCTTAAACTCAGTGGAAGAGCAATCAATAAATTAATATGCAGGTAATTCCTGTCATTAGATACACAACTGGAATAGCAGATTGGACTCAAGTAGAACTAGAAGCCCTGAGTAGGAAGACCAGAAAAATAATGACAATGAATAATGCCCTTCATCCACACAGCAATGTTGACAGACTCTACTTACCAAGGATCATAGGTGGGCATGGAATGTTGCAAGTTGACATAGAAAGTTGATGAAGGGGAAAAAGGACATTGGTAGAATATCTGAAAGACAGTGGAAAAGATGCACTGAAACTGGTATATCACCGAGACCAAACTGATCTACAAGGAAAACCAAAAGAATAATAGAAAAGAGACATGTTAAAGCAAAGTATTACATGGCCAGTACATTAAAAAAATAGCAGACAAAGTAGATAACAACAAAACATGGCAATTGCTAAGAGCAGGAGAGTTGAAGAAAGAGACAGGCTAATTCTGGTTGCACAAGACAAAGACTTAAAAACAAATACATGCAAAGACAGAATTGAGAAGGCAGCAACAGAGAATAAATATCATCTCTGCAAAGAAGCAAAAGAAACAGTGGACCACCTATTTAGCTGCTGCAAAAAGATCACACAGACTGACTACAAACAATGGTATGACAAAGTAACAATAATGGTGCATGGGAATAGCTGGAAGAAATACCATTTGCCTGCAAGCAAGAATTGGTGGGAACACAAAATAGACAAAGTACTAGAAAGTGAAGAAACTAAAGTGCTCTGGGAGTTTAGAATTCAAACAGTCAAGCACCTGCTACATAACACCCCAGACTTATAATAAGGTGCTTTGGATGCAACCCCAAAACATTTGAAGCACCACTTGAACAACATTGATAAAATCATCATCAGTCTTGGAACAGCTTATATCCTAGAATGATATCTTTAACACCATCATATAACAACTTGTTCTATCCAAGGTCTTTGGGAAGGATTTGATAAAATGACAAAATCCAGTTTAAACATCTGGTTGACAAAACATTTGCTAGACCAATTCTCGAATACAGCTCATCTGTCTGGAACCCACACTACATATCAGACATTAAGACAATTGAGAATGTCCAGAGATATTTCACTAGAAGAGTATTACATTCTTCTGTTCGCAACAGAATACCTTATGCAACCAGACTTGAAATGTTGGGACTAGAAAACTTAGAACTACGCCGCCTTCGATCTGACCTAAGTGTAGCACACAAAATTATCTGCTACAATGTCCTACCTGTCAATCACCCCATTCCTAAGAGGTCTGTAAGGGGCGTGCATAAGCGCACCAGCGTGCCTACCGTCCCTGTCCTAATGTACCCATATACTCGTTAAATTTCTTGTACTCATAACCATGCTTGTACTTATATATTCACAAACATGTTTATATTCTGTTTATACTTTGTTCGTAATCATATATACGCTTGACAAAAAAAAAAACCCCCAAAAAACACTATGTGACCAACCATAATAACATTGATCCGTTGAATATTCTCATTGATCCTTACTTTGATCTTTTTGGGGAATTCTGTTCTAAATACTCATATATGCCTTGCTGTGTAATATGTCTCTTTTCCATATTATTCTAAAGTTATCCTTCTTGCCACAAATATGTATCTTAGTAAATTGTAATATTTTTGTAATTGTTTTGAATTATGTCTAGTAAAGAGAATTGTGGTTTCATTTTATATAATATTTGATTTCCAAAACTCTCTGAATAGTGCTTTGTATTTGTTTTCAGTACTTTTGAGGTTGTTTTTTTTTACCATGTCCACTATGTGTGATAAAATATTCTTTTTGTGTCATGACATTTCCAACATTTATTACTATATCTTTTGTCTATCCTGGCAATTTACTTACTGAGTTGTATACTACCTATAAAACATTTTACAGTATACCAGTTTTCTTTTAAGTTTTTACTTAGAGCAAATTTTATAGATTTGTTTCATAATTCTTCTCGTTGTTGTATTATGACTGTTTTGCATCCATTTTATTAAAAAAAAATTTTTTTTTTGTACTCTGTTATCTGAGTAAAAATTTGTATATGTGCCCTGGTGGGTGATTTTGATTTGGTATGAAAATTTCAAATTCTGTTATTTTTTTCTTAGAAGTTGTCCCTCATTTCTGAGATTCATTTTTATTCTTCTATATTTTGTTCTTCTAGGAACATCAACCATGATCTGAACTTTTCCAAATAGTTCTTGGTATATCTTTGGTCTTTTCATGGAGTCCAAATGAATCATACATGCCTATGTAATTGCATTTTTATTATCTCCAATATGAAAAGCCTTTAAAAGAGAGGCTAGTGATGAGATTGGACTTATTATTTTTCTTGTAATGTTCCATACTATTAACATGGATTGTCTTGCATATGTACTTTTAAATCTTTGTCCTCTTCTTTGTCCGTGTATCATAGCTATCTGTGAAGCCCATTACCTAGATTGGCTCCTTCCAGTGTTGATTGTTCTAGTATACGGGAATTTTATCCATTCATTAGCCATGACAAACATCTTGCTTTGTAATATAGTTTCAGATTTGGAAGAACCCACCAAACTTCCAATAATATAGGCCAGGTTGGCCACCTTATCTACTATCAAATCATAGATGAATATAGATTTATTCCACATTGCATTCAAGAGCAGCAGATGGAGTCCAGCCCCACCAAAGATCTGATAACCTGGCCTCACAGGAGAATTTATTTCTTTACTTAGCATATGGCATGTCATACATGGACTAGCAATATATATTAACATTTCACTTAGATTAGTAAAACACAATAAAATACAAATATTAAAAAGATCTATGTTCAAATAGTTTAGGCCATCTAACCCTTGAAGCACAGCATTGTTTATATTTAAAAAAATCAGATACTGGACCTGTATATGCCCTCAGTTTACAGCCAGTCACGATGTGATCTATAATTTGATGTGGGACCCCGCAGTCACACTGAGGGGAGGATATTATATCCCATTTATATGGAGAGTCCTGGCAGACACCATGTGAGGTGCAACTCCTATTCAGGATTGTCCTTTGCCGACATGGTAGTTCAAAGCCTGGCACCTTTTTTGTGGGGTCATTTATATGTCTATTTACAGTATGCCTGGGCATTCAGTGACTCATTTGGCTTTCCATTGAGAATCAATGTTAAAGTTGTTGGGCAGATGTCGTACAAGTGCCAGTGGGGGCCTTCCTGGATTGGAGTCTTCCAGATGACAAATGAGGAAGGTCGGCATGCACCAGTAGGAATGAGTTGTTCATAACAGAGGATTATTAATTATTAATACTGTGATGAATTTCATCAGGCACCACTAAACGTCTTAAAACTAACACATCCTAGGATGTTAGAAGATGCAAGAAATAATGACTGAATTAAGGAAATCTGGGTGGGAGGAAAAGCCTTTTGTCAACATTCCAACTGACGAACCCAACCAAGCAAGCACGAGTGAGACGATCCAATCTCTGAATGCAAAACTTTATTGAGTACATCATTTTGGCACTGATTAGGGAAAAACCAGATCTAGCTAATTCCCCCACAAAGCCACATAATTAAAGTGTAGGATTCTCCCTCCCCCTATTAGTGCAGGTCACATTGTCCAATTGAGCCTCATTGTATTGTTATGAGAAAAAGTCTTTGGCTTTGGCAAATACCTGCTGGAGTGTCCTTGGCTCTCATGGTCGTCTTCTTCATGTCTGGAGCCTACATTCCATCTCCTCTTCCCTACCCCCTGGTTCATTGGCAAGCTAAGAAGTGATAATGGTTGCAACAGCAAAAGTGCGCTTTGAATCTTGACACCCTTACTGAAACCCAGAATCAAACATTTTTACCCCAATATGGCCAAATCATGGTCTGATGTCTCTGAAAACATCTGCAAAGGAAAGGTTGTGCTAAAATATTTAAAAGAACATCTTGTTTAACTATATGTCTTTGACCCCTTCAGTTATCTTCAAAGGCCTTTTCTTAGGTGTCTCGGCTAAATGCATGTAGGTGGGTAACCAGCTGGCCATCTTCCTTGTTCATAGAGCATTGTCTATGCTGAACATCCATATTGTTATATTTTTGGTACTAGGTGAAGACATGATTCTTTCGCAAGGCATTTAGGATTTTGAATTTTTATGGGTCATCATCTGAACTTTGCAAAAATGAGTCAATGCATTTTATTAAAATGTCATTCATAGTCCTGTAACATTGTGAAATCAACATTCACGATGAAGAAGACACTTTTAATGTTCTAGAAGCACAGAATTCATTTCAGAAAATAATTAGACCGTCTACAGTGTATGGTGGAATTGTTAATTGTGTGTAGAAATAAGTTTCTTTGAGCCCAATGGTTTGGAAATAGTTTTCAGGAACATATTTGCAGATTATTCATGTAATGAATCATTATAAATTCATTAGCAATTCTGTCTACTAGTGACAATAAAAATCATATAATGAATGCTTTTTTAAAAAGTTACAATTGCTGTGAAAAGGAACTGCCAGGGGATTGTTTAATCAGATATTATACTAGATGGTAAAACTAGATATTTCTAATAGTAGCTGAGATAAAGTGGAAATTCTCTTTTTATTAAAAAAAACTGCCTATGTGACACGTTACTTGAACAATATAATAGAAAATTATATTGTCTATTGTTACAATGAAGTAATCTATGTTATGCTCATCAAATGCAAGATTTTTTTAAATTCATTTCAAATGTTATAAAATAAAGTATGGGAAATCTTTGCAAAAATTTGCATCTACTTGTAGATCTCTTATGATTTGTCCAGCGGTGGGTTGCTCCCAGTTCGGCCCGGTTCTTAGAACCAGTAGTGGCGGCAGTGGGAGGCTCCGCCCTCCTGCCTGGGATGCTTCTGCGCATGCGCAGAAGCATCGCACACCCACGTGAGCGCGCACGCGGACCGGTAGTAAAGGGTTTTAGAACCCACTACTGGATTTGTCATAAATAAGGATGAATTTCTGACTCTTAATTGTTTAAAAAATAGCAAGAACAAACTTTATTTTTTAGATAATAATCTTCAACTGAGGAAAAGTTGGGGATAACTAGAGACCAGATTGTGAAGTCTACACTGTGTTTTATTTGTAATTTTTTTGACAAAGAAAATTTCACGTTTCAGCTGTTCCAAATTGTCTGTACTCAATGTATTCATGATTTCCCCAATTGGGAATTGGGAAGTTCGGAAGGTTGTGAGTTCTGGAAATGAAATCTTAACACCTCTGGAATAGGCCAAACTTAGAACAGCTGGACTAAGATCAAACAGACTGCATTGTCAATTAGTTTATTATATTTGGAAAAACATTAAAAAACTCAGTGTGGAAGATTTTAGCAGACTGAACATAGAGGCAAGTCTATTTATATTAGAGAAATCCAGAAAGATATGGAAGTATAGCCAAGGATGCACACTACATTACTTTCAGTTTCATGTTGTGACAATTTGTTTTGCTGTTGTCACTGTGAAATGTTTAGCATTTTAGAATAAAAAAAGAGGAAATCTCAGTTGTGATTTCTCTGCTATCCAGAAATGAAATGTTAGGAGATTCATTTCTGATATTTGCTTTGCTGACCGTACTATATAGAATTAGTCAGATGCAAATAATAAAGGCATGAATAGAATTTCAGTGAACAATCTTCTTTGAATACATTTCATACATATAATATTGAAGGAATATATCTTTAGTCTCAGCATTCTTAACAAGGAAGGAATATATGAAGTACTCATTAAAATAGAAATAATGCATTGACGATGTATCTGTGGATGTGTAAATATGGGTAACTATGGTAAGATGAATACACAGCCTATTTATGTTGCAAACCCTGCAAAAAATATTTAAAAAGTACTTGAGAATGTAAGTATTGAATCAATATTTTGAAACCTATTTGTCTTAAGTTATAGTTCAAAAACCTGTATTACAATCTCTCTTAATGTTTAATATGTGATAGAGCATTGTCTAGGCCAGGGGTGTCAAACTCACGTCATCACGGCAGCATAATGTGACGTATCACGACTTTTTTCCCTTCGCTAAACCGGGTGTGGGCGTGGCCAGCGCGTGATGCATCCAGCCTGCAGGCCGCAAGTTTGACACTCCTGGTCTAGGCAATTAAATTCTATGAATAAAGAAAATTCTAATTTACCAACTTAGTTATTTTGCATATGAGTATGCACTTGTATTAGGGGAAAGCATCTTCTTGTTTTCAAAATGCTTTTAAAAATGGTTTCCTCCATTATTGGGTTCACAAGGTTGTATTTTTTAAAACTCCCAACCAATATTGCTCATTATGTTAGTTGGGAATTTGGGAGTTGTGATTACAGTATTATTAATTAAGGCAGGTACTGGGACCAAGAAGGCAGACTTTTGGGTTCCCAATAGATGGCATTGTTTAATCGGAGAAACCTGGAGTATACTAACCTTGTTAGAACAAAATAGTTGGGTAGATACAATGGGAGAGAGGTGTTCATGTAAGTAATCAGGTCCTGAGTCTTATAGGGCTTTATAGGTAATGATCAGCAACTTGAATTGCACCTGGAAGCAAACTGGCCACCAGTGCAGCTCATGAAGCAGAGATATTACATAGGCATATCATTCAGATGTAGAAAGCATTACAGTAGTCAAGCTGTGAGGTGATCAGGATATGAATGACTATTTGAGGAAGTTTCCTTATCTAGGAATGGTACAGTTGGCGGACCAGATTCAGCTATGCAAACCTTCTCATTGAGCAGGACCTTTGAGTCTAGGACAGCGGTTCTCAACCTGTGGGTCGCGACCCCGTTGGGGGTTGAATGACGCTTTCACAGGGGTCACC
>QLTV01003294.1:667370-690586 GCA_003457575.1 Thermophis baileyi | reverse complement strand
GGCTGGGTTGCGGGGGGGTCGCACCATTAGAAAGGTTGAGAACCACTGGTCTAGGAAGACCTCTAGATTGCATACCATGTGACTGAATGAATCTATAAGGTGTCAGATTGTATAAAACTATAGTCAATAAAAATGTAATGAAAAAACTAATCAAAGTCCTAAAACAGCTTTAATTCAGAAAATTTACTAGGTTATAGGGGTGTTTTCTAGATTTGCTCATTTGTCTATCTTATCTGTCTGCCTGTTTATCTTATTAGTGACCTGAAAGCAAAAAAGAAATAAAGTAATGCTTTTTAGTTTTCGTCTCTTCTCTTCTCTTCTCTTCTCTTCTCTTCTCTTCTCTTCTCTTCTCTTCTCTTCTCTTCTCTCAATTTCCATTACTTCAGTTACCTGGAGATAATTATTTCTTGTTTAAAAGTACTCATTGACATTCCATAAAATTTAAAGCAAGACTCTGTGAAAATGACACAGCATGATTAAAAAAAAAAAAGCAAAACTCTGTTTTCCTGTACTTTAGTTGGACTGGAAAAGAAGCCAATGGCATCATTAACAATTTCTCAACCAACTTGATTTATATAAGAACATAAAAATAAAGGTCTTTAAGGTATATGGATGGATTTTTGGGCATGACATTTCCAATTAGCCTCCACCATTAAAATTTGGCCCCTTTCCCCCAGATATTCCTACCATTGTCAAATCTGAACTCAGATACAGTATCACATTTCCTGGATTTTGTTTTTGCCCCCCTGTCTTTGTGTCCCCCCTCACGTATTACATTTTCTAAGTAAGCAATAGGGTTTCAAAGTAGGTTTGAAGGTTGGTAATTATGCAATGGTTCGATGTGCTATTGGCAGGGACTTTTGTATGCAACCCACAAAAAAGGAGGTGAGCTTTGGTTACACAGTCATGGCTATCATCGTTGCTTTTTTGAACACCTCTATCCCCACCCCACAGATGGCCTGTAGGGCAAGTTGCTGGGGCAAAATTATTGTGGCGAGCAGTAGCATTGAATGGGATGAGTCAAACTGGCTCATTTGCTTGTTACCCAAAACACAACATCTGACCTGAAATATTTTAGTATGCTTGAATGAGGTCATTTACTGAAAAAGTCTTCCATGGGGCTTTTCCCTCCATGGGGAAGGAAAAATTGGAGCCTGAAGTAATAATTTTAGAAGTAAGTTTGACAATTGGATTCTGAAGATGATAAAACTTGAAGGATTTTCAGAAGTACAGGCATACCTTGTTTTATTGTTGCTTTGCTTTATTGCACTTCGCAGACATTGCTTTTTTACAAGACCCTCCACCAGCAAAAAGATTACAACTTGCTGAAGGTTCAGATGATGATTAACATTTTTAGCAATAAAGTACTTTTTAATTAAGGTATGTACATTGGTCTTTTTTAGACATAATGCAATACTACACATTTAGTAGACTATAGTATAGAGTAAACATAACTTTTATATGCACTGGGAAACCAAAACATATGTGTGTCTTGCTTTATTACAATAGTTGCTTTATTGTGATGGTCTGGAAATGAACCCACAATATCTCCGAAGTATGCCTGTACAATCTTCAAAACGACTTGGTGGCTTTTTTGTTTCCTAATAATGTAGCAATGCAATTAATTTATTTACTTATCTTCATCCACATTGCTTAAAGGAATGTTATGTCCTTCTAGCAGAAGCTTGCTATTATTCTTTGAACTGAACACAATCTGAAAATTCTTCCAAATAGAGTTTGAAGAAGACAGAATATTCCAAATAAGGTTGTAGATTGATAATAATGTACTACTTAAAGAATACGCTCTTCTTCCACTCCAGAAAAGGAAGGGAAGGTATAAGAAAAAGCAAGCAGTGGGTGAAAGAGAAATTTTGAAATTTTTATTTCAGGCAGAAATTGTATTTCTTTTTCCTTGCTCCATTGGTTCATGCAATGATTTATGATAGTAAAAAAAAAATCTTAGCTTGATTTATTTTGTTTGCCTTTATTGGCAAGATTACCAGTGTACTGGTTTGGCCTATGAAGGGGAAAAACTGTAATTTTAATTCTCATGAATGCTTTCTTCACATAGAAATTTGAAAAAGACTAATACTACTTTATAAACCATAAAATAGGACGTAAACTTTCATATGTATTTAAAATACTTCAAACTTAAGTATTTTCAAAATACATTAGATCTATTTTATCTTCCGGGTATGGGAAATGGATTTTACAACAGTAACATAGCTAGCAAATTATGTGATATTTCAGGTGAAAAGTATACTTTTTAAGCTATATAGAAGAGTAGCAATAGCAATAGCACTTAGACTTATATACCGCTTCATAGTGCTTTTACAGCCCTCTTTAAGTGGTTTACAGAGTCAGCATATTGCCCCCAACAATCTGGGTCCTCATTTTACCGACCTCAGAAGGATGGAAGGGTGAGTCAACCTTGAGCCTGGTGAGACCCGAACTGCCAAACTGCAGGTAGCCGGTGATCATCAGTAGTAGTCTCAGTACTGCATTCTAACCACTGCACCACCGCAGTAGCTGTGACTATCCTATTCTTCTAATTACAAATACATCTTTTTCTGTTAAAATCAGTGGGCTTAAATACTTTTGTTTTCATTGTCCCCTAGAAGAGATCAAGATTGATGTCTATATGGAATAATCCCTTCTTTCCTTTCCTATTATTCTTCTTATTTCAATTATGTTCATAAATTCTTCCTGTTTTGATCTCATGTTATTTTTGCCCTCTCTTTTTCCTCTCTGTCTCAACAAGCAAAAATGGCTGAACTCTACATTTCTTGAAGCATTATATGTAACTATAAGGAGACAATCATAAGCCATCAAGTGGTAAAGGCAGTTACTGTAAAGCACAACTGTGTGGTTTTGCTCGTTTTTTTTTAATGTATAGTAAATTGATTGCTGATATAGCACACACTTTCCATAATTGTTGGTATATGACATAGGACAAAGTATGCCTTCTTGGTCAGCCCAACTATGTAAGGGCCAGGTATTGGGCATTATAAACTTTAACCTTAGACTGTCCACCGTCGACCTCACCCCATTCCTAAGAGGTCTGTAAGGGGCGTGCATAAGCGCACCAGCGTGCCTACCGTCCCTGTCCTAATGTACCCATATACTCGTTAAATTTCTTGTACTCATAACCATGCTTGTACTTATATATTCACAAACATGTTATACTCTGTTTATACTTTGTTCGTAATCATATATACGCTTGACAAATAAATAAATAAATAAATAAAAAATAAACCCAGTAGCACTTGAAGCACCGAATATGAAGAGGTGGTAGGAAAAACTGGTTAATATAATTAACTGGTTATATTGAGAAGTACATTTTCTTTCTAGTGTGGACATTAAATGGTGACTTCTTAGACCTGATCTTCTTGCTAAATATTTGAAATAGGGAGTCAGTAAGTTTTGTGACGGAAGTCACTGCAATTCTATTCTGAATCACACTATCAGATTCCTGCATGGCCCTAAAAGTGATAGCTCTTAATTTGCTCCTGGGCAAAACCAGCCCTGGAGAGCAACATCATTTTCCTCTTCCATAAAATACTTGTGGTAGAAAACTCTTGATCTTTTGGGTCAGGGATTGATTTTTCCACCAATTAGGTAATAGTAACATTCTTTATGCAATTGGCTGCAATTTTTAGATGGTGTATAAATGGTTATATTTGAATACAGTTTCTGTGCTGGCAAAGTCTCACAATTCTGGGTAGTGAGAAACATATATTGGAAATAGGCTGATGTTGGATGGAAAAGCATGAATCACCAAGATTCTCTGTTACTCTTGGAGTTTATGGCACTCCATAGTTCTGATTCACCCACTACAGTTGTGTATATGTTTTCCTTTCAATCATCTTTGCATTTGACCTTCCATCTATCCTATGGATATATGATCATCTGTTTCTGTACCTCTGTCCCCACTTTCTCTTTTTTGTTTCAATCCTGTCAGTTGCTTTGTCTCTGCCTGTTTCTTGCTGTATCCCACATTCCATAGGCATCTGTTCCAAATTCATGATGATGCTAAAGTGGGGAAACCTACCTTGTGATATCACACTGCAAGGTCTGCTGTTTCATACTTGCATTGTGATTCACATGCAGGCATAGGGTTTGCATCATTGTCTATTTGTAAGAGATCAGAAATACAAGCAAATCTTATACAATAGTTGTGACACTTTTGAAAAATGCTAAGTATGTGTACAAAGATCCCAAGAAGTTTGGAATCCTTTGGTAGGGATTTAGGAAAAGCTCTTTTGAGTTTGAGAATGCCCAGAGTAATGGGCAGTGCAGGTACCATTTAAGAGAAATATAATATATCTGTTTATTATACTTCTTGCAAAAAAAGGCAAAATTAGGAGGAGAGGGAGGGGGAGGAGGGATTCACAGAATTCACTGTTGTCAAAAACTTATTACCTTTTAAAATCTTACAATTGAACAGCTAACAATCTATTACTGCAGATGCATGCCTCTCAGATTGTCTGTTTTTTTTCTTTCTTGAGAGACATGCATTGTTCTCAGAATAGTATTCAATTTTCTGTTGAATGACCTTTTGGGAATGGAACATATATGTTATTAAGGGAAGAACATTGAACATTCTGATGGCTTTTAAAATGATTACTCCAGATGTGCTACAGAATCCCAATTATTATCCTTGGTAATGGTACTATCTTTCTAGTGATTTCGTGACTCTGCAAGCTCAGGAAAAGCCTTGACAGCAAGTAACAAGATGCTTGACAATTAATTGTTTTTAACTCATTGTGCTATAGACAAAATAGGAGTTCATTCCTATCCCCCCCCCCCAATATGTTCCCTGGGAATCTTATCCCTTCTCTGACAGAGGAAAACAGTAACTTCACTCAAAAGGGATTTGGCATCCCATTCCTCATCCCTTACTCAAAGACTCCTAATGGGATTTGTGGATTTGACTCAGAGCTTGAAAACACCATCCCTGGAAGTACCATAGATTCTTGGAATTTACTGTACTGTATTCTAGTTACTTACTTAATGCTCTTTCTCTTTCCACTTATGCTTGGCTCAGTTTACCTGGCTATTGTTAAGAATCCTGCACCATTTTTTCCATGCTGCAGGCTTTCCTTTCTTCAATAACCCCTTTCTGTCCTTTTTATGACTCACTGGCCATTAACACAGTTAGGCCAAACCAAATATAGCCCACCAGGTTCATCATAAATCTTCTTCATGTAGGTACACTTCACACTTATAGTAATGGATAACTGAAATGTTGTCAGACTAATTTAGACGAGTTGGAAATTGCTTTGTGAAAAAAGCTGCTGTTATGTAAACTGCTATTATGTCTTATTAGATGAAAGAAGGTGGAAATGTTCTATAGCTTGAGGGAGAGCATGTGGGGTTCTAAGTGAATGTAATAATTATATGAAATGTGTGGAATCTATGGCTAGAGAGATAATTCAATTAACAGCTTTCTAAAAGGTTAAGTGTACAGAAAGCGTCCGAGCTATTATTGAATGCTCCAGTGCTGGATGTTCAGTTGATGCCTTTATCCCTATTTAGATGGTGTTTTGGGGTGACTACACTAGCACAGTTAATGGGCTCATTACCATATAAGTTAGTAAGCTATAAAACGTATCTCTTGCTAGCATTTAGCAATTTCTTTTTTAGGTGTTATGCTATTCCCTACATACTCATGTTTCCCTGAAAATAAGACTCTGTCTTATATATTTTTTGACACCAAAAAAGGCACCAGGTCTTATTTTTGGGAGGATGTTGTCCACTGATTTACCTCACTTGCGCGTGTCACTCCCGGCCTCTTTTTCGCTATCAGAGGCCTTCAGGAACTTCTTCGTCTGGTAAGGCCAGCAAGGCTTTCCTGAAGGCCTCTCCAGACGATAACAGAGCTCTGGATTGATCTGGAGCTCTGTTATTGGCTAGAGAGGCCTTCAGGAAAGGCCTTTAGGAAAGGCCTCTTCAGCCGATAACAGAGCTCTGGATCAATCCTTAGGAAAGCCTTGCCGGCTGCAGCAAAAGAAATGGACCAAGGTGTGCGAGGCCTGGCTGCAACTCTCCAAAGATAAGTAGTAGCAATAGCAATAGCAATAGCACTTAGACTTATATACCGCTTTACAGTGCTTTACAGCACTCTCTAAGCGGTTCACAGAGTCAGCATATTGCCCCCAACAATCTGGGTCCTCATTTTACCCACCTCGGAAGGATGGAAGGCTGAGTCAACCTTGAGCCGGTGAGATTTGAACCGCTGAACTGCTGAACAGTCAGCTGAAGTAGCCTGCAGTACTGCACTCTAACCACTGCGCCACCTCGGCTCTTAATAGTAGGGCAGCTCCACCCCCCCATCCCCACCCTAGCTTAATTTTTACCTGTGCACCCTGGAGTGGGCGGGGTCTTAATTAGGGCTTATTTTGGGGGGTAGGGCTTATATTGGGTACACGTGAAAAAATCAAGCTAGGACTTACTTTCTGAGTAGGTCGTATTTTCGGGGAAACACGGTAGATATCTGTACCTAACAACAATGAAGCCAAAATGATGAAGTTGCTTTATGCAAGGTCCACCCTTTTGTATCTGAAAATATCTGAAAATCACAAAATGGAACACAACCCGTGAACAAGAGGTTGAGTTTGCATTTCAACCAGTGTTTTGTCACTTGCTCCCTTTGTCATCCACAATTCCTACTGACCTCATAGAACAGGGGTGTCAAACTCACGTGTCATGGCGTCATCACGTGATGTATCACAACTTTTTTCCCCTTTGCTAAACTGGGCATGGGCGTAGCCAGCGCCTGTGGGCCACAAGTTTGACACCCCTGTCATAGAAGGTGTGGACTATTGTATTTATTTTCAGAAACCATAACTTTAAAAGAAGCTCGACTGAGAAGCAGACAAAGAATTTAATCAGTAAATCAATATGCATAGGTTTATGGTACCTGTTTAAACAACAATTAACATAGCTGAAATTTCACTGACAAATAGAAGCCTTTGTGCAAATATTCTGAAATGTTGCTGAATTAAGTGAAGAATATCTTTGTAGGCAAGGATATTCTATATGAAGAAGTTTGCCTCTTGTTAATATTATAATTTGCATGTTATCAGAGGTGGTATTCAGCCGGTTCTGACCAGTTCAGGCGAACCGGTAGTAGCGACCAACGGGTGTCCTATTTAGGCACGTTTTGAAGCCACATGCATGCGTGCAAGCCGTGCGCGTGAGCAAAGTGCATGTGCGGAAGGCTGCGCACATGTGCGGAAAGCACGTGCGCAACCGAAGTGAGAGAGAGCGCTCGCTCGCTCACATTTGTGAACCGGTAGGGAAAGTAAATGAATACTACCCCTGCATGTTATGTGTTTATTAAAATACTTATTGAATTGGGAGGAGGAAAATGTTTGATAAAGAACTTGTATGCGAAGTCAAACAACTTGTTTCTTGAATGAAAAAATAATACAAGGCTTTCATTTGAGGAAAAACTTAGTGAAATTAAAATGATGTCAGCGTTCCAGTAAACACCCCCAACGAAATAAAACTCCAAGGCTAGAAGTTCCTCAAAGTTCCAATTAATTAGGGATGTCATGTTGGCACATCTGGGGAAACCCGAATCTGAAAGCTTCCAGGGTTTCCCCACCCAGTTGAAAGTTCACAACCGTGCCCCACACCCACAAGCTGACCACATGGTCCAATCAAATCTTCACGCTCAACTGGATACTGTCTCCACGCAGGTGCAGGCACTTTCGTCCTTGAGTAAGGAATTTTGTTATGACTAAGTTCCTACTGCTCCAACAAAAAAACCCATGCTAAAATATGTGGCAGTTGAAGCAAAGAGAAATAATGGCTTCCAGAACTGACAAATGTTTTTAAACGCCTTCAAACCGCCCCCCCCCCAACTTCAAGTTTTGTGATAGTAGCTCATTATTCTTTTTGGTAACATCAGTGTGGTTTCTAGAATACTCTCCCAAATGCAATTGTTTTGTAGCAGCAATATTGGCGATTTGGAGCAAATCCCAACCACTCTTTTCCATGCTAGCCTTGCAAAGGAAGGAAGGATGCTTTACGAGATTCCAAGAACTGGATAACTCCTAGGATTTTACTTTTATTTTCTCAGAATTCTGAACCGGAGCAATATCCCCTTGTCAAAAAGTAATTATCAAATGCTAACAGTTAAGCTGATTTTAAAATAGAGGGTGTCATTGACAAGAAGGCTCTGCTGTTCTGGGCCCAGATCCACCCATGCGCTAGAAACAATTCAAGCCCTGGCAAAGCCTTTGGTGATGCTTTACTTGGCATAAATCTAAACTAGAACCTTGGCATTTAAAAATACCTTTTTGTAAGGTGATTTGCATTTTAATTAAAATCCAGATATTGCACTTCAGTGGGTTAAAATAGCACTAGCACTAGCACTAGCACTAGCACTTCGACTTATATACCGCTTCATAGTGCTTTACAGCCCTCTCTAAGCGGTTCACAGAGTCAGCATATTGCCCCCAACAATCTGGGTCCTCATTTTACCCACCTCGGAAGGATGGAAGGCTGAGTCAACCTTGAGCCGGTGAGATTTGAACCGCTGAACTGCAGCTAGCAGTCAGCTGAAGTAGCCTGCAATGCTGCACTCTAACCACTGCGCCACCTCGGCTCTTAAAATAAAATACTGCTTTACAGGCAGAGCCAGAGGTGGGTTGCTCCCGGTTTGAACCGGATCTATAGAATTGGTAGCGGGAATTTCCCCCTGCTCGCCGAACCGGGAACGATGGCCGGCTGGCCACACCCACGAACTGGGTCTCTCGGCGGCGCCATAGGTGCCACCATTTTGTTTTTTTGCTTCTGCGCATGTGCAGAAGCTGTTTTTTGCTTCTGCGCACACGCAGAAGCTGGGTTTTCGGCATTGCGCATGCGTGTGCGTGCAAAGCGTGCGCGGGGTTGTGCAGCGTGGCCATGCAACGCGGCTGTGCAGCGCACAACACATGCATACCCACGCGGCGCGGGAGGAAGCGAACCGGCGGTGAGATAAGTTAGAACCCACCCCTGGGCAGAACATATACATACAGAAGCCAGTAGGGCTGTATGAAGTGATTACGACCAGTAGGCAGACAGGCAGATACTTGTGATCATGCCACAGATGTAATTTGTAAGGCACTTAGGATTACTACTTGAAAATCTAATCAATTGGTAAGAACAGGCATTTCATGACAAGGAGATTCTTACTATCAAAAGTCCTTTTTGCTTTAACATGACATTTCTCATATAAGTTCCAGTGCAGTTTATTGGAGTTGATATTAATTGGAGTTTATATAAAATAAAGCGTCTATTATAAAACATAGATACAAGGGAATTTTTTTCATGGAGCCTTCTTGATGTCCACTGGGTGCTTTGTCATGCTGGCTGGGGAATTCTGGGAGTTGAAGTCCGCACTACTTAAAAGTGTCAAGATTGAGAATCACTATTGTAGACAATTGCTAAATGGCAGAAAAGATGTAGAAAAAATGAACTCTTTGCTGCCATTTAGTGTTTGTGTGGATTCTTGCACATTTATTGTAGCTTCATCCATTCTCCTCTCTTGGAAAAGGAAACTGGGCAGTTAAGGATGGGAAAAGGGGTAAGAAATTTTTTTAAAAAATTACAAAGCAAAAAGATTATAACTTTTTTTGTAAAAACAACATTTACCTTCCTGTGAACTATTTCATGAAAAGGCAAGCCAACTCTAAGGCAGTATTTTCCAAAAATCCACAATAGGCCGTCAAAATTCCAACTGTAGACATAGACAAAAAATATTGTTTCCCGATGAAAGAGGAGGAAGCAAAAATTGAGACTTTTTTCTGTACAAATACTGCTTGCTGAATCTCTTTCCTTTCCTCAAAATCCATGTTATTACACTAGCATTCCAGAATACAACGTGTGATAATTTTCTTATAACAAATGGTCATCCACATCCAGATATATCCAGGACAATGTTCCCACTATTTTGAAAGTGGATAGTGAAAACAAAGGTAGAGATGAAGGATAGAAGTCCCCCACCCCTCTCATAATGGTGCATTGTAGTATTTTGAAATGTTGGAGTTAAGTTTTAAACTCTTTTAGCTAAAGAAGTGCATAGACAGGTATAGATTTAACTCTTATGCATAGGGACGCTACAATTGGGTGAAAAGGACAATTCCTGCTAATCTCAAATACAACTCCCTCCCAATAAATCATATAGGGGAGAAATTATTATAGCAAATTATGCATATTTAAACATCAGTTAGAAGTATTTTAAAAGAGAATTCTTCTATTTTTATTACAATTTTATGAACCCTAGACCATGACCCAGCTTACGCTTCCCTAGAAGTAAACTTGTTTGATTTCCCTGAAGGTTATACTCACTTAAGAATGCAGATAATTATTATTTGAGTTACATAAATAATCAAATTCACTCAACATTGCTCTGAATATTTTATTGTTGTGCTTCTATGGTTCAGATGGTCAGCTGCCAATCAGAGAAACTCAACATTACCAGGGAGGAGGAGGAGGAGGAGAGCATTGTGCTGGTGTCAACATACATAGACAAAGGAAGTTTTATCTTTCCAGTATAGAAACTATTTGCCTGGTGTGTTGGTAAGGAAACATTCAGAGACCCAACTGATACTCTAGAAGTCAGGAGTGAGGAGGGTTGGACCTGAACCCTTGAGTCTTCACTCATGTCCACTGCAAGATAGTTGAAAGAAGGTCAAGGTTTCCACCAGATATGTGTTGTGCTTCCCATATCAGTCCCTCTTAGAACTTGTGTTTGGTATACTCCTCTGTATAATCACTTTCAAGCAACTTGTCGGTCAGCATTTGACTCTTCAGATCAAAAGTTTGGGTAAGCAAGAATCTGGAACAGGAGTTGTAAGAGACGAAGACAAGAGAAGGCACCTGCCCAACTTGGCACTTTTCCTTTGTCTTTCTCTTGACAAAGAAAGCACATAATGAGCCTGGGCTGAAGCAGATTAAATATGCTGCCATTTCATAAGGATCACATCATACTGACCAGGACAGGTTGAATTGCCCTCTGCAAAAAGAGGATCTGCAGCCATAACCAATGAAGCTCTCCTGTGATCTAAAGTATGTTGTCAAGTATCCTAGCTGCCCCCTCTCCCCCACCACAGTTCAAGATACGGCAGAGATGGGACAGTGGTTATAAAGAAAGGGCATTTGATTTGAAAAGTGTATTTAGTAATTTAAGTTCTGTACATTTTATATGTGTATACGGAAGAGGCAGAACCTTGGCTTTGCTATATTCTGGCCAAAAGATTGTCAAATGTATGACAAAAGCAAGGATTGACAACTGTTGCTTCTGAAGAAAATCCCTTCAGCAGAAATAGAAAAAGGTACATATAGATCCCAATAAATTAGAACTCTAGAAATAGTCCTTGCTGAAAGTCACATAGCAACCATTTGAAGTTATGATGGACTCTCCCCAAAGGTACTTATGACCCTCATTCTGGAATTGTGATGGTGGCACACCCCATGGGTACATGACTGCATTTTCAGATGCTTGGCAACCAGCTTATTTTTTATGATTGGTTGTAGCATTCTGCAGTCATGTAACTGATTTATGTTTTTTGCCAATTTCTGGCCTTTTGTGCCCATTTCTGGACTGCAAAACAAGCTGCAAAACAAGCTTGTAAAATTGGATTGGTCATGTTGGTACCTTGGCTTACAACTGTCATGATTTAGAATGGAAATTCCAAACTCACTATGGTTGTAAATCAAAGACCACCTCCACTGGATGGAAGACATTATGGAATAGTGGAAGAAGTAGTGGTGTGGGCTGCAGAGAATCTGCAGTGTTCATCTTCTGCTCTTTCTACCCATGGAAGCATTCTACTTGGCACTCTGGTCAGACATTTCTGGGTTTTTGTTTCAAACAGGTAGATCCAAAGGTTTTGTGTGTGTGTGTGTGTGTGTGTGTGTGTGTGTGTGTAAAAAATATAACTGCTAATGCAGAGATTTAACAAATGATTGGATGTGGCTTCAGAGAGCAACTGTTCTATTTAGTAAAATGCTGCTTTTTAATGAGCAGCACATCTCCAAGTTTTTTTTTAATTATTATGTATAGTCCACTATAAAGTATTATAGTAACAAGGTGTGAATATAAACCATTTACATATCCACACATATGTATATGTTCCATATTTTATGTATAAAAAGGTAAAGGTTCCCCTTGCACATACGTGCTAGTCGTTCCCGACTCTAGGGGGCGGTGCTCATCTCTGTTTCTAAGCCGAAGAGCCAGCGCTGTCTGATGACGATTCTGTGGTCATGTGGCTGGCATAACTAAACGCCAAAGACGCACGGAACACTGTTACCTTCCCACCAAGGTGGTCCCTATTTTTCTACTTGCATTTTTTACGTGCTTTCGAACTGCTAGGTTGGCAGAAGCTGGGGCAAGTAACAGGAGCTCACTCCGTTACGCAGTGCTACGGATTCGAACCGCCGAACTTGTTTATATACTTTGGATTCTTGCTGAAAAAATATGCAAAACCTGGTTAAATAAAAGCCACAAGAATACATGTAACCCAACCCTCAGACCCTCACCCTAAAGGTTTGGCATTAAAGTTCCATTACACAGCTGCACACAGGTTCCAAAAGCTTGTAATACTTGCCAGAGACCTCTAGAGGAAGGTTTACATATCACATGTGATAGCCGAGTTAACCAGCTGTAGTGTGTAGGAAGAAAAACACCACAGAAATTCAATCTGCTACTTCCTCTTAAGGCACAAGAATGATGGGTACTACCGCAAAAGCCCAAGAAGTCAAAAATTACAATGATCCAGCATATCAGCAATCTTAAGAGGCAAACATTAGTTACCTACTAATTCCACCCCCACCCAATTTGTCTCAAGAGTCATTGTTTTGTTGGCTGTCAACAGCATGATCAGTCCCAGGTGCAGCTATTTTGGAATGATTTTATTCCATAGCATATGGGGAACCACAGAGATGACTTTGGAGAAAACATGTAGAATATAGTTATAAAAATAAAAGCTCAAGCATCCAGACGGGCGCTAGAGAGCAGCAGAGAGCCGGGATTCATTGCATTGCGCATCAAAATAAAAATAGAAAAATAAATCAATCAGTAAAGCAAACTTTAGTATAAGTTTAGCTTAGTTTTAAACTTTAGTGTAAACTTTAAGCTGGGTTGGCTTTGTGGTGAGAAAAAGAAAGAGAGAGAGGAGGAGACAGGGAAAGAAAGAGAGGAAGGAAAGAAAAAGGAAAGGAAGGAAAGAGAAAAAAGAAAAGGAAGGAAAGAAAGAAAGAGAGAATGAGTTAAGTTGAAAATGAAACAAGGAAAAATGTCTTCGCAAAAACTTTGGGAAAATCCAAGAACAGATTTTCCAAGGAAGGAAGGGGAGAGGAAGGAAGGAAGGAAGGGGAGAGAAAGAAAGAAGAGAAAGAGAAAGAAAGAAAGAAAGAAAGAAAGAAAGAAAGAAAGAAAGAAAGAAAGAAAGAGAAATAAATAAATTTATTATTTCTTATTTATTTCAAGGTTAAGATGATAATCTTGGGTATCTTTTGCATATATAATTTGATTTGGGCACTCCCTGGTTCTGGGCACTTGTGCTTTTGTGTGCAAAAGATTAAGTTTTAAGAAGAGACTGGACAGCCATTTGTCCGGAATGGCATAGGGGTCTCCTGCTTGAGCAGGGGGTTGGACTAGAAGACCTCCAAGGTCCCTTCCAACTCTGTCATTCTGTTAATATAAACCAGAAACGCGAATTGGCTGCTTTTTAATAGACTGCTATGTTTTGTTGCTTACAGCCGTCATAAATATAAATCACTTACCAAGCATCTGAATTTTGATCATGTGACCATGGAGATGCTGCAACGGTCGTAAGTGTGAAAAGCCACCAAGTCATAAGTCACTTTTTTCAGTGCTGTTGTAACTTTGAACGGTCACTAAATGAACTTTGTAAGTTGGGAACTACCTGTAAGCACCTCTTCCATTTCCCGAGTCTTAAAATAATTACATAATTTGCTACCTTTTTGTGGGGTCCAAAATTGGGAACAACCTCATTCTGTCTAGTGATGGAATTAACCTTCTTCTGAAATAAACCCTGATGAAGCCAACCCATTTTATGTCTGAGGACCAGGCAGGTATAGGCCTGCAGTGTTAAGTCTTTGCTAAACCGCTTGAAATTCTTTTACTACTAAATTGGAGCATATTACTCTAACTTCATCTTGCCACATTGAAGAGAAACCCAACCAACTGAAGACTTTGTCATATTCACCTATTGTAAATCATTCTAATTGTTTCTCAGGATAACCATTTATCATTCAAGACCAAGCATCTGTAATGGAAGCGGAATGGATGGTTGCCAGAAACAAAGTGCTTTTATTGTTCTTGACTAGAGGATTTCCACACAGCTCTTATTCATGGAACTGGATATGTTCCGTGAGAATTGTTTGACATATTGTAAAGAAACAGCCAAAGATATATGGCCATCTATTTTCCTTGTTCTCCTGTTACACGATGTGTAACATTATTAAATTATTATTAAAGATACTCTCTTTCATGAGACACACATTTCTGGATAGAAGCTATCTAACAGCAGTCTGTTGGTATTTCTTACATATGTGTTTAGAAATAAAGATTCAATGCTTTTGTTTTGTAACGCAGTTTGTTCATCAATGCCTTCTCACTGGTCCATATAATTGACACTACAATGAAACTCTAATATCTCTAATTGGTTGAAGCTCTGCTGGTGTGTCAGAGGCCTGCCTTTCAGTCTGGCGGGAGAAGATAGTGGTCTCCAGGCTAAGGAACACATTTTGCCCACCCTTTTTCATGCTTAGAGATGAGACATCTTTTCCATCGGATTTTTAAGGGTGAGATTATTTTTCTACTTTAATTAGCTTCAGCTGGTCCAGTATGCAACAGCATAAGCAGCAATGGACATGCCTCCAGATGTCAGTGTAACACCTCTGCTTTGTGAGTTGCACTGGTTGCCAGTGTGCTTCCAGGTGCGGTTGAGGGTACTGATTGTTATTTGTAAAGATCTACATGGCTTTAGGGGCCTGATTACTTGAGGGACTGTCAGGATAATTTGATCCTGCAGGGTTGGCGTGTTCCTTTGATTAAACAATGTCATCTGTCCAGATCACAGAAGGGCACCTTTTCTGTAGCAGCCCCTATCTTCTGGAATGAGTTTCCCTTTGAGATCTGAATGTCCCCAATTCTGTTGTTGTTTAAAAGAGCTGGGAAGGTCTGGCTCTTCACTCAGGCCTTTGGTGAAGGAGAGTGAGAAGCCTCACTTCATCATGCTTGCTAACTTTTTTTTCTTTACTTTTTATGTTTTTTTTGTAATTTCTTTAATTGTTGTGAGGGTTGTGTAGCATATAGATTTATTATTAATTTATGTTTTTAACATCTTTGCATTTTTTCTGTAGTTTGTTAGCTACCATGAATGCTCACTAAAGTAGAAAAGGATGTATGTGTACAAATAAATCAAATAAGGCAATAAAACAATAGCAATATATAATACTATTATATAAAGATATGCTACTCTTCCAATGCCAATACATTACCCAATGCATTTTACCACATTTAAAATTAATTCATCTTAAATGTTTTGGAAAACAGAACCAAAAACCTATGTACGTGGACAAAACTAATAATTACAATAATATATAATTAAAATTATAAACAGATAAAGATCAAAGATAATATCATCTTCCTTTTACTTTGCTGTAGGAGAGAATAATTTCCTACAGAGGAACTAATTGGTAAAATTCCATCAGAGAGAATGCCTTCTTGGCCTTCCATTATGGAGACTTCCAGACTCCATCCAATATGGCTACTGGAAAAGCTCTTTCTGTAGTCTCAAACAGGTCTGTTACAGGGGTGGGTTCCGAAAATTTCCGCTACCCCTCTGTGGGCGTGGCTTAGGGTTACGCGCGCGCGCGCTCCCCCGGTGCAATTCTGTGTCCGCGCATGTTCAGTGACTATAATCTGCCCGAAACACAGCTGAGGAGCTGATCAGCTGTGCTTCGGGCGAAGAATAAAGGACAGCCTTCACCCGGGGGCGGGTGGGAGGGCCCTTTCCAAAGCAGCAGCAGAGCACAAACAGCCCAAAATGAAAAAAAGCCGCCAAAAATTCCCAGAAAAAAATGGCGGCGCCCACGGACCGGCACCGACCAAGGCGGTTCCACGACGCCATCATGACGTTACCAGCGCCTCGCTACCAATTCAGGTGACCCAGTACGAACCGGGAGGAATCCACCCCTGGTCTGTTACACAGGTAGAGCCTACAGAAGGATCTTTCCAGCAATTTGTAGGAAATGACTAACTAGTCTGATATGAGAGGGAGTAATCCATGATGAGTCTTGGATTAAAACTCTTCAGAACTTTAAAATCTTCATTTCTCTGCACTATGCCTGGAAACAAATGGATATCCAGAGTAATCCTTGCAGGACTGATATCATATAAGTACAACTTGCAGCCATCAGATTCTTGCAGATGTAAAGCATTCCTGGGAGTCTCTGTTCCCAAGCTCTTGTCCAATTAGCTAACCTCACATCTTCACAAGGGATGAAGAGAAATATCATCCTATTTAAATATATTTTAATTATCAAGCTGATTATGGGTCAATCTGATTAATTCCTCTTCATAGTGTTTCAAGTGGCCATGAACATTGCTGAGAGTCTAGAAAAAAAACCGACCAGAAAAAATATTATAAAAAAATTAGTGGCCTATCCAACTCTAATTTTGTTCATGCGAAAATCACCAGGAAATTCCTATTGAGATTATTGAATATTCACCAGCACCTAGACAATTAAGGGGACTCAGGAGAAAATATAAGCAGTTGCCAAACTTTAGTCTTTTTCAATTCTGGAAGGTTTGTCTCAGGATAAAGAACTTTGATATCCTCTTATATTGTTGTTTTAATGATTTCTTGTGCACCTAAATAGACATCTATTTTCTGTGACTGAGTAATGAAAGAGTTGAACCATTTGTTTATCACATCATTAAAAAAACATAAAGTGCCGCTGTCCTAAACTATATTCTGTTCAAGTTTTATTGGAATGAAGAGACATGTATAAATATTGTAAAGAATGGGCATTATACAATAGTAATTATTTATAACTGGATGTGTGCAATATCACTGTCTATTCTCACTTCCAACTGCTTTGATGTATTGCAACATTTCTGCTTCCAGCTGAACTTGTAGCACATTTATAAGAACGGCTGTGCAATGCTTTGTATTTTATTCCAAAACATGCTTCAGAGTGAATGAGTCCAAATCTTTTACAAGTTTGACTTCTTAATGTAACTGCATCTTTCACCAGGATCCTTTGGGAAAAGACATAGCTACTTAAGAAATTTCAGCTTCATGGCATATTTGTGGCTCCGCAAACTCCAGAAGACCTTTTCATAACTGAAAAGAAAGCAATGTGTAACCCTATTCCTAAAGCATATTGTGCAATATCTAAGTAAAGTTATGGAATATTGTGTATTTGAGCAAACTAATATACTGTGAATCATTACATTTGATAGTAAGAGGGGAAATTATGGTTAGTTAAGTCTTGAAAGCATTTATTTAATTATGTATTCATTTGTTGATCAATCGTTCATTGATTCACAGACTCATTCATTCACTTTCTATAGCAACCCATTTCAGCCAAATGACTCTGGCTGGCTTATAATTTTTAAAACAATAAAAAAACTATAATAAATAAATAAATAAATCCAGAAAAGAAATACTTATAGCAGCCAAGATAGTTAACAGTAAAGACAAGAAACAGAGCCCTTAACGTATTCAGAATCCCAGGCCCAGGTACACAGCTAAATTTTAAAAGTCTTTTTAAAGGCCAACTGGGTGGGGACCATTCTAATTTCTGAGGGAAGAATATTCCACCAAGCAGGGCCCTCAGCAGAGAAAGCCTATTTTCTAGTTCTCACTAGTCAACACTCTTTGGCTGATTGGATCTGTACCATCCAAACTGCTGGATCAAATTGGATAGGTAGAAACTCTTGCATTGATATAGCGTCAGAAATTGCCTGACAGAAATTAATCGCATTTCATTATGATCTATTAGTCACTAAAAAAAGGTGCCATATTCAGCATAAGAAAGAGCTTTCTCCTAAAGACTAGTGGACATGCAGGTTTTCCAATTAGATGCTCTTCAGATGTGGTGGCCTTTAACTTTCATAATTCCTAGTTTGCATTGATAATCACTGTGACTGCCAGAATTGCAAGAACTGAAGTCCAGCACAGCTGGAGATACCAGGTTGTGAAAAAGCAAAAATTGTTTATTTTACTCTAGGGACTTTGAAGCAGAAGGTAGCATAGCTTCTGTTGACTTGACAGCCATATACTGGAGGTCTATAGAGATTCTCAGTCATCCAGGTCATGGTTGTCCCAAAGGTGTTTTTTCAAGAGGCAACTGAACTTTCTGGGTTTTCTTTGAAGACTTTTCGCTTCTCGGATGAGAAGCGAAATGTCTTCAAAGAAAAACAAGAAAGTTCAGTTGCCTCTTGAAAAAACACCTTTGGGACAGCCATACTGGAGCTTTGCCTAGCATTTGAGGCCTGTCCTCTAAAATGCATGCAAACAGAATCCAAAGTAGCTGGGGCCACATTTTATATTTCTAATTTATTGGGATTTGGGGAGGGGTTAATTATTATTGGATTTTTTAATGTTTCTGTTTTTTGCTCTTATTTTATAAAATAAAGGATAGTGCACTAACATTAAAAAACTAACTGTAGCTTTTTTCTTTGTCAACAGAGGGCGTTTTGAGAGAGAGAGAGAGAGAGAGAGAGAGAGAGAGAAGTCTTTTAGACAATTTATTAAATAAAACAAAACAAAAAACCTAGAGGGAGTGTGACCTTGAAGATCACAGCATCTTCTCTGTGATGAGGAAGAAAGCTGCATTTCTGTCCTTTGGGATCAGATAGAAAGAGCTGCAGAAATCTGAGAAGTTAATGACAGGTTGGGAGAAGCAATGTGGGTTGTTTGCAGGAAATAAGGTGAGAAGTAGTAAGAGGGCAAAACAGATTGGAAGAAGAGACAGAAAAAAACCCACAGGAAATGCAGAGAAGGAAAGTTCATAGTGAGGACATAAGGATCAGGTAGACAGGGCGATGGAGGCCCAAAAAATGAAAAATGGTTATTGGGTAGAATTAGTAATTAGGAAAGTATGGCAGGAAGTGGCACTTTAGGTATTTTAAAGCAGTGTGTGACTGTGTGTGGGCTAGAAGGAAAGGCTGGGAGACGTTGAGGGCAAGGGAACTCTGCACTTTTTACTGTCCTATCAGAAAAGCCAAATCAAACCTGGAGCGATACCATCTTTTATGGGTCAAAAACAATGCAAACCAAAGAAAAAGAAACAAACAAACAATCCTAAAGTAATAAGTAACCCTGATGTTCTCTCCTTTGGCACTGCACTCTGCTCTTTGATCTTTTCTGATCTGTGAATTGAGATTTCTGCCAAAAAAGAAAAGAAATGGTTACTGAAACACTGAGGTCCTATTTGTTCCACTTGAGAGATGAAAATACATTCTTGTGTTTACACAACACATTAAAAAGCCAAATAGCTAGTAACAAGGTTCATTTTTTACTCCTTTTAGCTCCTTTGTTAGTGCAAAAACGGGATAGCCGTTTTGGTTTTGTTTTGTTTTTTCCAATTTGATTGGAGTACTTACTGTTTGGCAAATACATTACTGGTTCCATATTTCAGTCATATGTGATGCTTAGTACCAGTAGTGGAATGGTATACAAGGAGTAGCTTGTTATTTGATGTAATAAATCCTTAGCAGTGTTGAAACTCGGTTGAACAGTTATGTATTAATAGAACTTTGCAGAAGCAGAAAAGGCAATAGAAGGCAAACATTTGTTCCAATGTGAGCTGAGGAAAGTATTCTCCAAAATGGGGAACAATTAACAGTATCAAGTGAACTTCCTAAGTTATCATTCCTTCCTAAGTTATCATTCTTTCTCTTTACCCCTCCCCCCAGAGTCAAACTCTGCTCTGAACTTGCTCTGAGGGACCCAAGCAGATTTGGAGAGGTGGGTTGAGATGATCTGTAATGGAGGGGAAAAAAAGGATTTCCCAATCTGTAAGAGCAAATCCATTTACTTTTGCTTAGAAGATCAACTTTAAACAAATGTTTCAGCATTTAGATGCTGAAGATCTGAATGAAACAAGAATGGTAGTATTAGTCTGGGAAAGCTTTTCAGGAAAGAATAACCATACAGTACTATTAAATAGAAGGAAAATTTGATGCTTACTCTGGGAGGTAATGTGGTTGATTTCATACTACCTGCAAATCTGGTTGCTTTCCAGTTGCTAGAAACAAAGAGCTTTTACACACATCTCACAAAGGAAAGCCTTTGTGAGCACAATCATCAAACTCTTACGACACCGGAAATGCTGATCTCCTTCCCAGATTGGTTTCATAGCAGAGAGGATTGTAGATTATAATCAGCCATGAGATGTTGAATTCCAGATCAGATTTAAGGCCTATTTAGAAAGGGTGGCAATGGATTGGTCAGCTCTGTAGTAGCATTGAACGGTTAAGCCCTGGTGGCGCAGTGGTTAGATTGCAGTATTGCAGCCTCTGTCCACAGCCTGGAGTTCGATCTTGATAGGCTTAAGGTTGACTCAGCCTTCCATCCTTCCGAGGTCAATAAAATGAGGATCCAGATTGTTGGGGGCAATATGCTGACATTGTAAACCACTCAGAGAATGCTGTAAAGCACTATGGAGCAATATATACGTCTAAATGATATTGCTATTAAGCAAGATAGGGAAACCTATATTCCGCCTAATGCTCCCAGTATCACATACCATTAACTACACGGGCTGAACTTACTGTCAGTACAACAATCAGTGTTCATAAGAGATTAAGTGACATCAGTGATACACTGAAATTAAATCTCAGGTCTCCATCTGAGGCTACTCGTAAAATGTTTTTACATATTCTAACAAGCAGATGTTACAAGAAGATGTAATATGGTACCAACTTGCGAGTAGGAACGTATTATGACGTTTTTCTTTCCTCTAGGGCCAATTACTGTCAGTGTTGCTGGGACGGAGTGGTTTAGCCCTAGAGTCCCATTCTGCCCTCTTCCTGCTTTTTTTTTTTTTTTAACAACTACAGGGAATTGCTGGGGGAGGAAATCCATCACCACTGGATGCAATATCATCAGTATGCTGATTTATTTATTTTCTATAGCCACCTATTTCAACCAAGTGACTGGCAGCAAACAATTCTAAAACAATTAAAAGTATTAAAAACAGTACAAAATATGTATATACAGCAGCCAAGAAAATTATCATAATAATTACTAAGTGCAGGTAGTCCTCGAGTTATAACCACAATTGAGCCCAATATTTATGTTGCTAAGGGAAACATTTTGTAAGTGAGTTTGCCCCATTTTACGACTTATCTTGCCATGGTTGTTAAGTGAATCATTACATTTGTTAAGGTAATAACACGGTTGTTAAATGAATCTGATTCCCCATTGACTTTGCTTGTCAGGTCGCAAAAGCTGATCGCATGACACCAGGACACTGCAACCGTCATAAATATGAACCAGTTGCCAAGCATCTGAATTTTCATCATGTGACTATAGGGATGCTGCAACGGTCGTAAGTGTGAAAAACAGGCATAAGTCACTTTTTTCAGAGCCGTTGTAACTTTGAACGGTCACTAAATGAACTGTTGTAAGCCGAGGACTACCTGTAAAGACAAGAAGCAGGGCCCTTAACACATTCAGTTATACATTTGTGCCCCTGGCCAGTCAAGTGAGTATTGTCTCAGAGGCCAAATTCCTCATATGGAATTGGGGGTATGCTCACATAGCTGAAATAAACAATTGACATCTGCCATTGTAGTTTCATTAAAGAATCCAAAATCAAGCACATAGCAAGACCTGTGTTTGGAAAAGGTCGATAATGTTACTTCCACCTGGGATCAGGAAAACCCCCCACTAAAGTTAGCTAGTCAAACAGATCGTGTTTGTGATGCTCATGTACTGATGTCCCATGTTAGGAGTTGCAGTAACAATTACTACATTCTTGGAAGAGAGGGAACCTTCTGCTTTTGAAGACATAAAATCTTGTGTTAGTGATGCTGGCCTTGTCCTTTTGTACCTTTTGAAGTAGTTGGTAAGCTTCATGTTAGTAATCTTTACAATAATCTTGAATCCCTGGAAAGAATTACTCCATATTGCAGCTGTGTGTGAGTGAGACAGAGAGACAAGAATAGTGGTTTGTCCAATAATAGCTAAATGAATTCATGCCCTGATTTATATTTTTGAAATGTTTATAAGCTGATTTTCAAGTCCAAGCCTTCACAACACAACATCACAGAAAGGAATTTATTAGGCTCACCAGGAAAATATAATATTATTATGAGAAAGCTGTTGGAAGGTCACATAAGCCTCACTGTATATCTGCATCTGTTTTTTATTTAATAAAAAGAATAGAGAATGGCTGAAGTGGATCAGGGCCACACAGGATGTGTAAGGAGAGATTTAATTATTCCCTCTCTAGCTATGAACCTTCCAAATTTAGTGCCTCCCATCTGGCACTTAGAGATTTACTAGTACTTCCTCGTGTATGTGTTCGTATGTGAATTTCAGGGGACTTACATACGGGGAGGAAAATATTACATGCCACAATTCCCATTTGGTTTAGACTGCAAAACTGACTTTTGCATTTACAAACCCTAAAATAGATAGAATAGGCACTATCCCAAGAAAAGACATAGCTGCTTTAAAAGTTGCAGACAGGTGCTGTGTTGGCTCCTGCTGTAGCAACGTTTAAAACAAGCCTTTAAAACCTGGCTCTGTCCCCAGACTGAGTTAGAAGGGGTAATAGACCCTGGCGGTGGGGGGGGGGTGTTTTGGTCCTTTAACTGATTGTTAATTTTCTCTAGACTGTGCTTTGATGATCTATTTTCTGCTTATATTGTGTTTTATTTTACTTTGTAAGCTGCCAGGTGTTGTAGCAAATTGGGCATTTTATCAATCTCAAATCTCATAAATCTCATAAATAACTAAATGTTTGCATTCCTGTATGCCGTGTGTGTGTGTGTGTGTGTGTGTGTGTGTGTGTGTGTATTGAATTATTATAATTATTGGCAGCAGGGGTGGGTTCCAAAAATTTTTACTACCACTCTGTGGGCGTGGCTTAATTTTGTGGGAGTGGCTTGACGGCCATGTGACTGGGTGGGAGTGGCTTGATGGCCATGTGACTGGGTGGGAGTGGCT
>QLTV01003294.1:651457-667362 GCA_003457575.1 Thermophis baileyi | reverse complement strand
GGGTTCCAAAAATTTTTACTACCACTCTGTGGGCGTGGCTTAGGGTTACGCGCGCTCCCCTGGTGCAATTCTGTTTCCGCGCATGCTCAGCCACTATAATCTGCCCGAAACACAGCTGAGGAGCTGATCAGCTGTGCTTCGGGCGAAGAATAAAGGACAGCATTAACCCAGGGGCGGGTGGGAGGACCCTTTCCGAAGCAGCAGCAGAGCACAAATGGCCCAAAATGTAAAAAAGCCGCCAAAAATTCACAGAAAAAAATGGCGGCACCCATGGACCGGCACCGACCAAGGTGGGTCCACGACGCCATCATGACGTCACCAGCGCCTCACTACCGGTTTGGGCGACCCAGTACGAACCGGGAGGAACCCACCCCTGATTTGCAGATTCTGTATTTGCAAATTTGCCTACTTGCTAAAATGTATTTGTAATCCCAAAATTAACACATGCAGCACTTCTGTGGTCATTTGTGGAAATGCGCTGATAAAATTGACTTGCCTTGACGTTTACATTTCCAGCTGTGGTCGAACAAGATAACACTCTGCCTTTTTGTTACAGTTCTCATACAGTAAAGAAATGAGCTACTGTATATTTCCCTTGGGATCAATGGTTCACTATCCACAACTTTATAAAACAGAAAGTCTTATATAAAGAACCTTACCGCAAATAATGAGAATCAACTGTATTTAATAGACTGTGAAGCATTGCATGGCCTGACTACATACTTAGTAGAGCCTGCCCTTTTGACCCTGAGCCCCATGAAACCATTAGTACTTCGAAGAAAAGGCAGTCTCGAAGAGAAGAGGAACCAAAATGTAATTCAGTTGGAATGGAAGTTCAGTTACTTGATGTTGCCACCAAAAGACTTCTCATGCTCATCAGGATACATACATGGGTCTTCTGAAAGCCAGTAGGGAGCAGTGATTAAAGAGCTTAAGGGGGAAGGCCCAGGTTCTAGCTGTCCTTTAGGCCCAGAAGCCAGCTTGGTGACCCTGTCTGAAGCAGATCAGGGCCACACAGGATGTGTAAGGGGATATTTAATTATTCCCTCTCTAGCTATGAACCTTCCAAATGTTAATGTCTCCCATCATTTGCACTAGTGCCAGCCAGTCATTCCCTCTAAGCCCTAAGTATTGTCAGGCTCTGTGACAGCTGGCTGAGAAACAAAACCCTTTGCCACAACGTGCATTGATTGCTTCACTGTGTGAACGGCAGAGGGCACAGTGCAAAA
Source organism: Thermophis baileyi (assembly GCA_003457575.1). NCBI lineage: Eukaryota > Metazoa > Chordata > Lepidosauria > Squamata > Dipsadidae > Thermophis > Thermophis baileyi. The sequence goes on along the minus strand of QLTV01003294.1, from coordinate 666,133 downwards.
CAAGAGGACACTGCTATCAAGTGGAGCAAATGCTAGAAAACAACAAACACACATAATGAGTTTTCTATACTTTGTAGTTCGAGTATGAGTGGAAAAAAAATTCAACTGTTAGTACCTTCAGCAAACCAGTGTTGTTGGTCTCAGTTTTGTTCCCTACCTCTTAGCTTAAGTTGTTTTGCTTTATATTGTCTCATTCATACTGAATTCATTCATAATGATGTTGTATATTACTGTTCTTCTAAAGACAGCATCTGCAAGATGGAATTCAGACAGAGTCTGGGACTAATCAAATTTTATATCTAACTACTATGATAAAGTTTTGTTGCATACTTCAAGCTGCTTATTTGTGGTTTCCCTTCCAATGATGAATGGGACTGGAGACAAACTGCCTGGCACACAGTTTGATAACTCATCATGGCTAGTAAGCTAGAGGGTCTGTATCTATCTGTATGTGTCTCTGAATGAGTGACAGTTTTCTACTGAAAAATTATGATAGTTCATCTTGCAATTTCATATGATACTAGTAGCTGGATACCCGTGCTTTGCTACGAAACTGAACTCCTTAGCATGGAGTAGAATGTCTAAACTCCCAGCCCGCAGGCCGGATAAGTCACACACTGGCCACGCCCATTGGCAGTTGGAACAGAGTTCTTTTCAGGTGGGGAGGGGGAGTAGAACGTCTAACTCCTTAGCATCAGAGCATGTTAATAATAATAATATAAGAAATAACTAATGATCTGATGGTCATTTCAAAAAATCCTTTCTTAGCGAGCACCTAGAAGCCAAGAGGAACATATGTGCCAAGTTTCAAATTTGTAGGCTTTACGGTTCTGGAGATTTTGTGATGATGCGTGAGTGGCATTTGGCTTTTATATATATAGATTTTAGTGGATGAGTGTAGAAATAACTTGACCACAATACATATTCTATTGCTGCAAGCTTTATCCTGTTTCATAGCATGGTAGTCCAGAACTGAAGTCTAACTCCCTGTAGATGTCCACAGGCAGGATAGAATAGGAGGCAAGTGATAAAATTTATTGTGTTGTTGCAATGCAAACTCAACTCCTCACTTCTTTGTATGCAACATCGCAACACAAGTATGAAAGGGCAGAGCTTGCACCATCATGTTACAAAACACATTTCATCATCTTGGCATTGCTCAGTTAGAGACAGACATTTGTGTGAGTCTTTGTCATTTTAGTGAAATAGAAGCAGTTGTGATTCCGTTTTCCTTTGATGGAAATGAAACGAAATGAAAAAGCCTATTCCTTTCACTGGAGAGTTATAATCCTACAGCTTTCTATTCTTTCAAAAAAAAATTAGATATTTAGATATTAATGGAGCAGGATAAACATGGCAATCTTTACTTAATTATTGGAATCAATGTATTCTTGTTTAAAAGGGAACAAAAATCAATAGCATGATTCAGTGTATTCTGAATCCTGTATTCATATCAAAATGTCAAATTTCAAGCTTTTTGCTCTGGAGAATACTTAAACATGTTTTCTTCCCAGCATAAATGTAAGTTAAAATCAGGATAGTTCCCTTCCTTTTCCTTTTCTTCTCCCAGCTGGTAGATATACTGTAATGTATAATAAAGGTACATGTAGTTATTTTCACATTTACTGAGTTCATATCCCAGCCTTACCTAGAACATTGTAGTATATAATAAACACACACACATGAAAGAGTAGAACCTCAATAATTTGTTTTTTAGGGCCTATGGAAATGCTGGGAATAGGGTCTGCTTCATTCTCATTCTATATATTAATATTTGCTTAGCAACACCCTTGTGATTCCCCCGCCCCCAAAGGGTTTAAAGCAAATTCTTTTAAAACATTTGTAGCCTTGTCCTAAAATAGTTCTCTCACCTCTGAAATTATAAAGTTTAGCTAAGTAATCACATCAGTTGTTTTCAGGTTTGTTAAGGTGAAAAAATCATTTATGCTATTTAGTGTGCAGTTATTTGTTGATTTTTTTAAAAAAATGCTACATTATACGAGAGATAATGAGAAAGTGCACAGAAAGGTCTATGACTGGGTACATTACTTAACAGTGTTCCTTTCTTGTAAAAGCAATTAAGAGTTTTGTGACATGTAAAAAAACTACAGATTGACTATTGCCTTTTCCATGCATCTGATTAAGTGGACTATGATGACAATTTGTGTAATTGTGTTATAAATCTTTAGGGTTTCACAAGACTCCTCGTCTGGTAGAAAGACGACTACCATAATTATCCTCTAGTAATTATAACTTTCTTTAGCTGTCTAATTTAAACAGTGATGAACTTAAAATTCTAAAGCTAAACTAAGTTAAATTCTTTAACTGTGAACATTTTCCTTAAACATATACTGTAGGAGACATGTCTTCATTTGAACTTTGTTCTAAAAGACTTTCTAGTTAGTTCATACCTCCTTAAATAAGATGACCCAACAGAGAATTTATTTATTTATTAAACTCAAGTGAGACTTTAGGACTGTTGTGTTTTTTAAAAGGCAAATTGTACTGGTATGATAGCTTAGAGCTTCCTCTACTTTTTGCTATCCTTTAGCAGCCCTCAGGATTTTTGCAGTCTAGATCTGAAGTCCTAGTTTAGTTGAGCACATCAACAGAGAAAAGGAACTAGAAGAATTGGTCCAATGCTGCTTCCAGTCAGTCTCACCATCCTAGGCCAGGGGTCTCCAACCTTGGCAACTTTAAGTCTTGTGGACTTCAACTCCCAGAATTCCTCAGCCAGCTTTGCTGGCTAAGGAATTCTAGGAGTTGAAGTCCACAAGTCTTAAAGTTGCCAAGGTTGGAGACCCCTGGCCTAGGCCATCATCATTCAAAAATACCTGTTTCCTTTCATCTATTGTTTCCAGGATATCTATAACAACACATCTGTTCCTGAAGACCCACACTGCTGGACTGATTCCTAAACCTCCATTTTTCATGAGGTTCTTGTGGGTAATCTTTTGAAAAACACCACTCGAGGACTGAATACTCTTACAGTCACAACCACCATGGAAATATAAGCAACATAATCAAACCCATCTTCTGAAGCTCATAAAATGTAACCACATTACTCAAGAGAATGCTTTTGGAAAGAACATATTTTTAACAAGGATATGCTTGAAAAGACCTGTAGAGAAGAACAAGTTGCTCAGTAAACCTTTTTGGCAGCCATTCTGCCTCAACCAGGTTATTTTTCTCAACTGTCCCACTACTTCATATTTTATATCTCAAATGTTGTTAATAAATACACCATTGGTAGCAAAGGAATAAGTGGATACAGAAACTCTCTTTGGCTCAGTAGATTATTGCATGTATCAAGAGAGGTATATATTTAGACAGTTTTGATCTTCTGTCATAAATTACTTGTTTTTCTGCTTTGTCTCAAGAAGTGTAAGTAGCTACTTACACTTGAACAGAGCTCATTAGCCATTTGTTTTACTTTAAATACATGGTGGGTTATTATTCCCCCATTATGTATATATTTATTCAGCAGTTTGCTCTTGTTCAGTTTTTGCACTGCTTTGTAGGCAATAAACATAAATACCTACTTATAAAAGCTTGCTGGCAGTGGATGTCTGAATGAATATATGGACAGTTCTAAAAATTATGGCCATATTTAAATCCATTTGGTTTTATAAATACTTGTGGGTATTGGGTGGCGTTAGCTTTTGAAACAAATGATTCGGCTCCAATCATACAAATGATTTTGCAAAAACCTTAGCAGCCTTTGAGCAAATGACAGATGTCAAGCCTTACCATTTCTGTCAGGAAAAGAATATACCACCAAAAGGAAGATGATCCTGAATTTCAAAATGACTCTCTCTCAAAGAATGATAGTGGGGAAAACGAATGAAAACCCACTCATATATCCTATAAGCTACATGTAGTCCTCACTTAGCCACCCGTCATTCAGCATCTATTCAAAACTATTGTGGTGCTGAAGAGCTAGTCATATGACAGGTCCTCAAAGTTGTGGCCATCAGTGTCCCCATGGTCATGTGATCGTGATTTGGGTGCTGGGCAACTGGTGTGCATTTATGACATTTGCAGCATCCCGCATTCATATGATTACCCTCTGAGACTTTCACAGCTGGATTCCAAGAAGCAAAGTCAAGGGAGAAGCCAGCAGGAGGTTGCAAGTCACAGTCACATGACCTTGCACTTAATGACTGTGGCTGATTTGCTTCAAGGCCACAGCTGGAACAGTCATCAGAAGTTGATGCGGTCACACGATATCGGTTTTGATGACCATGCTGCATAGCAAGAGAGTATTGCTCTCAGTAAGTGAGGACTGCGAATAGAATGGAATGGAATGGAATGGAATGGAATGGAATGGAATAGAATAGAATAGAATAGAATAGAATAGAATAGAATAGAATAGAATAGAATAGAATAGAATAGAATAGAATAGAATAGAATAGAATAGAATAGAATAGAATAGAATAGAATTTTTTATTGGCCAAGTGTGATTGGACACACAAGGAATTTGTCTTGGTGCATATGCTTTCAGTACCCTGTTCCCTTAACTTTTCAGCTCAGTAGACAACTCCCACCACAATCAATCCAGGCCATACCCAAAACAAAAGTGTCTATGTGACACATTTGCATGTTTACAAATATGTACACTCAAATATGGCTCAGGACCAGTTTATCTGCATGACCGCCTTATATCACATTCCTCCCATCGACCAGTGAGGTCGCACAGGGTTGGCCTTCTTCAGGTCCCGTCGGCCAGACAGTGTCGGCTGGCGGGACCGCGGGGGAGGGCCTTCTCTGTAGCCGCTCCGACTCTGTGGAGCCAACTTCCCCCCGAGATCCGTACTACCCCCACCTTACTGGCCTTCCGTAAAGCCGTTAAGACCTGGCTTTTCCGGCAGGCCTGGGGCCAATAGTTGTTCTGATTGGCCCATGTATGGTTGTGTGAATGTTTTATTTTAATATAGATTTATTTATTTACATAATTTATATTCTGCCCAGTTTCACAAACCCTGGGCAACTTACTGTATATATAATTGTATTTATATTTCATCTTGATTGCTTTTAATTTTTTTATAAGTAAATGCTAATAAATCATGGGTGGGAATTAAATTAAATTAAATTAAATTAAATTAAATTAAATTAAATATGCACAAAACTCAAAAAAAAGGCAGGAGCCCCCAAAACACAATGCATATTAACTGAAATAATAGCAATTGATTAAAACCAACTGGCAATGAAACAAGGCACCTCATGTGCCTGTCTGCACAAACCATTGTTTCACATGCTAGCTACTATTCTGTCACATATTTACTCACACACAGGAGATTGTAAACTCAAGGACACCTATGGATTCCTTCGGTCATAAGTCCTATGGAGTTCTGAAGCACTCAGTCCCACATAATTAAGTTTTTTATTTTTGGACCTGTTTTTTTTTTCTCCTCTGTATACAGGTGGTCCTCGATTTATGGCCACAATTGAGCCCAAAATTTCAGTTGCTAAGGCAAGACAGTTGTTAAGTGAGTTTTGCCCCATTTTATGGCCTTTCTTGCTACAGTTGTTCAATGAAACACTACAGTTGTTAAGTTAGTAACACAGTTATTAAGTGAATCTGGCTTGCCCATTGATTTTGCTTGTCAGAAGGTCACAAAAGATGATCACATGACCCCAGGACACTGCAACCATCATAAATACATGCCAGTTGCCAAGTATCTGAATTATGATCATGTGGCCATGGCGATGCCGAAATGGTTGTAAGTGTGAAAACCAGTTATAAGTCAGTTTTTTCAGCACAGTTGTAATTTCAAACAGGCACTAAATGAATGGTTATAAGTTGAGGACTCCCTGTATAGTGATTGAGGACTGCAATACCCAGTCTCCCCGTCCATGGAAACTCCAGTGATTAAGGTTCTGAATTTTCTTGAGTCCTCACTGGAATGGACAACCATATGGTCAGAGAAGGCTTTTATTCTCTCCATGAGGGAGATACATAGCCTCATGAGCAAGAAGGTAGACCTAAAGACATTGGGGGTGCCTCCTTGAAGCAGAGGCACTATTTTTTTCTCTATTTCTCTTTCCTTTCTTCCATTGGCTTGTCCTTCCATTTCCTACCTTGCTCCCTTGCTTTCAGTAGCATCTTCCATTTTCCCCGTGCTCTCAATGAATGTATTTCAGCCTACATGCATTCCAACTGTGCTGCGCAGAACGACAATTTCAGCAAAACTGGCATAGTTGGTGTGTTGTTATGTTAGGGATGGTATATGATTAGATGCTAGTCATGGAGCCTGAGTTTCCCACTCTTTTACAGCTGCAACTATTTTATAATTGCTTTCCAGTTATCTGGACCTCCTCTTCTGTGGACACCTTAATGCCCCCTGTTTGCTCTTGACTTCAAAGCGAGTCTTGTACCTTGATAAAACTGCATTTTTTAAAAAAACAACAACAACACCCATTCATCATACAGATCTTGTTAAACGGTTAAGAGATTATGAAATTGCATTTGTGGTAATCTGTAACCTGTTTTCTGCTACAGGATTGATTCCAGCTTCAAAATAATTGCCAGCTGAAACATCTGTTTCTTTAACTAGTCTTCTGTAGGAGAGTATAGTACTGCTACATTACATGATTGGCTGAACAAATAAACTTTCTGCATGCATTAGCTAGCCTTTAACTTAGAGCTTTTATGTAGCAATGCTATTCCGTTTCAAATTTCAGAAGATACGTGAGCAGAGAGTTTCATTGCTGTCTCATGAAAATTGTCAATACATGAACACTCAGACCTACACACTGATCGGTTCACTTGTTCTCAGAAGCATGCTTGCACTGTATTCAGATTGGTAGAATTTCTCTAGGATCTGCCTCTCTATAGTAAGGTATGTGTCTTTCTTTCTTTCTTTCTTTCTTTCTTTCTTTCTTTCTTTCTTTCTTTCTTTCTTTCTTTCTTTCTTTCTTTCTTTCTTTCTTTCTTTCTCTTTTCAAAATTTAAACTAGATGAGACCAGTAGAAACTACACAAATAGATCAAGACTTCAGATTTAGAATAATAATTGAAATAATTTTCAGTCGTGATAATTAGAAATGTTTTAGCAGTTGTATGAAAAATTGTAGTTATGACCAATGCCATATTGGGATTGCTTTGCTATATTTCGAGAAAATCTAGGACTTCATTGGACTTCAGATATTGTTAACCAGTGTCCTGCAGAATTGGCAAATATATGTTGCATACTTAACAGAGACATTTTTGTCATAATTCATAACATTGTTTTAAAATGATTTCTTATCAGAACTGATTATCAGTTCAGTCCTGTGCATGTATAATATATGTCTAACTAAGCAAGAGATCTTAGAGTACATAATAAAAAATCTTCTTTGAAATAACCTAGTCTGATTAATTCAAATTGGCTAATTAAATTTTGTATATTTTAGTATTAGGGAAAAAGTACATTTTATCAGTTGTTATATTACTATAGACATTTATGAATGATGTAGAAGTACATAGTTATCCATTGGCAAAAATAGGCTGGACAAATAAATTATTTTATAGAGTTAAGTGTATGATATAGTAAAATAAATATTCTAATACTCTTTTAATTACTTTTTATTTGAGTGTGCCAAAATCTATTTACGATGATATTTCCAAAATGATATTTTTTAATCTCCAAACTAAATATGCAATAGGAAACTCAAAAACTCCAAATGAGGGTTTTTTTTGTTTTTTTTTGCTGGATTTCTCTTCTTATAGCTAATGTGCAATTATGTGACTGGTGCATGTTTAGCTTTCATTTCTATATGTTTTGCTTCATTCTAAATTCACATCAAAGACTTGTGCTGATAATAAGTATGAGACAACAGCAAGTTTAACTTATCTTTCTTTTTTCTTTTCTTTTCTTTTTTTTTTTAAAAAAAGCCCTGCGCTGTAGCTAAATAACAGAAATCAGGATAACTGCAGCAAGCAAGTATGTTTGTGTGCCTTTTCTCCTACATAGATATAGTCCACCCTTTCATTTCTGTTTGCTGGAATTTGATGGTTTGTGGCTGGCTGCACCCAGGAGCAAGTGCAGCCACACAAACACACTTTGCCATACTGTATCGCTGTTACACTGTTGTCCTACTCAGGGTCACTGCACTGTACGACATTACATATTTCTAGCAAACATGAAGATGAACAAAACAAGGAGTCTAGATAAGCGGAGATAAATTGGAGCCAGCTTATTATTAAATACAGTGTAAAATGGACAGAGCTTTGAATCGGCGCCTCTCTAGACTTTTCCCCCTGTGCCTGTTTTTGACTACTGGAACCACATATAGTGAAAAATTAAAGGACTAGAATAGTGGAACAATTATTTGGTAGAGATCCAGAAGCAATTGTGTTTGGAGTGATGTTTAAACCAATGTCAGGGAAGGCAAATACCTGGCTCAATGCCAGCACCTTTGTAAAGCATATTAGCTCAGATGAAAAGTTAGACTCCGAGGCAGAAAGAGAGAGCCAAAGAGCTCCTGGTGCTTACACTCACCTTGCTTGTGTCGTCTTCTGGGCTGGGATTAGCTGGATACATGCATGGTTGCATAACGTGGCTGAGGAGCACACTTTTGCCAAATGTTTCCACCCGATTTCTGCTCCCTTTCCAGGTGGACAGCCGGCTGCTGATTCCTCTTCAAGCACGGAACCTAGATAATGCGACGTGTTCCCTGCCACTGACAATGACCATGACCCTTCACACAAAAAGCTCCGGGGTTGCCTTATTGCACCAAATACAAGGCAATGAATTAGAGCCTCTCAGCAGACCACAGCTGAAGATTCCTCTGGAACGACCGATCAGCGAAATGTATGTGGACAGCAGCAAGACTGGGGGGTTTAACTACCCAGACGGTGCTGCCTACGATTTTTCCACTGCCGCTCCAGTGTACAGCTCAACCAGCCTCAGTTATGCCCCTACGAGTGAATCGTTTGGCACCAGCAGCCTGGGAGGATTTCATTCCCTGAACAATGTTTCCCCAAGCCCTGTTGTTTTTTTACAGTCAGCTCCACAACTTTCGCCTTTTATTCATCACCACAGCCAACAGGTACCTTATTACCTTGAGAACGAAGCAACCAGTTTCGCCATGAGAGAAGCTGCCCCAACAGCGTTTTACAGGTAAATCCTATCATTGCTTTCTTTCTTTCTTTCTTTCTTTCTTTCTTTCTTTCTTTCTTTCTTTCTTTCTTTCTTTTTAAATACAGTATATAAAAAAGAGAGCTAAGGCAAGGAAGGGGGAAATTCAATGTTAGAATGGGTATGCCTTCAGGATGGTTGAGTCACTGCTGAATAATTAGACATTGTGTTAGCGTCTTGGAAATTAAAATCTCTGTTATGACTATTAAGCAACTGTTGTTGCTGTGTATGCTAGAAATGAAGTGCATGTGAAAAACAAGTCAGATTTCCAACAGAAAATCTGCAGCCTGGGGAAAAACCAGAACAGAAGCCCCAATACTGAGTTACAAAAACAATAAACTGAAGCAAAACAAAAACTCCCCAAAGTGGAGATGCCGGGAAATTAAAATGAACGATGCAAACTTCAGGTTTTGGCTCCTCTCAGTCCAGGCTGTTCCTGCTTTGAATTTATGTAGCTGAATTTGCACTCCATTGTCAGAAATATTTTGTTCCTTGTCTGCCTTTATATTCCACTGATTGACTTTTATATAAAACGTTCAGGATACCTGATGATTCACCTTCCCAAACAGTCATAAATGACATAATGAGAGCATAAAACGGCCTTTGGAAAGTGTATTTTAGGCTTTGGAATTGAAGGCTCTTTCTTTCTGCACACAGAGAGAAAGTCTGTGATTTAAAACAGTGTTTTCCAAGTGTATTTTCTCTATAACTCCTCGCATTCTCATCGGAGAGTTAAGACCTAATTTTAAACAGTCACACACACACTTTTAGGGAAAACAAGGGGGAGTACCAGATCACTATTCTAGTAGGCCTGCAGCTGTAAAGAGGCTCTGGAGGTCTTTGAAGTAGGTGGCTGCTGCAGTGGTGTCAAAATAATAAAAACAAAACATAGTAGGCATTGTTTCATTCTTGTCAGGTTTATAATTAGCTAATGCAGAATTAAAATTAAAAAAATACAGATATATGCACTATGCATAATGGATTTAGGATCAAGCTACCTATCATGCTATATTTGAAGTGCGCAGTTGCTCTTTTACTTTCTAATTATTCAAAAGCAAGTATGTGTGGTTCCTAATCTGGGTCAAGACCACCACATGTAGAGTAGAGATTTTAAGTTCATCTCGTAATTATTTTTCTTCCTAGTTACTATCAATTAAAAAAGAAGAAGCAAAGAGAGCCTCCGTTGGTTCCTGAATGAGAATTTGGAAAAAAGACAGCGGGACAAACATGCATGTGTATGTGCATACCTACACACATCCGCACACAGAATAGGCAGCAGAACTTAACATAAATGCATAAAAATATGTCTGCATTACTGAAAAGAATATCCCAATCGGATCTGTTCTCCATTTGTTATTTTGTTTAATGTTCTGCTGTAAAATATGGGCTTAATTTGCATAGGTGGAAGTGAACCTGTGTTAAATGTTAACTGTTCGGTTATTCTGCTTTTCACTTTCCATTCCTAGACATTTTAGAAAATTTGTGATTGCTGCTTCACAAACCATAATTGGTATGTAGTTGATTTCGTCCCCTATTTATACCGCAGAATGTTTTAAAAAGAAATCCTTGATCTCTGGGTTAAATACTGCCCTCACTAATTTTAAACATTTAGCTAATATTAAAAATTACACTCTTCCTAGATACTGGTCAGAAATGAAACCAAACAGGTGAAATGACAGTTACAGAAAAAGAAAGGGAATAAAAACTGTGGAGTCCTTGGTGTTCTCTGAACTTGGTTGTTTGCTTGAAGATGTTTCATTACTCGAAAAGAAGTCAATAGCAGATCCAACAGATGCACTCATTTTGTAGGGGTAACAAGAAAAACTTACTTTAAGTACAAGATGAAAGACTGAAATCAGGAAGAAAGGATCTGAAAGTGTTTCTCACCTGAATGGAAAATATGTCATGTGTAGTGAGACCACACGTGGCTTTTGAGGAATGGCCATATCTTGGTGACTGTGTAGGATAGGAAAAAAGCACTCCATGTTCCTTCTCGGCAATGGTCTTCTTGGCTGCCTTAAAAAAAAAAAAACAGCACTTGATTAATACTGCATTTGAGGAATGCCCAATGCCTGTAATTTCATTAGGCCAAATCCTCAAAAGTGGGGATTTTGCTGAGAAACTTTGTTTAAAACTAGTAGCAGATGATGAAGGGTGTAGACAGACAGGTAGCATACAGAACGGCTCCCTATCATTGACTGCTTTGGGCAGTTTAAAGGAACTCAAAGACAAGTCTAAGTCTAGATACTTCTTTGTTTGAGCCTAAGGATACCATTCTCCTTCCATGTATAGGAGGCAGTATATTTATAGGATGAATCGCCTGAATTGCTGGCTGCTTCTCTTAATTGGAGGAGAAAACTGTATAGGCCATTTTAAGGACTTTGACCGCCAACATATTGACATGGGCATATATCTTTGCTTTCAACAAGCCAGGGAATTTAGGAGGAACACCTACCTCTGATGTTACTCAGATGTTTGATATTCTAATTTTGCCCAAACAACTACTTGGACCCGAGGATCTGAGTTCTCTTTCCTCAATAAATTTTTATTGGGAAAGGGAAGGGAAAATACTTGATATTCTAGGATTGATCTTATCATTTGTGGTGGTGTAATTTTCTAAGTCAGATAATGGGAACATTTTAACAAATATGAGGATATACTGTAAGTGTATAGGTCTTCGCTTTCTCTTTAGATTTGCCTCAGGAGCAATAGGGAGCATGGTGCGTTTTGTTGCTATGACATTCTTCAGGTCCAAAAGATTTTGCAATCTTGTATCCGTTCATTTTTTATTAAATATTCTTGGTAAATTTAAAGACTCTGATATTAAGTTAAATTACTGCTCTGATTTGTTAATCTAGATGCTTTTAACAGCTATGCAGTGCTTGTAGCATCTGTGTCTTGAATTGGCCAGTGATATTATTTTAATAATTATGCAGTGCAATTCTGCACAGGTTTATTTAAAAATAAACCCAAATGGCCATCATATTTATTCCCAAAAAGAGTGAGGACATGATTACTGTATCTGTTTGGTGCTGTTTTTTTAAAGCTAAATTTTCATTAGCCTTGAAGGAAATAGTTCAATCTTGATAAAGTGTTATTTATTATGTTTGTGGTCAGGAAATTTCTTTTGTGTATTTTCCTTCTATGATGGCTTTCTTTTTTGCAGATTTCTTTCATTTCATTTTATTTTTGGTAATGTTAATATAACACATCCTGGAAATGATTTATTCAGAAATAAATTTCCCTGAAATGTAAGTTTATATTCTATGGTATGAATTTTTATCTAATGCAAATTAAGTAGTGTACTAGATATTACAACTAGATGTTACTACAATAAAGCTGGAATATTAATTTGTATCTTTGGATATTGAAATAATAAAACAGGAGAGATTTTAGCCTTGCATTCTTGATTCACAAAGTGATCAATATAGAGTTGCATAGGATCTGGGCAGAAGAAAAATGTTTTCCTATGATTAATTCTAAATTTCATATAGTAACTGAAAGCTGTCTAACAGAGAACAAAAGACAATGTTACTACTGATACTTGTTACCGGGAGTCTCTTATGAAGATGCTTCTATAAAAGGTTATAGTTGTAGACTATGATTTTTTTTAATATCACATTTGCCTGAAATATGTACACTGGTAACATTGATAAACTACTATTTCTACTGACAGTTTTCTGTTCTCCTAGTCTGCTATGAATTCCCTTTTTCCAGTATGCAGAGATCATAAAGATAGTAGAGGAATGCTGTTTTTAAACTTCATTACCTTCATTTTCGCCACACACACCTCTGTGAAATTAGCTCGTGGTGGTAGCCAAATAAGAATGCTCTGTCTTCTACAAGGCTTTTCTTTTCTTGGCTGCAAAATGGGGAAAAAACATGATATGTATCCAACTATTTTTACTTGGTGCAGATGATGATTGGGTTCACTTTTTAATCTAGTTCGAATCTCCCCGCTCCCATTCCCATTAGCACTGATGACATTAGGACATTTCAGCTGGCTGTTTTAATAAAGCTTGAGTGTTGATTCCCACCTTTGGATGCTTCATAAATAAAACACAGGAGATGGAAACAGATGTGCTAGAATCCTCAGCTCACAATTGGTTTTCTGTAACTTTCCACTGATCACCTAGTTGTTGGATCTGAAGGTACGTGCAGTTCAGTGGCCTCTTAGTTGAGAGGAAGCTTTGCAATGTCTCATTGTCCAGGTTATCAGACTAGTCATGGGAATATAATTGAGCAGGATTTATTGGTAGAACTCTAAGTGATTTGCAGTAGAACAGCAAATGTCTCCCAATTGTTCAAAAACAATCAGGGTTAAATTATCTAAATCTAAATTAGACAGCCAATCCCTAATCTAGTGTTTTTAACCTTGAAAACTCTAAGATGTATGGACTTCAACTCCCAGAATTCCCCAGCCAGACATCCTGTTCCTAACCCAACCAGTTTCTAAGGTTGAGAAATATTGCTCTAGTCTGTGGGGCCATGAAGATCTTATTTGAACATGTACTGCATGGATATGGAATCCAACAGGATTGTTCTGGAATCACCATTTTACATCTGTTTCCACTGCTTATTTTTAGAGTTTGTCCTCCCATGTACTAATCTGTTGATCAGCTGTATTATTCCTACTCATATTTTAGCCTGGTGATTTATCTCTAGATGGTTTCTCAATTCTTTGCATCTGCCCCTTTATTGTTCTTTCACTGCACTTTCAAGTTGGGAATATTCACCAAAGTGAAGATGAACTAGAAAAACCTTTATTTGGTCTCCTTGAATGGCTGCTTTTTGTGGAATGCTTTCCAGAGAAAACTTAGCCATAACTAAGATAGGAGAAGTAGCTGAGCATATCATGTGTGGCTTCAGCCACAATGGCTGTTGGAGTTAAAAGTTCATTTTTGTGCCATTTGTTATATTTCCTGTAAGAAATTGGAGTACCTTCTACTCTCGAATGTATGGATGAAAAAAAAAAGTATTTGGGCCTTAGCAACATTTATGTAAAGAGTCATGGTAGCACAGTGGTTAGAATGCAGTATTGCAGGCTAACTCTGCCCACAGCCACGAGTTCGATCCTGACCAGCTGAAGATTGACTCAGCCTTCCATCATTCTGAGATCAGTAAAATGAGGACCCAGATTGTTGGGGGCAATATGCTGACTTGGCAACCCACTCCAGTATTTTTGCCATGAAAACCCCATGGACAGTACCAAAAGGCAAAAAGATATGGTGCTGGAAGATGAGCCCCTCAGGTCGGAAGGTGTCCAATATGCTACTGGGGAAGAGCAGAAGGCTAGTACTAGTAGCGCCAGAAAGAGTGAAGCGACTGGGCCAAAGCCAAAAGGACGCTTAGCTGTGGATGCATCTGGTGGTGAAAGGAAAGTCCGATGCTGTAAAGATCTATACTCCATAGGAACCTGAAATGTAAGATCCATGAATCAAGGCAAGCTGGATGTGGTCAAACAAGAGATGACAAGACTGAACATCGACATCTTAGGAATCAGCGAACTAAAATGGACAGGAATGGGTGAATTTAATTCAGATGACCATCAGGTA
>QLTV01003294.1:634813-647265 GCA_003457575.1 Thermophis baileyi | reverse complement strand
AAATTCAGTCAGGTCACATGGTGAGCCATTTAATGACTTACAACTAAAATTCTTGGTTCATTTTTGGACATAAATCGAAGACAAGTGTATTCTGTGATTGAGGTAATAAATTACAGGAGGATAAGGCTATCAAACCATAAGAAAGGCTGAACGCCAAAGAATTGAGTCCTTTGAACTATGTTGCTGGAGAAGACTCCTGCGAGTCCCTTGGACTGCAAGGTTATCCAACCGGTCAGTCCTAGAGGAGTTCAACCCTGGCTGCTCTTTAGAAGGCCAGATCCTGAAGATGAAACTCAAATACTTTGGCCACCTAATGAGAAGGAAGGACTCACTGGAGAAGAGCCTAATGCTGGGAAAGACTGAGGGCAAAAGAAGAAGGGAACGGCAGAGAATGAGGTGGCTGGATGGAGTCACCGAAGCAGTAGGCGTGAGCTTAAATAGACTCCAGAGGATGGCAGAGGACAGGAAGGCCTGGAGGAACATTGTCCATGGGGTCGCGATGGGTCCGACACGACTTTGCAACTAACAACAACAACAAATATGGGGGTGGGGGTGGCAAGAGAAAAACAATTTGCGTGAATAATTTGGCCATCAGAGAATAGGTGAGTACATTTGTATTCTATCTAATGGGGCTCTAATTAATGGGATTAGATTTAGCGCGTGTTCATTATATTACATTATCATTTGTGAAAACAATGCAAGAATCTGCTGTATTTAAAAGATATGATCACTTTTGTTTATTTAGAAACGTTGTCTTTTGCAACATTTAATGCAATTTGAAATGGCCAAATACCTATTTTTAAAACTTATTACTGGACATAACCGAAACAGAATGAAGCATTTTTAAATCCAGTGTTTTACTTACATTTCTCCCACTGAAGCTAATAAGATTAAAAAGAGCTCAACTGGGCTGGAGTTTGGGCTAATTTCCACCCATTAGTATTTGTTGAAATATCAATGCAGGTGCCTTTGTGAGAAAATTTGGCTTACCAATATGCTACATCATTGATCATCGTTGTTAATTAATATTTAATAGTGTGCCCATTAGCAAAATGAATATTACTGTAGTTGACCTGTTCCCAGTTCCACCACTTGGGCCTTGAAACAGCATTGCTCAGTCAAGATTTCAAACACACAGTTTTGTTTGCAGAGTCCGCTACAATTTAGATTCCACAATTTGTGGAGCATCAAATAACTTGTCACAATGTAAAAGGCACACATTTCATTTTTACTTTCTTCTCTGAACAGCATAGAACCTTTTCCCCCCTCTTCTTTTTTTTTCTCCTCCTCCTTCCCCATAACTCTCTTATACCAAAACTCACAGTTTTGGCAGTCGGGTTAAGGCTTTTTAATATACTATATGAATAATCTCATATGCATCAATGATACTGTAAGCCAGTGGTTCTCAACCTTTCTAATGCCGCAACCCCCCGCCGGCCCCCGCGACCCCCCCTGCCGCCGCAACCCCCCCCCCCACCCCCCCCCCCGAGGTGACAAAGGGGGCGTGGCACCAGGGGCGAAATGCTCCGGGTTCGGGCTTGCCTGCGGGTCGGCTGATAGCGTGGAAGTGGGAGACTTCGCCCGGACGCCGCCATTTGGGTTCTTTTACCCTCTGCGCATGCGCAAAGCATTCTGCGCATGCGCAGAGGATAGAAGAACCCAAATGGCGGCGCCCGGACTACCAGGTGTCCGGCGACCCGCAGGCACGGCTGAACCGGGACCTTTTCACCCCTGCAGTGACGGTGGCACCAAGATGGCGGGCTAACGCGCGCGGCGACCCCTGTGAAATGGTCATTCGACCCCCAAAGGGGTCGCGACCCACAGGTTGAGAACCGCTGCTGTAAGCATAGATAAACTAACGCATATGCATGGGGAATTATTACAGCTCAGTAGAAGTGTTCTTCTCCATTCTTCCCATGCATCTGTTTCCAGAGAGGTATCATTATTAACTATTAGCAGAAATTAAAAGTCGGTATATATTTGTTTTATTGACAAACAGTTCATTTGTTCTGGATATTAAGAATTCAGATATTAAGGATTTATCCCATTGAACTGTGGAGCTTCCCCCAACATGGCATGACAATCCTACTTCCTAAAAAAAAAGTAATACTGAAAAATTCTACTTTGAGATCATTGCTAAGTATCAAATCCAGCCTGGTTCATACCTCACCTGCTAAGCAAATTATTACATTATTATTATTAGTTCAGGGAGGTCCAGATATTAAATAGTAACTGTGAAGAGCTGTGTTTCAAAAGTTGCACACACAAAAAAAAATAATCTAGAATTTTGGCATCGTCTCCACGTCAACTAGAAGAACGGAATCTGCAAAGAATTCAGAAATAAAATTGTCAGAAGGAAATTTCTTTTTTAACTAGTAGTAGCATAAAATATTACATGGAAAAAATCTTTTGATGTGGGGAAGTGGAAACAAAGCACTACAATCCACATTTGTTTTATTTTAGAAATGACTTTAAGTTTCCAGCTATCTCTTGTATATCTGGATTGACAGCTGATATAAAAAGATATAAAAAGCCACATGATTGGAATTAGAAGTATTTTCCGTTGCAGTGTTGGCAATCATACATGGCACAGAACTGAACACGAGAATGGTGGTTATGAAATAAATCTGACTTAACAGCTTCATTCAAAGCAAGTCATATTTCTCGCCAGGCAACATAATTTTGAGGGATGAAAAAGTATAGCATTAAAACATATTTCTGCTCTTGAGTTTTTTGTTTTTTTTTTAGCAAATGGCATATGGATGGAAGGAACACCTTGTGGTATCCTTTCTATACTTTGTGAGAAGTGTAGATTGTAGTTTGACTAAAAAATAATGTTTTATGTGTGATAATGTGTTGATTATCTTTTGATCCACCCACTCAGTAATCTCTCTTCTGTGTTGGCCTCATTCTGGTATGTCCAGTTTGATCCATGGAAGAGAGGGCAGGGCTTAGATCCAATGATTGTAGTCAGCAACTTGACTTTATCAAACACACAAACAGACACACTCACTCGCACACGCACAGAGATATACATATACCACCATGGACACCCCCAGACTTATTTTTTTTTTCTAACTGAAAATGACTCTGGGGACATCGCTAGATCCTAATGTAGGATTGTACCTCTTATGCCAGTATTCCACATTTGTTGAGGTGCTGCGTATTATACTCGATTCTCATTTAAATGATACTACAGACTTATCTGGTTTGGAAATAAGCGCAGGTTACTCTCCCTTCCCCCGGTTCAAAAAAGATTGCAAAAATCTCCAGGCATCATTTCCTAATCATTCTGAAATGCTGAAAATGTTGAAACATTTATTGCCAACTTTCAGCCCAAGTTATTTATGAATATTTATTTTGTTGAATTTGATGTTATCAAATGCATATGTTATTCTTTATATCATGTTGAGACTAGATGTCATAACTATATAGAAGAAGATTACGTTTGGCTATTGAGCCTAACTATACTAACTATACTGTTAAAAGGGAATCCCTTGAAAAAAATATTGTGGCACAATATTTGATGCAGTTAAAAAGAAAACTACTGTACCTTGTTAGCCTTCCCTTTTCTATGGACCTTAATATGTCAGGGATGTTCTTTCTCTTTGGTTTTGACATATTGATTGTATATGGAATGTGGCTGGTTGGGTGTTGCTTGATATCTTTCAGTATCAAACTATAATATGGAGGTCATAACATGGACCCAATATTGCACAGCAGTAAGGACTGAGATCACATCTGCAAAATATTTCAAAGATTGCTTACTGTTCATGACAAAATCTTTAGTAAAACAAGTCCCTTGATCCATCCAGGAAATACAGCTTGCTTATTCTAAAGCCTGGAATTAAACAGGCAATTGAAAAACATTTGAACAGAACTGTTCTGAATTCAAAACAACTATTTGCTATCATGTCAACAATTGGGGGGAAAAGAGGAACACGATACTCAAGAAATAGATGAGAAATTAGAAGAAGCAGTGGAAGGGAAAAATCAAAATGAGACGCAAGAAGTTAAAAATAAAGAAGAGAAAGGATTAATAAGTAGGAATCAATCAGATAACCCCTCAAAAGTTATAACAGAACAGAGAGAAAAGAGAAAAATTTCTTCAAAAAAAAAAAAGTCTTGTTGATGGATGTTCAAATAATACATCAGAAAGAGAAAAAGGGTACCCAGAAGGGAAAGTTCAGTAGGCACAAAAACATCAAAAAGAGATACAAGATTCCAAGAGAGAGAGAGACAAAAGGCTGACTAAAAAGTCAATAAATGACGGAATTTTAAAAAGGTTAAGAGATGATGGATAACAAGAAAATATATTAATAAAATGGGAAAATACATATAGGGAAAATAGTAGTATATATATTAGTAGATGATATAACTTACCACAACTAAATATTGAAGTTATGGTGCAATAATGAGTAATTCTTAAAATATTAAATAATAGTAATTTAGTAGAGGATAACAAATACATGGCATAAAAAAACATTATCTATGTTTAAATGAATTAATGGGAAAAATGATAAAGGATTATGAAGAAAGAATAGTATTGTTGAAGTTGGAAGATTAGGATTTTACATACTTATTTGTATTATTATTGTCAGCGTTGTTTAAAAAAGACTTGACCCAGTCAATACACTGTCCACAAAATATGTATGGAATTATTATACTAAAAAATAAAATAAAAAATTATAAAAAAACAACAACTGTGGCAAGAAAGATTGTAAAATGGGGCAAAATTCACTTAACAAATGTCTTGCTTAGTAACAGAAATGTTGGGCTCAATTGTGGTCGTAAGTTGAGGATTACCTGTAATCACTTTTATTACACATACTGAATGTCTACCAAATTGCTGTCCTTTTTATGTAGGCAATGAGGAAGTCAGTAGGCTTAATTAGACATTCACTTATCCTGTCATGCCCCTGTCAGAGTCTGACTCTGCTGCGGAATATGAGGTGGAACAAGAACTGACAGCAAGTGAGAGGGCAGCTCCGTTGGCCTTGGAGGAAACTGGGGAAGGGCAGGGTCAGTCCAGGGCAGACTGTTCAGAATTAGCAAGGCCTGCAGGCAGGGAGGAACAGAGCTCAGTTGAGGAGCATGAACCAGCCCCTTCTGATGCAAGGGCTTGGAGAGTGCAGAGGAGGCGGGATCAGCTCAGACGGAGGAGGCCACTCACGAGGAGAGCGCCCCACCCAGCTTCACCAGGCACACCTGGGGAATGAGACTTAAGGAGATGCTGTGGGGAGGGGCATTTGTCGGGAACAAACACTGAATTCCTGGAGTGTTGTATGCTGATGTTTGAACTTGCGAAGAATCCTTGCATTCCTGTGTGGCGTTCTGGACTGATTATCTGTATCTTTTGCTCCCTGAACTCCTTGCTTTGTTCTGATTTGCTAGATAAATTTGGGATTTATTGCCATGCAGCCTTGGTGCAGACAGCGCTGGGCTGGACTAATTGCGACCAGAGGCTGTTTGAGGTTTGTTTGGGGAAGATTTGGAGCACTAAAAGGGCCGGTTTGAACTGCCAGCTGTTTGTGTTATCTCTGTGCCGTGCCCTGGGTCATCACATACCCAGAGTTCTCCATTACATCTCATATACAGTATATGTTGCCGATCTGTTCTTATCTTCTTTTATTGCCTAGAGTTATAATAGGCCATGCCATACACCCATCCATTCATCTATTGTACAAGGTTGCCTAACTCCATAATGATGAAATATATCCTATTTCAATATACCTCAATATAAAGACGTCAGAACAGTATCCTTGCTTTTGAAATTTGGAATTAACTATCCTATGAGAAACTTCAATTTCCTGAAAGAGATATTACTTCTTTTCATCTTTAAGAGGGTACTACTACCAGTTATCAGCAATATTTGGTAAAGCCTGTGGGGATCTTCCTGGGTTGGGTTTTTTTTGTGGGGGGGTTTCTGGGTTGGGTTTTTTTTTTTTTTTTTTTTTTTTTAGAATTTAGACTAATGAATTCTCCTCCAACTTTATATCTAGTCAAGGGTCCTTCTGGATTTTGAATTGATGGAACTTAGTTCAATGGATATTGAGAAAATTAGATTAGGAAAAGCTCTTTTTCCTGGCTGGCCAATAGCTTGCCTGTTTGCTATAGATGCAGATACATTTGCTTGCTTTTTTTAAAAAAAACACATTTTATTCAGCTTCCCCCACCCCCCACCCCCCCATCATACATACATTATGGACAGAGTGTTGTCCAGGTCACTTCTTATACATCATTTCATATACATAATCAATATACATCATTTCTCTGTTGTTCCAATTTCAGCCATGTTATTCTTTACTTATTTTATTCTTATTCATAAAATGTTATTCTTATACATACAATTTCTAGCCTCTTAACAATAACATCAATTATTTACCATATTTCTTCATCGCTGAAAATACATCTCAAATTCCCCATCCCACTCTTTAACATTTTAAATTAACATCGTGCTTTGAATTATCATCAGGATTAGGCCAAATTGCCAATTTTTACATTTCATCTATTAGTCTGCTTTACTATAAAAAACATACATTATCTTATTCAATTCTTAAATATATAAATAACATTTTACTTAGATAACTATCAAAATTAATAATGTTAATACAGTTCCATCAAGTAATATTTATATCTATTAATATATGCCCTATCTTTCTTTCTCCTTTCTGCTAAACTTCCCCTCTTTAACCGTCATCTCTTAATCTCTTTAAAGTTCCACTTTTTATTATTTTTTTGGTCATCATTTCATCCCCCTCTCTTAGCTTCTTCTTTTTCTTTTTCTGTTGTTTTTATATG
Organism: Thermophis baileyi; assembly: GCA_003457575.1. Taxonomy (NCBI): domain Eukaryota; kingdom Metazoa; phylum Chordata; class Lepidosauria; order Squamata; family Dipsadidae; genus Thermophis; species Thermophis baileyi. The sequence continues at coordinate 640,464 of QLTV01003294.1, read as the reverse complement.
TATTGTATCTTTTCTTCTCTTTTTTATCATTTTTTGTGTATTATTTGAGTAACCCTCATCAAAATTTCCCTTTGTCTCTTTCCACTATTTCCCTCTTTACCTTTTAATTGCTTCTTTTTTGGGGGGGCATTTCACCCTTTTCCTCTCTACTCTTTCTGTATCACTGTAAGTCTCACTGAAATTCTCTAACTGATTTTTATTTCCTGCTTCTTTTTCTTCAATATTAACTTCTTGCTTCTCATTTGCATTCCCCTCTTCCAACTCCTCTCCTATTTTCTGTTCTACATGTTCCAATGGGTTTTCTAACTCTTTATTGCCTTTTACAGATTCTTGCACATTTTTTAACATCACAAATAATTATTCATACATCCAAGGCTCCATTTTTACAATTTAACAAATTTTTAAAACCTTTAAATTATACCACCATTAGCTTAAACTTGAAAGTCTATACAATCTTGCTTTTCTTTCTCTTTTTATTTTCCAATTATAATGTCCAATTCAAAAATCAGTCCAGTCCAATTTAAAAAATGTCTTCCACAGGTGAAGATATACAAAACCAAGCTGTGTGAAAAAACAAAACAAAACAAACACTCCTTAGATATTCTCACAATGTCCAAATTATCTTTTCCTGTAGTCAAGGTCAAGTTTTACAGCTGCACTTTCTCTTGTATATTCCCACAAAGTGTTGCAGTACTTTCTTCCCTCCAGCAGATGGCCCTCTCAGTTCTAGCTCATACAATACAATCCAAACAGCTGATTGTCAAAGTATTCAGGGAACTTGAGATCAACGATAAAAAATGCTATTTCTTCCCCAAATCCTTCTTTTAAAATATTTAATTTTCTCCAATACCAATTAAAAATAGAAGATCTTCTTGGGCTTTTAGTATTTAGTGTCCGCTTCCCACCCCCCTCCGTGTGTTTTTCCAAATGCCAATTAGCAGCTGTCTTAGGCTCAATGCAACCTTTTAAGCTCCAAATTTAAAATTCTCTTTTACTCATGAGTTGGCCAATCTCTCACCCGTCCAAACACCGCTCCTGCTGAGAACTTAGTCTGGTTGCCCCAGCTTCAGAGCGAAAATGGCCGCCACCCCCACCGTCCGTCTGAAGAGCTGTTTCTGACCTGCCGAGGGACTTGCCTGTCCCTCATGGTCGCTCGAAATGCCTCTCCTTCTTCACCATCCCTACAAGACGGTTCTGGCCCGAAGACCCCCCGACAGCGGTTTGTCCATAAACTTGACATTGAGCAGCAGCATTTATTTCATATTGAAGAAAACATTCCTTTTTCTGATTCAGCAGGAAATAAATCAGTTGAACGGGAAACTATTTGAGTGGATAAACTCAAGAGAACATTTTTAAATTAAATATGGGCAAAATTTGGTTTTCATTAAAATTGACCTAGATACTGAATGTCCTATAAAATCATACAGTACTTTGAAATAATGTGATTAAAGCACATTAAATTAATGATTAAAGCGTAATTAGGCTAATTAAGTGGATTACGCTACACAGATTATCCATGTTAAAAGGGTTTTTATGAAACATAGCAGAAAGAAAAGCAGATCTCACTATAGCCCCCAAACATTCAGAGCTCAGAAACATGGATTTTCTTACAAAAATGCTGGACCTTGTTTTTTAAAAAGATTTAAAATATGAGAATTAATCATGCTTGTTTAAATACTTTTGTATATTATGGCCTTAATCCATGATGCAGCCATGAGAAACAAATAGTTTAGAATTTGAAAAAGTCTGTAGAGCAGGAATATCTTTATGCTGAAGTCAAAGGGAAAACATACGCCAACTTGCATCATATTGATTGAATCGAGGGTTGTTAAGTGTTTGTAAAATACCTATATACACATATTAACTGTTTCTGTCTTCTTAATTGCTACTAATGTGCAATTAACATAAGACATCTCTACAAGCACCTTCAGTGCTTCAGTGTCCGTCTCTATTCAGCAGTTGACCTGATTTATTCTGACCCAGTTTCCAGCGAAAGCCCTGGAGCAGGGGTGTCAAACTCGCGGCCCATGGGCCAGATGCATCATGCACTGGCCATGCCCACCCCGGACATTTTAGCGAAGGGGGGACAAGTTGCGATATGTCACGTGATGACAATGTGTTGTCGCGAGTTTGACACTCCTGCCCTGGAGTGCTGCAGAAGTTCTTATTGTCTCATTGGTGGAACCCATTCTGCCTCCTGACACCTCTTTCTTCCCCAGACATATTAAGCTACTGTAAATGATTTCTTGAGCAGAGAACACCTTGTCAGTGTTGCAGGCTTCCATCCCTCCAAATGCTCAGGTTTTTTTGCAAAGCACCAAATGCCAACCACAGCATGAAGTGCAAAGTACAGTGATTGAATGCCATTTTTATACCCTCTTCTTGGCCAGCTAATTGGGTGATGATATTTCCTCTTGTGCTGCTACCAGAATGTTTTGAATGGTGACAGAGAACACAACCATTGGCCTGCTTGCAATAGCTTTTGAGGTTTGGAAAGTAAAAATAGCCATGGAATAGAAGGGACTTTGAAAAATGATGATTACAGAGGAGAATAATGATCAAAGGCCAAATGTTGTTTATTATTTTATTGGTTTATACAGGCTTCAATGAATTTTCATTCATCATTCCTGACCATTAAAATCATATTCAACTGTGTGTAAAATTGCTTGTATGAGTGGTTTGTCACACAATGCAAGAGAAAAACATTCCTCTAAGATTGTTATAATGTGATTTTATGACAATGTAAGAAGGGTCAGAAACATGCTGTTCTGAGTTTGCAGCTCCTGGATTATACCATTTTACGACTAGAGAACATATATCACCTGAAAACATATTGCAAGAATCAGACTGAGTGGGAAAAATCATTGACTAAAACTTTAGTTGGTTTTTGGAATGAGGCAGAATCTTCAAAATAAATAACTAAAGAAATGCTGCTCATATATATTCACAGATTCCAGCAGCATTGGACTCGGAGATTTTCCAGATATTTCTGGAAAAACATAATAGTCTTCAGAAATCATTCTTGAATGTTTTGTTTTGTTTTCTGCAGAATAGGAAAGCTATTCCTAAGAAATAGGAAACTCTGTTTCTCTGGGAATTAAGTGTTAGTATATTCAGTAATGCCGTGTAACACCTAGAAAAGGGATTTTATACAGTATGAAATCTTACATGATCTGCAGCTTTGAGATGGGATTATCTTCATCCAACCATCTATTTTCTTTTGACTTACTCAGAGTCTGAATGTCATGAGCAAGTTGAAGAGCCTTGACTAAAAAACTAATTTTGGTGAGTAGTTCATAAACTCTAGAGAAATTGTTTCAAAAGCCTATCCCTTTCATGTTTGCTTTTAAGAAACATAAATCTTCTGTTGGAAGTTTTCTGTCTAAAATAATGAAACATAAAAAAGAAGACCAAGAAAGAGAGCAAAGATTAGTGCAATTGCTTTATAAATATATCTGATTTGGATATCATAGAAAAATCTTGGTTTGTATCTTGAACATTTTGGTTTGGCTGGTCTCTCATCTTAAGATGCTGATGATCTTTACAAGCTAGGGTTTTTTTCTGAGCTGGTTTTAGATCATTGGAAACTCTCTATTCTTACTGAAGTAAAATTTGGGAAGAAATTTCTATTCTGTAGGGAAAAGAGATGAAGTAGGGAAGAATTATTTAATATTTACTTATTAAACAAATTTATGTAGCCACCCAACTCACACATAGGTGACTCTGAGTGACTTACAGGATTTAGAAAATCAACCATATAATAGTTTATTATATGGTTTGATTTTTGGCTGTTTAAACTATAATAGTTTATTATAAAAAAGCCCCCCCCACATGGCAACAACAACAGAATCAAATCAGACACTTAATTGGCTCTGTCTCCATTTGTGGTCCTCAGGCCTACTGACAAATCTACATTTTTTAAAGGACCTTTTGGCAGAGAAACAGGGTGGGGGCCAAGTGTGCCTTGGGGGAATGATAGTTCATAAAGAAAGGGCCGCCACCAAGAAGGCCCTTTTTCATGAGCTCACCAGATGTACATCCCTAATCGATTGGACCCATAACATGCCCTGCCTTCCCATCCTGGTGGGTCAATGGGTGCAATAGGGGAGAAGCGGTCCTTCAAATAGCCTGGCCCCAAGTCATATAGGACTTTAAAGGTGGCAATCAGCACCTTGAATTCTCGAAATGAAAGCTTTTTGTCCTTAAGTATAGGTATCTCCTTAGGCGTCTTTATGGAAGATAGCAACAGATTGTATGAAAGCAGTTTCTGATATTTCATTTATTTTTGGCTGGTTTTATCCTAGTGTAAAGCAGTCAGCTTAAAAGCAGCTAGATGTGGCTATTTTAATACATCACAGGGAAGGCTGCATTCATGCCCTTGCATATTCTGAAGAACATTTTCAACGTTAAATCTGAAGCAGTGCACAGGCCTGCTTTTTACTGATAAGCAATCATGCATCCCTGAGAAATGTTGAGTAATATGAGTGGTTAAACAAACAAACAAATAAACATTGATATTTTGATTGTGTCCGGAGTGGAAATCAAAACCTTTTGTTCCATTTATGCCTAGCTTCCTGTGGTATAATTTTAGGTGGACTGTTTCTTCACACCCAATTGAGCTTTATTCTGATGCAATTGGGCCAGGAGCAATAAAGAGATAAGGAAGGTTTTACTCTTTGTTAATACTGTTTTTAAAATTGTTTTTACATGTTGTTAGCTGCCCAGAGTTATATTTGCAAGATGGCAGCCTTATTAATAAATCAAATAAATAAATTCCCTTAGGAAAAAATATTTTAGCCAGGGATTATTTTATGTTTAATTCATTGTTTTGTTTGGTATCTACTTACGTTTAGTGAATATGACTTTCTTCTTCTTTTTAGAAATTTATAATTACACTTACCACATCTTTCCTAATGCCTGTATTGCCAGATTGTCTATTATTTTTTCATAATAGAGGTGATGTGCATTTCCTTATGGCTATTCCAATTGGCATGGATCTTTTGTTTCTGAATGTCAGCCCTACACTGTAGACCAGACTAAGAAACCAATGCCATATAGGTCAGGATGTAAAAGCTATAGAAACAAAATGTTGCGAGTCTGAATGTGCTTTCTCCCTCGCTCTCTTTATCTCCATGTGAACTCAGGAGTGGCTTATCTGAGATGTTTTTTCAAGTTACTTTCTTGGCCTGGGCTCAGGGCCTTTTTATCTGACCACTGCTCTTCCTCCTGTCTTCCAAGACCATTCCTTGTGTCCTCTAAATTGAGGTTCCTCACAATCCAGTATTCTTGGATTTTTTTGCCAAGATTTTACAAATGCTCAAAGGAAACACTTGTTTTATTTCCCTTTGCATCAGTGTCATGGTTTTCAATCCTTAGTTTGTAGCTAGGAGGAATGTATAAAATACCCCAGCAGGTTCCTGGTTACAGAGTCTGTTTCATGACTGACCTCAACAATATATTTGTCAACTTCTCTCACAGAATGGCAATATTGGTAGCCCAAGCCCCATTATGCAAATTCAGATTATGATCTAAGATATAGATAGATAGATAGATAGATAGATAGATAGATAGATAGATAGATAGATAGATAGATAGATAGATAGATAGATATAGATATAGATATAGATATAGATATAGATATAGATATAGAT
>QLTV01003294.1:619700-631174 GCA_003457575.1 Thermophis baileyi | reverse complement strand
ATTCTCTGGCGCTCCGCCTTTCTTATAGTCCATCTTTCTCAGCCATACATTGCAACTAGGAAAACCATAGCCTTGACTATACACACTTTTGTTGGCAGGGTGATGTCTCTGCTTTTTAGTATGCTGTCTAGGTTTGCCATAGCTTTCCTCCCCAGGAGCAAGCGTCTTTTAATTTCTTGGCTGCAGTCCCCATCTGCTGTGATTTTGGAGCCCAGGAAAATAAAATCTGTCACTACCTCCATTTCTTCCCCATCTATTTGCCAGGAATTGAGAGGGCCGGATGCCATGATCTTAGTTTTCTTAATGTTGAGTTTCAAGCCAACTTTTGCACTCTCCACCCGCATCAAGAGGCTCTTTAGTTCCTCTTCACTTTCTGCCATTAGAGTGGTATCATCTGCATATCTGAGGTTGTTGATATTTCTCCCGGCAATCTTAATTCCAATTTGTGATTCATCTAGACCCGCCTTTCTCATGATGGATGGTACTATAAAAGATCAGAAATTCTCTGTTGAATATATGCATCTAATTTTCAGAAAGAGATGAAGAGTGGATGGCTATCTTCTACCTTAGCAAATCAATTTAGAAATGGTACATCATTTTCAACCCCCCCTCCTTAATCAATTGTTTTTAAAAATAAATATGAAATATATTTTCAGCAAAACAGAGTTAACTAGAACAGCTGGAAAACAACCGTTGCTTTCAGAGAGGACCAAAATATCTATTATATGCAGATAATAATGGCAGCCTTATTATATTACAATAAGAAGAAAAAATATCTAAAAGATGTATCTGGGATCAGACTAGTAATAAGCAAATCTTTAAGGGAGGGGTGGAAGGAAGCACTAAAGAAACTGTTTCCCGCTCTTTTTGGAGGGGCAGGAAGCAACTTTTTTATTTAACCCCAAACTAAAGCTTGGAAAGCAGTGCTAATAATTAAAAGAAAGTATGAAAGCTAAAAACTTTCTTCTCATTTCAAAAGGAATGTAGGGAGTGTATTACCTATCAGTAGATGTGTACTGTAATACATGGAATCAGGTTGCGCAAAAAATGGACCCTTTGATCTTCCAAATACTTGGCTTTGAAACTTTTCCTCTTGTTTAAGAGATTTTGGAAAGGTTTTTTTTTTTAAATACAACCTGTAATTAGTAGCAGACATGAATTGTTTTTTGGTATATGATCTGATACCAGAGCAATCTGTCATAAATATTGAAATGTGCTATGTACTCAACATAGTCCAAGAGAAAGATTCAGAAACCAATCTAAAGGCTGGATTGCAAATTCTGATTTATTTATTTTTCTGTATTTTAGCAGTCTCCTGGGTTCTGTGTCTCTGTGTTTGAAACAATTAAAAAATTAACAGTTAAAATTACAACTTTGTTCATGTTTATTTAGTCATTCTTCTCTATCTATTACAGACAAATGTAAACATTTGCAACCTGGAATAAAGAATCCGTTTTCCCCTAGTTGCATCCAGATTTCATATAAGACTAGTACAGATAGTCCTCAACTTACGACCACAGTTGAGCCCCAAATTTCTGTTTCTAAGTGAGACATTTGTTAAGTGAATTTTGCCCCATTTTATAACCTATCTTGTCACAGTTAGCAATAGCAATAGCACTTAGACTTATATACCGCTTCATAGTGCTTTACAGCCCTCTCTAAGCGGTTTACAGAGTTAGCATATTGCCCCCAACAATCTGGGTCCTCATTTTACCCACCTCAGAAGGATGGAAGGCTGAGTCAACCTTGAGCCGGTGAGATTTGAACCGCCGAACTGCATCTAGCAGTCAGCTGAAGTAGCCTGCAGTGCTGCACTCTAACCACTGCGCCACCTCGGCTCCTGAGTTGTTAAGTGAATCACTGCAGTTGTTAAATTAGTGACCCAGTTGTTAAGCGAATCTGGCTTCCCATTGACTTTGCTTGCCAGAAGATTACAAAAGGTCATCACATGTCCCCAGGATACTGCAGCCGTCATAAATATGAATCAATTCCCAAGCATCTGAATTTTGATCATGTGACCATGGGGACAATGGTCATAAGTCTGAATGTTATTTACATGACCGTGGAGATGCTGCAATGGTCATAAGTGTGAAAAATGATCATAAGGAAGATACTTAGGGATGATTCACACCCTGGCCAGTGTCTTTTACCATCATGCAGAAGACATCGAAGTATAGCCAGCTGGACAAACAGGTTTAAAAACAGCTTCTACCCATCGGCTGTCAGACTCCTAAACACAATCACATATGGAAACGTATGACTAGTTTCCCCCCCCCCCCCCCCCCAATTACTTGTATAAGGATTATTCTCTATACTATTCATGTTGTCTTGTATTTTCTGTTATGGATTGCACCATTAGAGGCTAAACCAATTTCGTTGTATACATGATGTACAATGACAATAAAGCAGTGGTGGGATTCAGCTGGTTCGGGCTGGTTCGGGCGAACCGGTAGTTCAATTGCTGGCTAGGCCCACCCCTTCCTGTCCCGTCCCTTCCAGGACTCCCCACACACTCCATTTTGGCTCCCAGATAAGTGCAGGGAGGCCTCCTAGGCCCAAAACGGGCCGCGGGCCCCCCCACCATCCCCCCCACGCCCCCGTGCCCCATTTTTGCTCCCAGGAGGCTTCAGGGAGGCTTCCTAGCCTGTTTTCGCTTCCCATGAGGCTTCAGGGAGGCTTCCTAGGCCCATTTTTGTTAAGTTGTGGGAATAATGATTCTGGAGACCGACTCTTTGAACACTGTTTATTAGGCAACTCTATCTACAACCAGCAGCTTTCTGTCTGACAGCCTGCCATTTTATAGGGAGCTGTCAGACGCTTCAACCAATAGCGTTTGAGCATTCTTCCCACTCAAACGCTGGACCTGAGTGGAACCATTTCAACTGTCAATACATAACAGTTTTTGCTTCCTAGGAGGCTTCAGGGAGGCTTCCTAGGCTCGTTTTCGCTTCCCAGGAAGCTTCAGGGAGGCCTCCTAGGCCCAAAACGGGGATGCGGGGGGTGCGGCGCGTCCCCTCCGTGGCCCGGTTTTGCTCCCAGGGGGGTGCAGGAGGCCAAGTGCTGCCTGTCACACACCCCTGGCCACGCCCACCCAGTCACATCACCACCAAGTCACACCCACCAAGCCATGTCCACAGAACCGGTAGTAAAAAAATTTGAATCCCACCACTGCAATAAAGGCTGTTGTTGTTGTTGTTGTTGTTCATTTTTTTCAATGCCGTTGTAACTTTGAACAGTCACTAAATGAAAATGTCATCTTTTATTTTAGTTTTAGTTCTGTGCACACTTAACTCTGGAGATGTTCCACTGTATTCAGTGGAGCTTCCTTCTAAATAAGTACAGTAGGAGTGAACTCTTCTGGTCCTATTGATGGCTACTATGAGAAGATAAGTTTTGGCTCCAAGATGCTTATAGTTCAGTTCAATGTCTTACACAGGAATAGAGCAGAGGAAATGTGGAAAATAAACTTATTTACTTAGTTATTTTTACATTATCACAATGAATCATTTAAGCTCTTGAAATGTCCAGTTTTCCAGATATGGTATATAAAATGGACCTTTCAGGACAATACTGGTATTGCAAAAGCATTTATTCTACCTCTAAAACTCCCCTTCCCTTGATATGGTGAGGCAGTGCTTTAGATCAGGGGTCTCCAAACTTGGCAACTTTAAGACTTGTGGACTTCAACTCCCAGAATTCCTCAGCCAACTGGCAGACTGAGGAATTCTGGGAGTTCAAGTCCACAAGTCTTAAAGTTGTCAGGTGTGGAGACCCCTGCTTTAGATGTTGGATTAGGACTGAGTCCCAGGATCAAGTCCACCCTTAGCCATAAGAGTTCATCGGATGACTTTGGGACAGTCATTCTCCCTCTCAGTCAGCCCACCTCACAGAGTTAGGGTTATTGGGAAGATAAAATGACAGACCATGTAATCTATCTTGAGCTCCTTGAGAAGAGATGTAATATAAGCCTAACAACTAATAAATAAATAAATATCACCACCCTATTTTTTTGCTGTTATCTCTGATGTGAGATCTCTGGTTCTCTTCATCATATTAATAATTTAAAGAGTATATCCTCATTCTTGGTATATACTATATATAATATGGGATTCCCAAGTACCTATAATTTTTATGAAATGTAGAATTCTACAAATATAAAAGATTATTTACAAATGATTTACCAAATTACAATAACTGTAGAATTGTTATAATAATGATAATGTGGTAAATTGGAATTTTTAACAGGCTTAATTAAACCCTTCCCCACCATCTTATTTTTTAAAACTTGGTTGTAATATCCTACCATATTATTTTATGCAACTTACTTGTTAGTTACCATTTTTTTGCATTTATCTTCTTTCCTGTTTTTCTCCCTACACTTATGATTACTTCATAAATATGTCTTTTTGCCATATGAAACGTTTGTTAGTATTCAATTTATCTATTGGTCTTTTTTGGATCGGCAGAGAATCCACATTCAATAATGCATTTTTAATTTGTTTTGGATGACAGACCAATCCCATAGTCAATGATTAATTCAAGTTTATAAACGCACTCTCTCTGGCCCTGGCTATTCATGTAACTTAGTGAACCTAAGTATAGTTTGAAAAACAATGTGCAAGTTTTGGTATTTTGTAAAGGGCAGAGGTAAGCTGCTTTTGTAAGTCAAGGGTCAGTAGTTTTATGTCCCTTTTCCTTGTCAAGGATCCATTTTCCTTATAAAATCTAGTCTGGATAGATCTCTTTAGGCTACAATCTTTGCTTGGTTTGAGATTAAAACTATTGAATATAGTGAGTCTTCTTTTTACATAAACATGCATAGATCGTACAGCTTTATATACTAAGGAATGCCAATTTTATTTTGTATTAGGAAAAGTGAATATTATCTCATATTTAATTAGTTGTATATCATTTCTATACATCAAGTACATCATTATCTAATATTTAATTGGTTGTACATCATTATGTTAAAAACCTAACATTAAATTACGGCAGTCAAAATAGTTTCTTGCAAAGTAAAATGTTATAAAAAGGAGGAAGCATTTGCAATTTACTTTCACATATCACTTACCTCGGAAAACTTGGATAGACCTTGTCACCTCTTATACACACTGTAGGAGGCATTTAGATATATCAGGGGACAAATAAGTACCAAACAAGAGTCTGAAAATTGCATCACAAAAAAAACCTGCATCCTCTGATTATCTTAATGGTCACTCGAAACCATAAACCCAGAGGTGATCTGCCAAATAACCTCAGTGTAAGGTTTTAGGGCAGAAAGTTCCAAGAGCAAAACCTTGAACCTGGCGAACCAACCAGTGGGTTGTTTCATCACTGGTGTACTGTGTGTATAACCAAGAGCCCAATGTCTCCAATTGGCAGCTGTATTCGCACAAACTGCAGCTTCTGGACCATACTCAAAAGGAGCCTAACATAAATCACATTTACAGTAAAGCAAAAATGAAGTATCCAATATAGGTAGGTGGACTTCAGCAGTTGGTAATAGTTTCTAATAACATTATGAATCTAGGAGCTTTCCTAAAAGACCTACTTGTACTTTCAGAGGGAGTAGAAGTCCAAATTAGCAAGAATAGGCTGAGAATTTACACAACCCTTGGGAAAGTCCACACTTTGCCATGTGTCCACATTCAGGAACTTTTCACTGACAATCTCTTCTTTGCCAGGGTTCCACTTCAACTTGATAATGTTCTGCCAGCATGTAAGTGCAACTCCTGAATCAAACATAAAGAGAAATAAAGGCAATTTGTATTTTCCTTTGGCTTCTCCTGCTTGAGCAAGGGGCTGGACTAGAAGACCTCCAAAGTCCCTTCCAGCTCTATTCTATTCTATTCTATTCTATTCTATTCTATTCTATTCTATTCTATTCTATCCTATCCTATCCTATCCTATCCTATCCTATCCTATCCTATCCTATCCTATCCTATCCTATCCTATCCTATCCTATCCTATCGCCAAAGCTAAACTTCTACCACCTCTTAACTGAGTAAAAGAAGTCACAAGAGATTAGCCTACTCAGTGTTGCCCTCCATGTCATCAAATACCAGTAATTTCCAGGCTGAGCATAGCATTATTTTAAAGGGGAGGATGTTGAATGGATACAATCATTTAATGCATTTCCTTGCTGTCTTAATCATCTCCATCTGACTTACTGGCATTTGAAAAACCTGTTCCCAGTACCAAATCATTGGTTAAGGAATAATATAAACAAGAAGGGTAGCATGATGGTTAAATCTCCACTGACTGGAAAAGACCTAGAATTTAAACCCTAGAACAGATATGCAGTATATAAAGGTTTTATTTCTGTGAATTTCTTTGGTCTACCAAACTGGCTTTTGTGAAGAAAAAAAGAAAGAAAGAAAAGATGATTAAACTGGTCATGGCATGTATGTGTGCTCCTGCTGGAAGTATGTTCCTGAATATAGGGTTGAGTGTCTGGGAGCTGAGATTTATTGACATGCCTGGCATGGTTTGACAGATGGAGTCAGGAAGGCTAAAGCTCTGAATGAGATGTGGTTGGTGAGGAATGCAAATATAATAAGAAAGGCAGCAGAGTCAAGGAGACTGTTGGTCTGCTGTGTAAGAAATGTGGAGAAGTAATGATAGGCAATAGAAAAGAGGTGGAATAACTTATTTGCATCCATCTGCTATCAAAACATGATTTCCAACACGACAGAGGAAAGGAGAAGTATACATTTCAGGATTGAAAAAGGTATAGTGACACGCCCCTTCTTGTTTCTTTAAATAAATATAAGTTTTCAGGACCAAACTGCATCCTAATGTATTGAAACTCTCAGAACCATTTATAATCATATTTGAAGACTCCTGGTATTTCAAAAGGGGAAGAAGCATCACTCAGGAAATTTAGAACTAAACAAAACATTTAGTTTATCATCCATATGGGACAAGATAATTGAACAGTGTTCTGCTGGCATATTTGCAAGCACTTTTAATGCTCACAACACTGTTATTATCCAGAGCCAATAAAAGAGAACATTTGTAACTTAGGGTTGAAATGAGGGGTCCTTGCTGCTCTCTGAGCTTGATTGTTTTCTTACAGACATTTCATTACCCAAACTAGGTAACATCATCAGTGTGCTGGTTATGTTACCTAGTTTGGGTAGTAACATTTCTGCAAAAAAACAACCAAGCTCAGAGAGCATCAAAGACCCCTCATACCAAGAGGCAGTATGGTTTCTCAAGAGCATGTTGTATCAACCTGATCTTGTCCTTTTTTATGAGAGAAGGGAGTGGGGAGAGGGAAAGATATTGAGATTGGTTTGGTATACCAAGGAAATGCTGTGGATATAATGTATTTTGATTTTAGTAAAGTATATTTGACAAGACTTCTCATGATATCCTTGTGGCAAAATGATAAATGGATCTAACAGGTAATATAGTGTAGTGGATTTGCCACTAGTTGAATAACCATGTTTATTGATATTCACATATGATTCTGCATCAACGTGAACAGCAATACCAATTTCCCAGATCTTTATCTGCAGTCATGTGCTACTCAATATGTTTGTAAATGACCCAAGAGATGGAATGAAAAGGATACTTACAGAACTAGGTTTACAGATGACATCAATCTAATAGGCCTGGCTAATACTTTAAAGCAGCAGCCCCCCAACCTTTTGGGCACAAGGACCGGTTGTGTGGAGAGAGGTTTTTCCGTGGACTGGAGGGTGTGTGATTTTGTGTGCTGCATCCCATGGATGGGGCTTCACTTGTTTGCGTAGCCTGCTTGCTGGCATGCCATGGACCGGTGTCGGTCCATGGACCGGGGGTTGGGGACTCCTGCTTTAAAGCAATGGTTCTCATCTGGGCTCTGCTATAGGGGGCCACGGTAGGTTTCTTAGGGGTTACTTAAACTTAAATGCTAGGTTAATTTCTCCTAATTCTCACAAACACTTTGTCTTTATATGAAATAGTTGACATTAATAAACAGTGCAGATAAAGTACCTTTTTCCAGTTAACAGCAACTATGAGAGGGAGGTCACATGAGGTGGTAAATGTTGCCCAGAAGGGCCCATGAGCAAAATTGAGAACCCCTACTTTAGAGGACAAAAATCATGATCCAAAATGACCTCAGCTAGCTTGATCATAGGGCCAAATCCAACAGGGTGATCTTCAGCAAGGTCCAGTAGTAAGATCCAGTACTAAGTAGGAAAAATTAAATGCCTAGGTATTTGATGGGGGAAACAGTCTTGTCAATGGTACATGTTGGAAGGATTAATGGTCTTTAGTGAAGTACTAAGTGGACATGAGCAAGGAGTGACATTAAAGCCATTAAAAAGGCCAATTCAAACTTCATTAACACAAATATCATACAGTAATCTCATACAGTGAATTGACTAGATCGCATTTGGAGAATTACTGTCTGTTTCTGGAGACCAACTTTCAAAAGGGGCATGGAGAAGTTTGGGTTTAGAGGAAAAATACCAGGATGAAACAGACTGGAAATGAAGTTTACTAAGAAATGGTTAAAGGTGCTCAGTATATTTAGCTGGCCAATGGGAAGACCAAATAAGATTTGCTACTAATATCTAAAAGCTTGTTATGTGGAAAACAAGCAAACTTGTTTTGTGTTAAGAGAATGAACAGGTTGAAATTAAAAGTTAATTCATGCTGAATATCAGGGGGAACTTCCTCTTGTGAAGAGATATAAAGAATGGGTCTTTCTTGTGGAAGAGCATCTCCCCCAGAGACTCATATGGCCCCAACCCTTTAGCCTTTCATAAAGGCATCCCAGGCATTTGGGTCTGGGGTAGGTGAACTGGGTCAACTATTTCTCTTTGAGTGCCAGGGGATATGATTGGTGAGTTTGTATGCTTAAATCTTGTAAGCCACCCATGGCCTACATAGGTGACATGGACGGTTCTATAAATCATATAAATAAATGAGGAAGTAAGTGATGGCTTCTCCCTCACTTGAACTTTTCAAAGGAGGTCTGAATGGAGAACTATTGGCAGAGGATTCCCAAACTAAACAAAATGTGAATGTGTGACTCAGTGACTATAACTATGAGTGATTACAGTTGGGGTAGGCGAAGCAATGAATCCTAACACCAGCATGCAGTGTCTGCACTTGCATCAGACATCATGAGGTAAATACAGAACTACAAATATACAAATAATCCACATATCATTATTCTGACATGGTGGCTTGGTCATTGTGGCTTGGTCCAAAAGATCCCCTTCAAGTCCAACATTCTATGATTCTGTAATGTTTCAGGGCTTCCTCTCTGTCAGTTACCCTGAAACTTAACTGGATGCTGCTGGCAACTGGGAGAGATAATTTTTACCCCTATTTTAAGATAATGGAGCTTATTATGGTAACAGGCACTTGTTCCTCACCATCCCCCTCCCCATGGTCTCCAACTATTTCCATTTTTAAGATTTTGGAATTAAATAACCTAAATACATTCTCCAAAAATGGTCACTTTCCTTTTTATATAAGGGTCTCATGCAGGGGTGAAATCCAGCAGGTTCTGACAGGGTCTGGAGAACCGGTAGTGGAAATTTTGAGTAGTTCGGAGAACCGGTAGCCAAAATTTTGAATAGTTTGGAAAACCGGCAAATATCACCTCTGGCTGGCCCCAGAGTGGGGTGGGAATGGAGATTTTGCAATATCCTTCCCCTGGAGTGGGGTGGGAATGGAGATTTTGCAGTATCCTTCCCCTGGAGTGGGGTGGGAATGGAGATTTTGCAGTATCCTTCCCCTACCACGCCCACCAAGCCATGCCCACCAAGCCACACCACGCCCACCAAGCCACGCCCACAGAACCGGTAGTAAAAAAAATTGGATTTCACCACTGGTCTCATGTACTTTGACTGCTGTGTAATGCTTCATTTAGTAACTATAGCTACTTGTCAACAAAGTTTCTTAGGCTAGTAAACTCTTCAGTTGAGAGAATAGTGAAGTTCCAGTGGAAAGGGTGTACTAAATGCAACTGAACCGCAGCTCCAAGTTGTGTTTAGGGTTGGTGTTCTTATTCACGCATAGATCTCCTTGGTGTTTGTTTGCACAAATTTAGCCTAGACATAACCTTTGGTTTTACTGCTTGGCAGTGGAATGGAAAACATGGAGACTTCCTGAAATAAAGTATGTGCCTAAGGCTGGTGGTTAACTTGATTTTACTAGAATTATCAGTTGTCACTCCCGTCTTTGATAGGTAGAGTACATTCTATAACTAGTTAATATCTTGAAACGAGAAGAAATAATGCCTCCAGTGGAAAACATCTCTGTAAATGTTTAAATATTGTTTAAATCAAGCAAATCAAGAACAAATTGCATGCATTTTTCATGGTCTAAACCAGCTATTGAATTATATTCAGGCTATTGTTTATTGCTAATAAAATTGTTTAGAGTTATCTTGGTAGTTATTAAAGCAAATGATGGCCATATTTTTTTGTAACTCAAAGCTGAAGATATCCAAACAATGTAGGGCAGTGGTTCTCAACCTTTTCTTTACCATGGACCTCCTTTAAATATCTTTTGTGGTCATGGACCATGGCACAGACCACCAAGACTTAAGCAAAGATTTAAATCATAATATTTCTTCAAGCCTTTGTGGA
This sequence comes from Thermophis baileyi, assembly GCA_003457575.1. Lineage (NCBI taxonomy): Eukaryota > Metazoa > Chordata > Lepidosauria > Squamata > Dipsadidae > Thermophis > Thermophis baileyi. Next base: position 620,576 of record QLTV01003294.1, on the reverse strand, counting down.
TTCTCTGTGATGACATCGCGCCCTCCCACCAGCAGTCCGCAGACCATAAGTTGAGAACCACTGATGTAAGGCATTAAATAATAGAGATTTGCATAGAGACTAGAGGTTTTTTATAATGATGTTCATATATGTATTGGTGCGCATATGACATTAAAAAGCGTTATCTGGGTATACCAGATTTGAAGATATAATACACTGAACAATAAATTATTTTTCTGTTAATACAGCTTTAGCTATCAATCTATTACATTTGAGATGGTTGAATGGGTGCCCAAGGAGAAATCCTTCGGAAACTTCTCTTTCTGAATATATTTTCTTGATGACCACATCAATTTTTGTTTTCATGTCTGGGATTTTAAAGTTTAAATTGTACTTTATAGCTATTGGTCTGCTAAAGAATAAAAAAGGAAAACCCAGGGTGGAAGATATTGGGGGTGGGATGGAATAGAATAGAATTGGACTTGGATTTAACAGAGTTGGAAGGGACCTTGGAGGTCTTCTAGTCCAACCCCCTGCTTAGGCAGGAAACCCTACGCCACTTCAGACAAATGGTTATCCAACATCTTCTTAAAAACTTCCAGTGTTGGAGCATTCACAACTTCTGGAGGCAAGCTGTTCCACTGATTAATTGTTCTAACTGTCAGGAAATTTCTCCTTAGTTCTAAGTTGCTTCTCTCCTTGATTAGTTTCCACCCATTGCTTCTTGTCATACCCTCAGGTGCTTTGGAGAATAGTTTGACTCCCTCTTCTTTGTGGCAACCCCTGAGATATTGGGACACTGCTATCATGTCTCCCCTAGTCCTTCTTTTCATTAAACTAGGCATACCCAGTTCCTGCATCCGTTCTTCATATGTTTTAGCCTCCATTCCCCTTGAC
>QLTV01003294.1:578312-616832 GCA_003457575.1 Thermophis baileyi | reverse complement strand
AGACTGCCCTTCTCCTGCAGGATCTTTGTGGCAGAGGGGGCTGATAGCGCGGCAGCTCAATAGAGTGGAATGGCTGAACTGGGCACCTAATTTCTGCTTGGAGAGCACAGATCAGAGATTCTAGATAGGTAATCTGTCCACGTAGACTAGTAATTTGTTTACAAAGAGGACAGTATCCAAATTTGAAAAGAGTACTTTGAAAGACAGCTGCAAAACAAGTATTACACTGCCAGTCATTTTGAAATAAAATAAAATCACAATCTCAAGCGCACTAACCCTGAATGTATTATTGCTATTTTTGGTTTATAGTTATATGATTTGTGCGCCGTTAGGCATGCGGGCCACTACCTTTCTCCTTTGTACTCTCTCTCAGACTCCCAACTCACAGCCAGCAGCTCCTCCCCCAGCTTCTGTGAAGTTAAAATGTAATGGAGGAAGTTTCTCTCTACCTTTCTCCGATGGTTTACTGGAAAACAAGTATTAAGTATTACACTGCCAGTCATTTTGAAATAAAATAAAATCACAATCTCAAGCGCACTAACCCTGAATGTATTATTGCTATTTTTGGTTTATAGTTATATGATTTGTGCGCCGTTAGGCATGCGGGCCACTACCTTTCTCCTTTGTACTCTCTCTCAGACTCCCAACTCACAGCCAGCAGCTCCTCCCCCAGCTTCTGTGAAGTTAAAATGTAATGGAGGAAGTTTCTCTCTACCTTTCTCCGATGNTGGTTTCTCACACTGCACACTTGTGAGGCCACTCTCCTGTGTGATGTCTGGTGTGCATCTGAAGTGCTGAAGGTTGGGCAAAACATTTCTCACACTCCAGACATTTATATGGTTTTTCTCCAGTGTGAATTCGTTGATGCATCACAAGAGTATCTTTCCTTGAAAAACATTTATCGGACTCTGAGCATTTGTGAGGTTTCTCTCCTGTATGGATTTGGCTGTGACTTCTAAAGTGAGATGAATGAGCAAATGTTCTCCCACAGTCCAAACATTTGTAACTTTTTTCCCCTGTGTGAATTTTCACATGACTTCTAAGGGCTGATGAGGTACGATAAAATCTTCCACAGTCGTTGCATTGATATGACTTCTCCCCATGTGGGTTTTATGATGTCTCCAAAGGTCTCCCTTTTGAGCAAAACATTTTCCACATTCTATGCATCTGTATGGCTTCTCTCCTGTGTGGAGCCTTTGATGGTGTCCAAGGTCTTGTTTTTGGGAAAAGCATTTCCCACACTCCTCACATTGGAATGGCTTCTCCCCCATGTGGATTCTCTGATGAATCTGAACATGGGCTGGCAAAATAAAGATTTTTCCCACTCCCCACTCCCCACATTTATTGGGTAGGTCCCCTTTGTGCCACTTCTAGTGTCTCTGAAGTTCATGAGAATACATAAACCGTTTCTCACATTCTGGGCATTCATAGGGTCTCTCTCCGGTGTGGAGTTTCTGATGTCGCACCAAGTTTGATTTCCTGGAAAAACATTTCCCACATTCGAGGCACTTTTCATTTTTCTCCCCTCTGTGTGTTTTCTCATGACTCCGAAGACCTGAACTCTGGGTGAAACATTTTCCACACTCAAAGCACTTGTAAGATTTTATTCCTGTATGAAACTTCTCATGGATCCAAAGACTTGAGTTCTGAGAAAAGCTCTTCCCACATTCCCAACACTTGTAAGGTTTGTCCCCTGTGTGAATTCTCTCGTGGTTTCAGAGATGGGCTTTTTCATGGAAAAATTTCCCACATTGCAGACATTGATAAGGTTTCTCTCCAGTGTGGATTTTCTGATGTGTAAGAAGGCTTGACTTTTGACCAAAGCATAAGTCACATTCCTCACATTTATAGGTTTTTAGTGTTGGGGGGCTCCTGAGATCTTTGGAGTTTTTTCCAGAGAAGGATTTCGATTTCTCACCCTCCAAACCTTGACTGGATCCACTTCCCACATGGACCTCCTTGTGGATCAAAAGGAGGGACCTGTTAACAAAGGATTTCCCACACTCTGAGCATTCATGGATTCTTTTGTGCATTCTTGGAGTGTTGCTTGTGTCTTATGGGGGATCCAAGAGTTTCCCACACTTCATGCTTTCCCTTGGCATGAAGTGTGGGCTTCAGAAATTCAGCCTTGGGCTGAATTTCTACTATCTCTTGTTAGTTGTCTTGCAGGTAAATCTTTGGTCACAGTTGTTTTCCCAAAGCTCCTTCCTGGATCCACCCAGAGCCCGCCGGGGAGCCTTGGCCAGGTGAGGAGGGGGCAGATCCAGCCCAGGGACAGAGCCCCCTTTGCCCCCCTGGAGGGAAGGGAGGGATCAGCTCCCTGCAGGCAATGCCAGAGCCGGATCTCCCCAAGGAAAACCCGGGAAGCCGAAGAGCAGGATCCGCAGCTCCCTTCCTCCTGGCAGGGAGAGGATCTCCTGGCAGGAGGGGCAGCCTGGGGGCTGGAGGAAGAGCCCCACCTGCCCCGAGCGGGATCCAGGAGCCTCTCCTGAGGGATCCAGCGATGATCCTCACTGCGTGAAGCGGGATTTCAAAGTTTAAATTGTACTTTATAGCTATTGGTCTGCTACTCTCTTGCTAATAAAGAAGAAGGAATCTTAAAAGAATAAAGAAGGAAAACTCAGGGTGGAAGATATTGGGGGTGGGATGGAGTTAATAAGTAAATGTAGAAGAAATCAAGGATGTTTGTCTCAATGTCTGAAAATTGCATTTCCTGGCAATTTCAGTCTTCCAAAGCCTCTAAGCTAGTTCTTACTGAATTTAATCTTTTCTTAGCAAGACATAATAGGAGATTTCAAGGAATAACTGAGTCAGAGATTCTCTAAACAACCAATAGATTATGTGGTAGTATGCAATCAATTTTCTCTGTATAGTTGGTCCTGCTGTTCAGATATCAGTATAAATATCCCTGTTCCATTAAAGAGTGGACAATACTTGCCATTGTATAAGTGAAATTTTAGTTCCAATCTTGTTTTGTAACAGACTATTTATGTAAGCCTAAGTAAGCATTACCAAGAAAAACCACTTGCTACTTCCCTATTTTCCACTGTCCTTGGGTTGGATTTTAAACTGTAGGCTGATTAGGGCAAGAACATATCCTTAGTAAATTTCCAAGCACATTGGAAACAGTATATAAATAATAATAACAGATTATTCTTAGAACATACTGTACCATTTCATTCTTGGGGAAGTTAATTTTTTTGAGAAGCTTAACTTTTGAAATATACATTCTTATGAGGAAGAGGAAGAGGAAGAAGGAGGAGAAGATACCCACACAAATGAGGAGAAGGCCGTGAGTCTCTGTTTGAGAGTATCAAGTTTGGGGAGCACTTTTCCAAGGACCATAACTCCATCTATGGTGATTTTATCACTCTTGCTCCACAGGAATCATAGGCAACCTGGCTGCTTTTTTTTTTTTTAACCAGAACTATCTGTTGGTCACTCACCAACCCAAGTTGGTAGGTAAATGACAACAAGCTGCTATCATCTTCCTGCTCACTTGCTTTCCTTCCTCTGGGCAGGAATGGTCACTGCTCCTAGATATCACGTCTAAACTTACTACTTGGGAATGGGGTCAGGACTTGCCATAGCCTGTGCCCACTCGGTCTCAATGCTGGATAAGAAGGAAGAATTGTTTGTTACCAAGAATGGGGACCTCTAATAATATACAAGAACCACGAAAGAAATAACAGGTATATGATGGAAATTAATCCGTCCCTTAGTCCCTTAGCCATAGGAACACTTGCAGTGGGATGTAAGTCAGTGGTGGGATTCAATTTTTTTTTACTACCGGTTCTGTGGGCGTGGCTTGGTGGGCGTGGCTTGGTGGGCATGGTAGGGGAAGGATACTGCAAAATCCCCATTTCCTCCCGATCAGCTGGGACTCGGGAGGCAGAGAATAGATGGGGGCGGGGCCAGTCAGAGGTGGTATTTACCGGTTCTCCGAACTACTCAAAATTTCCGCTACCGGTTCTCCAGAACTGGTCAGAACCTGATGAAACTCACCTCTGATGCAAGTCGCTTAAAGCTATGGAGCCGTTTAATTGCATGGCACAAACAAATATTTGCAGGCTGAAACAGTACCATTCACAGAAAATTTTATAATGTGATCAATGCTACATACTGTAGTTATTTTCTTGCTATCTTTAAGGCTGCCTTCCAAATCAGCTAGTCTGCTAACCAACTTTGGGACATAATATATGGTGAATGTGTACTCTTCAAGTGAGTCTTCTTATTCACTTTGTATCAGAGGGCTGTGCATCTTAAAACATATCCAGCTCTGGATTTCAAGAGAAACTCTTGACAAACCATCTCTTCACAATCTTTTGTATCCCATTTCTACCAGGCTGCTATGCAGGGCAACATTATTTCTTATGGAAGGACAACACATTTTCTAATGCAAGAAGGATGAAAATACTATTCAGGGAAATTATCCAACAGGCTTAGGGCGCCCAACTGAACAACTTTATATCTCACTGTTATGCCCCATATCCTCTTGGGTTGTCATTCAGTCTCCTGAGTGTGATATTTTCCTGAGTAATTTTTCAGGGAAAGGTTCAGGCACCCAACCTATGCAGCCTAGTGGTTACCCAAACTAGAAATAACTTTTTCTCCTGCTTTTGAGAAAAAAACCCCATAATTTCCCAGAATTCTGAGAGTTTTCTCCTCCGTCCCCCCAAATATATTTACTAATCAGCAAGAAATCTTCAATCTGCAATACTCAAAATGTGTCTGATCAAATTATAGATGTATTTTATGAAAGGATTTCCCCCTTCTCACACACATGACACAATTCAGTTTTAATAGAGTGATTTGAAACTTAAGAAAATGCAGGTTTCTTTTGGAAACTATAATTTTTGTGACTCCCTGATTAATTTCTTTCAACAGGATTGGTCCCTGTTGAACAAGAAGTTTCTTCTCACACAAGCTGTAACAATGAGCCCTATTAAATCATCAAAATCTTTCCAGATTTTATAGAACAGCACTTGACAGTATGAAATGAATGATTACAATATAATTCTAAGAAATTTCATTGTGTCATAAGGTTGCAGTCTACCAGAAATAATATCACGTTACTCTGCAAATTATAATGAGAATTAAATGGAGGCTTAACTCTTGCTAATTAACCTATGTCCTTATCTTATAATTATGTTAGCTTTCAATGGGTTAATATATTTGTGTTGACTGATTTGAGATGAAATTTGAAGCCAATTCAAATCATATATGGGAGAAAAGATATTAATTCCTTCCTAACAAAGACTTTCAAAGATACTTACTCCAAAATATACGTATCAGTCACAAACTCAAAAAGATTTTAAATGTAATATATATTTTATTATTAAAAACCATTCATGCCTTGAATAATTATCTATTCATGAAAGAAGAGATAATATTTTGAGCAACGACAATCGGTATTATTCTTACATTTTAAAACAGAATAATCTCTTCGTGAACCACAAGTGTTTTCAGTGTTCTTTACAGTAAAATACTAATGCAGTGATTAAATAAAGGAGACTATTTGTAGCTCAGGGTTGAAAGGAGGGGTCCTTGGTGCTCTCAGAGCTTGGTTGTTTTCTTGCAGATGTTTCATTACCCAAACTAGGTAACATCATCAGAGCTAGTGCTGAACATCTGCAAGAAAACAACCAAGCTCAGAGAGCACCAAGGGCAGTGATTAAAACAAGGCACTCCTTTCACATGCTAACCTGATTCCTTTCTGTTTCCATGTACCCCTGTTTTATGCTTGAATTGCTCCTGGATTACTCTTCTAATTTCTTACCTGAAGAGGTGTATCATAGCATAAACAGGAGCATTCAGGACCTTTTGAGTTTTTTTGTACAGCTTTTCTTCCAGATGTTTCATGATTGTTTTTGTCTTTCATCTTTCTTCTTCCCAAGTTTTTCTTTTTTAAATTTGTACTTGGAAAAGCCCATTTTAAGCACTATATAACCAGTCATCAAAGGAATATGAGTATCAGAAAAGTGGGAAACTTTCCAGGAACATTGGAGGATAGAAATGAGGAGATAACTAGGCAAGTAAGGCTAATATTTCTTCAAAAGAGTTGAGAGTAGGAGTTAACAGGGAAACGTCTGGGTATTTTGGCTGAGAACGAGCTGTCTCCATACACTTCAGTTATTCATGCACTGCTGTTTTTCCCCAAGTATGAGAGAAAGAAGTACATTTGTCTTTACAGAAGAAAACTGAACAAAAACAACAAAAGGTTAAGTTTTGAAGTCATTTGGGACAATCTTGTAGTTATTTTCATGCCATGTTTTTACTAAATTAGAATAATGTATGTTTGTTATTATATATAAATGTTCGTTATTATATATACCAATCAAGTTGGTATAATTGTTCGACATGTGCTCTCTTTCAGACTCATGAAGTTCCAGGGTTTAAAAGATCCTGAGAAGGATCCACTCCTTAGATCTCAGCTGTATGATAGGCTCCTCCATTAATTGGTAGTGTTAAGACATCATTTGATAAAATAGTGCCAATAGTCAGAAAAACTACTGTTGTCAAGGTTAATATTGCCACGTCGCAACACCTCCTTCAAAGACAATCATTTCATGAAGGGCCATCTCTTGGGGATGTTGTAATAATTGGCTCTTGTAATAGTCAAGAAGGTGGACTAGATGCTTTCCTAGGTTCCTTTCCCTTACGTTATATCAGTGGTTCTCAACCTTCCTAATGCCGCGACCCCCGCCCCGCCGCCATGACTCCCGCCTGCCCCCTCCCCGCACGTGCGCGTTGCCAGGCGAGAAGCGATGAGGTGACAAAGGGGGCGTGGCATCAAGATGGCGGGCTAGCGTGCGCTTAGGCGACCCCTGTTAAAGGGTCGTTCAACCCCCAAAGGGGTCACGACCCACAGATTGAGAACCGCTGCATTATATGGTTCCATATAATGCCATTATATCTCCAACCTCCTTTTTTGTGTGAAAAGATGTGCAGTGTGCTTATGTCAGTCTCATGTTCTTATACTAGGTTGACACAAAGAACAAAGGGACAAAAAAGGGAGGGCAGCTTGTATCTTTTACACCATACCTTTGAGTTCTCTGAGTAGAAATTCAGCTATAAACATGTTTCTCCAAAATTATTTCAATGAAACTTGTATCCAGGAATGTGTAGAATTATGTACTTAATTTCTTTAAACAATGCATCTCTCTTTAAATTAGTTGGGATTACTAAATTACTTTTTTATTCTAATGGAAATGACTAACATTTCTCATTTTGGCCAAGCTGAGTTATTAGATATCCAAGGATGATATATAACCATAAGAAATTAGCACATTACTTTCATATTTTGACTGTGAGTAAAGGTGGTAGGAATGAAGGAGGAAGTTTTTAGTATAAAATATCTGCTATTTAAAAAATATTAGTCCCATCTCCATTTGAACTGGGTCCAAGCAACATATCATTGGTATGTCTTCCCTGCAAATTGAGCATTTGAGATCAAGAAATGTTTGATCAAGAAATGGAAACTTCTATTGGAATCCTATGTAAGGTCAGATAGTAGACTAGGCAGATTTTGTTGAATCTAAGAGAGTTATTCTTATTCAGTAGTCGTCAACGTCTGACCACAATTGAGGTCAGAACTTCAGTCATTAAGCAATGCAATTGTTAAGTGAGACATTATGTAACCATGAATGGTTGTATGACCGTTTTTGCCATGATTGATAAGCAACTCACCTGGGCATTAAGTGAATTGATTTCCCTCAACAATTTTGTTTGTCAGAAGCCAATTGGGAAGGTCGCAAATGGCAATCACATTTCCCTGGAATGCGGCAACCACCGTAAACGCATGCTGGCTACAAGCACCCAAACCATGATCATGTGACCCCAGTGACACAGTGACAGTTATAAGTGGTCTGGTAAGACTGGCCATACGTCACTTTTTTCAGCACCATCGTAACATATATGGTCATAAGTCTAGGACTCCTTTGGATGGTACAGCCACTTCAACACCCCCCTCTTGTCATGGTACCTAAAGCTTAATCATGATGGTGCCATCTAAATGTATTGATTTTGGCCAGAACATTCAAGAAATAACTTCCTATGCTTCCTGTTTAGTCATTCGGGAAATGGGACTCTCTTCAAGCTATTGTTCCATTGGTTATATTTATCAGTGTGAAAAAGCTGGAGGAGCAGATAGCCAAATGCACCATTAGGAAGTAAGAGTAATGGCAATGATAGAAGTGCAAAGTTTAGCTGCTTATGCATGAAGGGGGAAATGGTTCCAATAGTCTTGTCTGCATTATGTTCTCAGCACACAGTTCCTTTCAGATGTAAATAAAGTCTCCCTTGAGATGAACTCAGCTTCTGGGGACACCCTAATGTTTATGGTTGGCATCAATCCACCCCTCCCAAATTTGACAGTTCCTTGTAATGAATGATCATACTTCATTAGCTTGGTGAATTCTTACTCCCAACCACAATGGGATTTTCATGTGTTGACTTGTAGCGCCAACGGGCTCACTAATGTTGGGATCTTGGTGTTTGCTGGGTTTAGTTTTCTTCTTACAAACATTTCATTACCAAAGTAGGTTACTAAGATCCCAGTATTTTCACCCTGAGCTATTCTTCATTGTTGAATTCACTATTGTTCATTTTGCAGGCCTGGCTCGGAGACCAGACGTCACAATGGCAGAGAGCGAATGACTAGCACCAATGAAAGGGGAAGCCTGTCTATGGAGTCTACCAAGGAGACCCGCTATTGTGCTGTTTGCAATGATTATGCCTCTGGCTACCATTATGGGGTTTGGTCCTGCGAGGGCTGCAAAGCCTTTTTTAAAAGGAGCATTCAAGGTAATATAACATTGACACACCTGACATGAAACTATGTTGCTCAATGCACATTCTAATCAAGTAATGAGAGTGTTGTTTATTACTGAACAGATTGAAACTGTGGATTGGTATATAGCTCATAAAATTAAACTTTTAGAATAAAGAAATAAACAAAATAAATAGTTCATACCAGTGGTGGGTTGCTACCGGTTCGCCCGCTTCGGGCGAAGTGGTAGCGGTGGTGGGAGGCTCTGCCCATCTGTCATCACGGACGATCTGCGCATGCGCAGAAGCGCACATTTCCGAACTGGTAGCAAAGGTAAGTGAAACCCATTACTGGTTCATACCATATTAAAAATGCATGTTTAGTCCCTGTTTAACATATACAGTGTGAATAGATTGAAGTGTGTAAGCATGAGTTGAAAATTAAAAAAAGACTACTCTGGACTATTATCTGTATTGAAGCATTTTGTAAATAACTTAGATTTGTAAATAACACATCTAATCCCAAATACCCATTTTGCTTGTTTCTTCAATACTTGCCTGCCCTATCTTTGTGTAATGCTGCTATTACAGTTCATATAACAATAGTAGACAAAATAAATACAGGACTCCCTAAAGAAGCTTTCCATGAGATGATTCTCATGGTATGTATGGTATACGTTCTCCTGTTTGAGCAGGGGGTTGGACTAGAAGACCTCCAAGGTCCCTTCCAGCTCTATTCTGATTGATTGAGTCCCCTAAAATGTGAGACTCCTACAAATCCCAACTCTAACTCAAAACCGGGAAAGGTTTCCAAGAAGTCCCCAAACGGTTTGCTGAAATGAGGCGACTGCTTATGAATTGACCCAAGTGAGCTAGTTGATTGGAAAATTCTTAGTCCTAATGGTAGTGAGGCAGATGTTTAAAAGTACTAGATTCTTATGCTGAAATACATGTAGCCCTCAACTTACAACAGTTCATTTAGTGACCAAAGTTACAATGGCACTGGAAAAAGTGACTTACGACCGTTTCTCACACTTATTGGAATTAGAGGAGAGTCGGCTTGATGTCAGCATTCCAAGTAATGCACCCATAGAAAACAAACTACGAGGCACTCGAGCTCCTCAAAGAACAGTTTATTGGATACATCATATTGGCACAAAATGGTGAAAGCCGACTCTGAGGTTTCCCGCAGCTTTCACCTAATTAAAAGTTTTCCCTTTCCCCCCCAAGTCACTGGTCACGCTGTCCAATCCGGGTGCTGGCCGGTTGCTGGGTTACTTGCTCCTCCTCTGGCCAGCCACTTGTGAGAATGTCCTTGGTTCTCACAGGAAAACTTTATTGTTTTGGCTACAAAACCCCATCTAACTATTTTCCTCCTCCCACTGCTGTGTGGCAACCCGGAAGCCTCCAAGATGGCTTCAGCCAGGCTCACTTCAGGGTTGACACTTGTGACCATTGTAGCATCCCCATGGTCACATGATCAAAAATCAGACACTTGGCAATTGTCTCCTATTTATGAGTATCTGGGGTCATATGATCCTCTTTTGCGACCTTCTGACAAGTAAAGTCAATGGGGAAGCCAGATTCACTTAACAAGCGTGTTACTAACTTAACAACTGCAGTGATTCACTTAACAACTGTGGCATGAAAGTTCATAAAATTGGGCAAAATTCACTTAACTGTCTCGGTTAGCAACCAAAATGTTGGGCTCTATTGTGTTGGTAAGTCGAGGACTATCTGTATTACCAGCTTGATGGCGGGTTGCCATTTCCCCCCTCTTTCTTGGCCTTCTCTAAGCATCCTGGGCAGACTTTCAGTATGAATGGAAACTGAAAGCCTTAAAGTCTGTAAGGCAGAAACAAAGAACATTTATGGAAGAAGAAGTACATACATGAAAAAATAAAAACATGCATTTCTCTTCCTCTTGGCTCCTCTTACTAGCTTAACTATCGTTTCTTGATTTGGGGATGAACAAATTGTTGCCAACACCACACTCAGTCCTGCCTTTCTCTGATTAATTACTTTACGTTCCTACTTAATGTTCCATTGCTCAGTACTCAGTCCTTCTGCCTTTCTCAGGAGAAGTTTCCTGCAGTTGAATCTATTACTGTCCACTGTCTTCTTAAAGTGATGCTTCTCATGTAATCTGGTTATAGAGATGTTCTTTTTTTTTTTAAAGTACATCCCTTATGCTGTAGTCCCCCCTCCCCCCCCCGGCCGCAATAATTTCACTGCTGCTTTAAGGTTTTCTGTTTCATCCAAAAGCTTTTCTCAATTGCCACTAAGGGGTGCCATGTGTATTCTTAATATTGTTTCATGTCAGTACATGTTGCTCTTTATTGATTTTCTGTATCAACATGTAGAGAGCGATCTCAAGATAGGAGAATGTGGGATAAGTGAAAATTGCAATCCTGTTTATGTCCGACATTTATTTTATATATATATTTACCCCTTCCCTCACAAATGTTGAGGTTCCTGGACTAATAGAATAGTTGTGAATTGCAGTTGTGACCCTGCAATATCTTATCCTACCTCAGCAATAAACTCAGCAATAATGATGGAGTTCATAGGGTTGAGAAAGCTCATGAAGCACATGTTGAAAATCTGGAACATGAGAAAAATAAAAATGTTAAAAGGATTGTGCACATTCTGAAAATGATTTAGAAGGAAAGTTTTGGAGCTCACAGGAGTACAGCACTTTTCTGCCACTTGTTAAAGCACTGATGTCTTTTTTCAGGCATCCACATGAGCTGAGCTGTTTGCGTTACAGCACAACAATGTTGTAATGAATCCAACTTTTAAAACAGCAGCATCTTTTTTGCAGACTCTTCTACAAGCCTGACAAAAGTTAGTTGTGCTTTAATACGGAGCAGAGGGATTGTGACTTATGAAAAAATGAAGCAGTTCTTCCAAATGGTTTTTAAACGTACTATTATATTCCTTAATAGAAACAGAAAGTATGTGAACTTTAGTTAGCTAGAATGTGTATCTGCACTTCTTCCATGTAATAAATGAGTAACAATGAATAGTCTACATAATATTTTGAATACAGTAGAGAAGGACCATTTCATGAGAACCAGTTGTCGCTACATACTTGCATGAATTTAGTTTAAAGGAAGTTTTTAGCAATTGAAAAGGATCAGATTATTCTATTACCTCACCCTCATAGAAGTATGCTCCGTGGTTTCAAATTTTCAGTTCTACCCTCATGGAAGAAATTTTTTGATATTATATTCAATCATATTCTCTTTCTGAAAGAGATGGCTGCCATTATTCAGCTCCTGAAGTACTTGAAAATCATTAATTGCTTGAGGTAGTTCCAATCTATGGGTCTTCATATTTTCCCCCTATTTTCTTACAACTTGTGAAATCAATCAAGGCAATACTATTGTAACTTTCACAAGACATGGATATTCAAGTTACTTAACAAGAGTACCTTGAAAGCTGTCTAATTTATCTTGGAATGCTTCTGCTCTTTCTGAAGAGAAGGCTATGAAGCTGAAGACATGTAGTCATCCACAACAATTTTTGGATGAGATTCTTACTGTATTATTGCCTTCTTTCTTCACAGAAGAAATGATGTGGAGAAGGAATCTATGTAGTCTTTCATATCTAGTTGTTCTGTCTGTTTTTTTTTATTATTTCTGCCTTTCTGGCTTGAGAAAGTCATTAAGGAGGGAAAGATGGAATATCTGCCAAATGTACTTTGGTTTTCTGTCTCATTAGGCTGTTTCCCCCCCCCCCAGTCTTTATGTAAAATGTCTCAAGTTCTCATGTAGACAATATTCTGGCAATTTTTCAGCCAACTTCAGAACTCAGCATATGAGATGTCTTTTTATGGCTGAAGAATTGACGTACATGAATTAATATCAGTACAATAATAGCAAAAAAGGTTCATGAAACAAATAGTCATTCTAACTATCATACCATGAGTCATATTGGAGGACTGATAATGGGCAATGTCCCTCTACTCAATGTCACTGAATTAGTCAATCAACAATCAATCCCGAATAAAATAGAGACATTATTTTCTACAGTTCTACAGATGTGTGATCTCCAAATCATCATAAGCTTAGAAAACCTAGAAACAATGAGTTCTACTTCCACCTTAGGTTGACTTTAGGCCAGTTACTTTCAGCCTAATCTATCTCACAGGACTGTTGCTGTGGAAAAAAGTAGGAGGAGGAAGGAGTGTTATGTAGGTTTGCCTCCTTGAGGCAAAAAATAATAAAAGTGGGGTAAAAAAAAATCTAAAAAGAGCTCTCTTGGTAACAACTTTTCAAGGCTATAGAGATTTATTGGTATGGGTTTTCATGGCCAGTATCTGTTGGGCAGCATTGGATCTCAGGATTTAGTGATCACAGCCTAGAGAACAGATTTCCTGAAGTTTCACCAACTGTGGGTTACCTATCTTTAGAGGCAAAGTAGTATGCCTAGAAATGTCTCTGAAGATACCAATCACTGTTACTGGTGACAAGTTAGGAAACCTGTTGTCTAGAACAAGGTCACTAAACCCTGAAACCCAATAGTGCTAGAGGGATTATTTGTAGGACAAAAATCTTCATGTTAATTTAATGCAATAGATAAAATTTTGCTGAGCTAAAACTTCCCAAATCCTTGAAACAACAGATAAGGTAGGAAATGCTTCAGAGTACAATTTAGCAGCCTGGAGGACTATAACTTCCACATTCTTCATTTATGAAACAATTTGAAGCACAATGGAGTTCTTGGTGCAATAATCAATGGCTAATTAGAAGTAAAAGTGAACAAACTATCTGATTTTCTATAACTTTTGAGTTTTTTAAAAGCATATTTTTCAGAAGTTGATTGGACAAGTTCATAATATTGTCAGGGAGGGGGCTTATGGAACTCATCTATTAAAGCACATTTTATCATCTTAGTCCCTAGACATCCAAGCAATGCTGTCAAGGTTTTGATGGAGGCTGTGGCAATATGAATGGAGAGGAACAAGCTGGGGCTCAATCCTAACTAGAGGGAGTGAGTGTTGATTTGGGCTCTGTCAGACCCCAAATATCTTCTATTTCAAGTTCTGGTTGGGTCTTACTGGACTTGTGGCTCTTTCTTCAGCAGTAGGTGGCAGCCATGCCTAAGACGGCATTTGATCAAATCTATTTTGTGCAATTGCACCTATGCTTGGATTGGGGGAGGGGGGAGAGTCTCTGCTCATGGTCACTTATTCCTGATAAAAGTCTATGGAGCTTCTCAGTCATCCAGGTCATGGTTGTCCCAAAGGTGTTTTTTTCAGGAGGCAACTGGACTTTCTTGTTTTTTCTTTGAAGACGTTTTACTTCTCATCCAAGAAGCTTCTTCAGCTCTGACTGGATGGTCAGAGAATGGAATGGAAGGATTTATATTCCTGCAGCTATTCCTAGTAACTTCTTATCTGGATATTGAAATGTGTTCTAAATGGAGCTACCTGTGAAAACTACTTGGAAGCTATAGCTAGCACATGGATAGTTCTGAGTTATCAGTCCCACTAGATAAACCAGATCAGAAAATCAGCTCTATAGGAAGACTAGAACTATACTGTATTGAGATAATAACAGAAGTCCGATCCCAGTGAATCAGGGAACCATTTGCCATGCCACTCTTGAATATTATCTTGTTTCCAGGACTTAAACAATGTAACAGCTGTCTTTGCTTGGGTAATAGTTCTTGCGCATTACTCTCATCTCCCTTACTTTCTACATGGGTGTATGACAATATGAACTACACTGGTTACTGCTAAACTTCTGAATATACTGGTAATCCTCAACTTGGTACCACAATTGAGACTAGAACTGCTGTTTCCAATTGATGCAGTCATTAAATGAGTTGTGCCTGATTTTACGACCTTTTTTTTTAACCATGGCTGTTCAGAAAATCACATGGCCATTAAGTGAATCATGTGGTTGTTAAGCAAATCTGGCTTCCTCCATTGACGCTTGTCAGAAGCCTCTTGAAAATTTGCGCATAGTGATCATATGACCCCAGAATGCTGCAACCATCATAAATACATGCCAGTTGCCATGCTTCCAAATTTTGATCATGTGACTGCAGGAATGCTGTGATGGCTGTAAGCGCAAGGATTGGTCATAAGCCATTTTTTTCAGCAGCGTCGTAACTTTGAACAGTCATTAAATGAATAGTTATAAGTTGAGGACTACCTGTAATTCAAAGACCTGGTTGTCATCTATAAACCCCTTCATGGCACACAGCTAGGATTTTTGAAGAGCCGCGGTGGTGCAGTGGTTAGAATGCAGTACTTGCAGGCTACTTCTGCTGACTGCCAGCTGACTGCAATTGGGCAGTTCGACTCTCACAGGCTCAAGGTTGACTCAGCCTTCTATCCTTCCGAAGTTGGTAAAATGAGGATCCAGACTGTTGGGGGCAATATGCTGACTCTGTAAACCACTTAGAGAGGGCTGTAAAGCACCGTGAAGCAGTATATAAGTCTAAGTGCTATTGCTATTGCTATATTTGATGAACCTTTTAACTTATCCTCACCCAACAAGATCCAACAGGGCTGGCATGCTCAGAATATCATCTAGTAAACAGGGACATTTTATGGAACTCATGAAGTTTGCCTTGTCTATCATGGCTCCTGCCCTGTGGAGGACCATTGTTCCCAAGATTTGAATGCCTCTGACCTTGCTGCAGGAGATGATGCTGTATGAGTATCCAGGTAGAGTTATTTTTATGATTGCTTTTTATCTAGCTGGCTGCCCGGAGTTGCTTGGTGAATAGGCAGTCATATAAATAATAAAAATGTCCACTTCAATAAATAATTTTCGATGCTATTTCTGCTTTATGAAGGGCACATAAACAAATGTCAATTTATGGATTGCATTTCTGGGGTTGCCATAGCCGCCATTAGAATCTTGACAGCATCGCTTGGATGTCCTGGTGTTGTTTGTGCACTTTTTCTTTTTTCTTTTTAATCAGCAAAATTTCTTGATGTATACTTTGCCATGGTTGCTGTGTGGTGATCGTAAAATTCAGAGAAGCAATAACGTGAAAAGATAATTATATATTGGTTTACACTGTGATCTAGAGAAGTTGAAATAATTAGATTCATTTCTATTAACATGTGAATCAAATAATTTCTCCCCTTATTGTTAGTTAGGAAGAACCTAGATTATAGCAGTGAAACATTGGGTCATATGGCATTCTTTTAAGTGACATGATTTTGATATAATTTGAATAATCCTACCGTATATTGCTAAAACAATAACACTATGTTAGCAATTGAGCTCAAATGCTGCTCAGCAAATAAGTTTTAAGAGTGTGTGTGAGAGAGAGAGAGCGGGGGGGGGGGAGGGAAGGAGGGGCAAATGCACATTGATGTGGAAAATATGCCTCCCTGGGTGCATCTTCTGTTTTTCCACCAGCATAAATACAGATGAAAGTCAATGGCACAAGTATGATAAGGGCAGAATCTGTTGTGCTGACCTCATCATCTGCAATGGCCATTGACAATTAACATTTGACCCCACATAGCTGGCATGTTACAAACCAAGAAGTGTAATTTTCTTTTGTCTAGGCAATGATTAGCATTGTTTCTTTGGATATTTCAACTATATACTGCATTCCTTCCTTAAGATGAAAACTCCTTTTTATGGTGCATACAGGTGGGACAAGAACATAGTTGGAAGGGAATCCCAATCCCTTTCTTCTGCTAGGTAGAGCTGCTAACCTTGAATACCTAGCCACAAAGTAGGTAAGATAAGTCTGGAGATGTAAAATGTTGGTCTCCAATTTGTATCCTTCCCTCTTTTTCAAAGTTCTTAGAACCAGCTATCCTTTATATTCAGTGGCCTTCTTTCCATAATGTACTTAACTGGGAGGGTTACCAAAAAGGAGAGGTCAATTCACTCAGTCAATTTAACCCCAAAGAGATTCAGTCATGCACAAAGTTCACTCCATTGGACATGTTGTAGCAATATGTAAATCTAGTCAGTTAACTTATTTTGATTATCTAGTCCTCCAAGAAAAAACATGGAGAGAAAGAGTAGTGATAAAAGCAAGCCTCTCAGTTATACAACTTACTGCCAAAGCCTGGAGGGAGAGATGATCCATTCCAAATGTCACCAGACTGCATCCGCTAAGTCATGCTACTGTATCTTGTCTTGTCAATGGAGAAGAAGCCAATGACAGTGTGAAGTCTCGCCAGTGTTAGTTTATTTTTAGCTCACGTGTGTGAATGTTCTGAATTTTGTAATGCTTGTGGACACAGATGTACAGTATCTTGTAGAAACTTCCAATTCTTATTCTGAAGTGGTCTCCGCATGTAGGATAGAATTGATTGGTTGGTGGCCCTGGTTCCAGTATCTTTGGATTCAATACAGAGAGGTTAATCTTGCCATTGAAGGATAACCTCAGTTCTGAAATCACTGGGGTTACCAATAGGCTCCTCGGTCCAGTTCACAAAGATGCAAATTAAACCAAAGGGCTAGAAATAAGCAATGAAGTGTTGCCAATGTATAGTGCTCTCACTGGAATAGTTAGATATGCACTTATCCATGCTTCAGATTATCATGAGGCAAGAATAGAAAACAATGTCTGCCATTGTGGCATGAATCAGAAAATCAGTTAGTTGCCAGTTCAATGGGAACTTTAAGCAAGCCACTTTTCTCCCATCTCCACCTCCTCAAATCTCCTATTATGGAGATAATATTTAGAGTTCTGATTTATGGCATAGTTGTTAAGATTACAGCTACTGGTTAATGTATTTGAAGTATTCTGAATATGCCTTGGTGGTATGTAAGTGCAAACTAATATTACAAGTAATAATTGTCATTCATGTTAAGTTTCCACTTAATGCATACATAGGTAACCTTAAAATAGATACTATCAAGTGCAGATTTGAATAGACAATATGCCCTAATCCTTTCAATGAGGAGACAATAGCAATAGCAATAGCACTTAGACTTATATACCGCTTTACAGGGCTTTACAGCCCTCTCTAAGCAGTTCACAGAGTCAGCATATTGCCCCCAACAATCTGGGTCCTCATTTTACCCACCTCGGAAGGATGGAAGGCTGAGTCAACCTTGAGCCGGTGAGATTTGAACCGCCAAACTGCAGCTAGCAGTCAGCTGAAGTAGCCTGCAGTGCTGCACTCTAACCACTGCGCCACCTCTTGGTGTTCTATTATAGCACTAAAATCAGGCCATAGCTTATGTAAAGACAGACATTGACAATCTGAGCAGTTCTTTCATGAATAGTGTTTGCCATCAAGTACATTTTGGTGGAATGTAGAGATAGCACTAGCACTTAGACTTATATACCGCTTCATAGTGCTTTACAGCCCTCTCTAAGCGGTTTACAGAGTTAGCATATTGCCCCCAACAATCTGGGTCCTCATTTTACCCACCTCAGAAGGATGGAAGGCTGAGTCAACCTTGAGCCGGTGAGATTTGAACCGCCGAACTGCAGCTAGCAGTCAGCTGAAGTAGCCTGCAGTGCTGCACTCTAACCACTGCGCCACCTCGGCTCAGCTGAACTTCTGGTGATGTCGTGGAATTAGTTTTCTTGTTTCCCACTGCCTTCATTTGTTGTTTAGCTTCCCAATCTAGTATTTCCTAATGGTCTCCCATGCAAGTTCCAGCTGGTCTGGTTCTGCTTAATTTCCAAGATCAGGCAAGATTGGCTAACTGCTGCCACCCATCTGGGCTCTATAGTTCTATAGAAATGCTCTACACCCTAGCTCAAGATCTGGGGGGAGAAACCGTAATTTCATGCTCTTTTAAAGGCCAACAAAATGGAGATTGTTTCCTGGGTCCTGTTAGACGAAATGGCTCACTTGACAGGATTGGGTTAGATAAGACAACAGTCCAGTAAGACTACTAAACACTAGAAAGCTATTTTTTTAAAACAGTAGCAGCAATGATCCACATGAGGGAAAAACATCTTTTTTTTTTTTTGCCAATTGTGTGCTTTCATTATTTTCTTTTTTTTAAGAAAAGTAAACACAACTTGGTGTGAAGATGCAGGCTGTGTAAATTCTTGCTTTGCAGAAACAGGGCTGGGATACAAATGGTGGCACTGCTTACAGATGAGGTTGGCCTTTGCATTCTTTAAAACTCTTTTGCAGACACCGAGTCTATTTTCATGTACCATATACTGAAGGGAACACTTTTAACACAAGTCTGTGCAGTGAAATGAGGATTACATTACCTGTCTGTACTGCAACTCACTTCATTAGATGCTAATAATAATAATAATAATTGTTAATCAAGAAGGTCCTTCTTAGCATCATTATTGCAAGTCAATAGATTTAAAATTACTTGTTAACTCACACGGCACTTTTAATATGCAACCTTTGTGAACTAGTATTTTATCCCTTCTTACAACTTTCATTTAAGGAATCAAAGGAATAAAAACAGAAAGACTCTCTCTTGATCACTCTTATCCTTGAATTGATAAATAATGAAGCATTTTTAGCCATTTTCCATTTATTTATCTATTTAAAATATTTTTATAGGCACCAATCTTAAACCAAACTTTGGGTGGCTTACAACCAAGAATAAACATACAAACAGGTAATATTTGCTTAATGACCCTAATTTTGAATGGCAACTGTGCCACTAAGCAAAGCAGTCGCTAAGTCGGAAATCACATGACCCCCAACTGCATTTTTCCAGCTGTAAAGAGACAAGACTCTTCAGTTTCACACTTTCGGCTTTTGTTTGCTTCTAGCTACTCCTTCTCTCCCTTTGGAATAATTGTCTATTTACTGTGTCTACTCTTGAACACATTGAAAGCAATGTGATCCTGTTAGCAGCTTGGGAGCTGCAGGTGGCCTATGCAAACGTCTCTTCTCCAATGTCTCTGCTTTGAGGGGAGGTGGCAAGCAATTCTGTAGGCAATCTCTCCTTTGACTGACCCTCCCCCTCTCACAGAGTGGAGAGCTTGGAGAGGAATTTGAAGGGAGCAAGCTGTTTGCTCTTCTACACATCAAAAGCATGGCAAAATTTATTAGGACATTCATGATTGGGCTATGAACAGGAATAAAAAAAGTTATATTTTATCTTACTCCAAAGAACAGTGGAATATAGGCTGTAGCTTTGTTTCCTATGAACATAACTGTGAAATATATGAAGTATGATTCTATGAGTTGTTGCCAAATTACTCACATCAGCCCCACAAACTTCTTCTGTATATCTGAATGATTCCTGATGATTTACTTGGAATTTCCTTGGAAATAATTTCTGCATGGATTCCAGTTTAATTTTGTAGGAGCCGCAGGTTTCTCTAGGAGCTGTGATCCTTTGAGAAGAGTACCAGTCGTGCTTTGTAAAACTCTGTATAACCATGATGTCTAGTATTGGTCTGAATTTTTGAGGCTCAAATTTAGTAACTAGTCAATAAATTTAGCCTATAACTTATTATATCTAAAATGCAAATGAGCCAAACATGAGTAAGTGCTTTTTGTAATGTAAGCTACTCACATTCCTGTTAGGGAATCAGTAACTGTAAGGTTTAGTTGCTCCTTCCAAAAGAATAGTATTTATTGTTAATTTCACAAAATATTAATTGAATGGGTGACATTGAAAGCTATCCTAGAGAAGAGCATCAGTGAGAAAAAGAGTGGAAATGAGTCAAATGAAGTAAAATTTCATTTGGTTTGCATTTGCTTGCTGGAACAGTGATGAATAGAGTTTTATAATAATGTCAGGAAAGGAAACAATCCTTCAAATATGGGTAAGGCTTAGTCTAGGCTGCATTTGTTCTCTGTCATATGCCTAGCTCAATTTCCCCCCCTTAGTGACTCCTGAAAGTCAAAAGTACCTGTATGTTTAACTGTTTTCTTGCATGAACACCTTTCTGTGTTGTGTTGATGCGTGAAAACCTAGTAGTGTTCCCAAGGCCAGTCTGCATAATTTGAGTTTCTATTGATTATTGCCCCACAAAGGTAACTAGAGACATCATTCCACTTGTTATTCCTTCCTGCTCTTTTCATCTTATTGTATTTTTGGAAAAGCTGTTTGTTTTCAGCTTTAGCTGCTGTTTCCATGAAGCAGCCAGAAAGCAAAATCACTTAGGCTTATTGCTTCATTAAATCTCCTTTGCATGAAAATTACTTAGGGAAAAAGGAACCATCACAAACAGTACTTAAACCATTGCTGTAGTTTATAAATGCCACTTATGTTGGAGCATGACTAGTTGGTCTATGATCTAGACAGATTTTCTCTTCTTTAAGTCTGAGCTTCCTGGAAGAAATAAAACAACATTTGTGGCTGGAATCACAGTTGAAGTTTTGCCCAGAAAATGAAGAATATTCTCAACACATACTGATTATTCATTTTATGAAAGCAAAAAGCTTTCTATTTTGTAAATGTGACATAACAACATATATTTAAAAATTGATTGTTTTATATTCTGAATGAATCATAGATCAAAACAGTTGGCTGAAAAAGAAGCACAGTGTGTTCATAATTTCCTGCCATTTTGTCATTAGATTTCAAATGTATCTCATGTATTCCCCCCTTTTTTTCTTTTTCTTTTTCTTTTTCTTTTGAGGCAATAGTAGATTGTTATTCAGATGTTCCAGTTCAGGGGCAGTGACCCAGGTCCTGTGCTGATAGAATGAGAGCAACAGGAATCCAATACTCTGAAGTATTGGGAAAAGAAAGTCCCATATCATCCTGCAAGCACAGATGTCACAGCTAAGAAGGTGCCACATCTGTTTCCAGCCCACATCTGTTTTTGTACATTATTCATAAGCCCAGGCATTCCATTGTTAATCATAAAAAGTCCCACTTAGTTGTATGTGACAGTCACACATGTTATAAGGGTATTGTACAAGCAACCTTGGATTGAGGCAAAGTTAAAACCAATACGTACAGGAAATAGAAGGTAGGTGTAATTATCAAACAGTGAGCTCATTATTTAGAAAAGAAGGTAGATTGGTAGCAGAAAACTTGAAAAGGACAAATACTGTGCCTTCAAAAAGAGAAAAAGAGGACATGAGTAACTACTGTCAGCAAAACTCTGGATCAGATTATTAAACAGTTCATAAGCATTTAGATTAGAAAGAATGCCTTGCTTATCAGGAGTGAACAGCAGTTATCAAAAAATGAGTCATATCAAAATTAACCTTTTTTTGATAGAAGAACCACTTTAGTTGACCATAGAAGAGTGGTGGATATGGAGTTCAGAAATGCATCTAACATCCTGAAATTGTACTAGAACAAAACGTGGGCTAAATTATGCTAATGTTAGATGGATAGAGATCTGCAGGATCCAATCTGAGTTTGTCACTAGTATCGGAGATTATACTTCCAAGCTTTCAGACTCGTGCTGGAGCCCATCCTCAGGGAACTTCTCTCCCCCCCCTCTCTCTCTCGAAATATCTTCAAGTATCTGAGATGTTATGTAGAAGATAGAGTAGACTTGCTCAGTGTTGATTCAGAAGACAAGAGACAATATATTTTCATTACAAAGAAGCAGCTTTCAACCAAACAATGGGAAGAATTTCCTAATAGTACAAGTTGTTCAACAATAGAACAGATTGCTTTGGGAAGTAATTTACTCTTATGAGTTTTGATTTGTTAAATTTGTGTTCTATCAAATGACTGAATGAGGTGCACAAATACTTCTATTCTTAAAACTGAGTATTTCTGTATTTGATAGAAATCTATCAAATAATATTTGGATCTAATAGCAATTAAATTGGTTTCCAGACAGGGTCCAAACTGTGCAGACAATTCAACCAGTTACATTACCATATAGTTTCTTTACACATTTGAAGAATGCTTAGGTCCTACTGGAATGAAAGTTGAGCCAAAACTGATCAGAATATATTTTTCTGATAATATTTCTTGGACTTGTTCTTATTCCTCCAGTTTACAGAAATTTCTACAGAACTTTCTACCTTGTATTTTGGATGGTGGCTGGCATTTTTCCCTTACAGTGCTTAGAATAATAGGTCATTCTGGGTCAAAGACATTTTGAAGATGAGATAATTGCCCACATAATTGTCACTGCTATTTGCAGAAACTAAGACAAATATCTTAGGAGAAAATATATATTATGTCACTAGTAATAACAATTCCACCCTGTGGAACTATTACAGAAGTTCTGTTTGCCAGTGAAAAATTCAGTGAAGTGGCCCATCCTAAAAAATTTTTGTCCATAAATATACCAAAGAATATTTATATAAATTATTAACAACTGAGTCACAGAAACCTATATTACTGTATTGATTTCAAGGGATCAAAGAATGATTTTTAAAAAAATACAGGCACCTAAAGGTTTGTCTGCCTCAATTTTAAATACAATATTTAAGCACATTTTGAATCTGATAACATTCCTCTTGATCTTTCATTTGCAAGAAATAAATCATGTATAAAAGTCTCCTTAGTAGAGAAATAAACAGCGTGTTTGAACTATTAATGTTGCAATGTATGAATTTTGGATATTTGCTAAAGACTTCATACTGTATATACAAAAAGCCCACTTAGCATAGCTACTTGAACAGAAAGATTTTGTGGTCAGTAATTCTGTCAGTGTTTAAAAACAAAACAGGCCTGATCCAGATGAAATAACTATTTGCTTTGTCAAAATTTCTGTAGAGCCAAAATCTGCTGCTGTTGACTTTTCTAAACAATCCTTCACATACCTCTTTAAATATTAATTAATAATAATATTAATTAATTAATTATTATTCGGGGGGGGGTTATGTTTCCCTATAGCTATATTCCTAGCCACATTCTTATTTTCATTTATTTTCATTTCAGAAATTACCCATAACTACTTTTAATTTATGCTTGGTGTAATAATATTGCAGCTTCATAAAATGAATTGTTTATAATCCACATGTAATCAACATCTCACATGAATATAGTTAGCATAAATTATTGCTTATTTATGTAATCATATGAGATACCCTCTCATTAAAGGCTATCATTAAAACAATTCCTTTAACTTCAATAAATCAGTTTTCTGTTAAATAAATAACAGATAAAAGCTTTCTGTGTCGTCCCCCCCCGCACATTAGAGGTTCTAAGAATTTTTAATTAACAAGTATTTTCCTGTTTGACAACAGCTTATATTTAATTTACAAAAACAGATTTATAAGCTGATTTATTTTCCTTTTATATATTTAATGTAAATTTAATGTTTCTGTAGTCTGAGAGGCACATATTTAAAAAAAATCTCTATTTAGTTCATGTAGTATTTGCACTCTTTCACTTTTCATCTTTCTCTTGAATGATAATCTTCCCCATGCCAGCAGCTTTACAATTAAGCTTCGATTAACATAAAATAATAAACAGGTAGTGCCATGATTGAGTAAATGCCAATGAGGAGGGGAGGGAGAGAGGGAGAGAGTGTGTGTGTGGGGGGGGGAAGAGAATAAATGGCCTTTAAAAATTGGAAAAAGAAAGAAAGGGGAAGGAGAACCAACCAAATGAAGCTGTTAAATGAACCCTAGGGCATGTTTGAAATTGGTTTCATGTCCCCAAATCTGCAGAAATATTTGCCCACTGCTCACTGCTGTTGCCAACCTTGCAATGTTCAGTCCTCCTGGAACAACCAGCTGACAATGAGAGAGAGTGAAACTGGTATCTCTAGCCAACCCCATTCTCCTGTCTCTTGTCAGTGTTATTGCCACAGGTCTGCAGTTCAACAGCTGTGATGAACTGATGCTGAGGTGCCATGGAAACATGACTTCGGCAAGAAGGGCAGGAGAAATGAGGAGATTTTGTTTTAGCTCAGCCCTCCTTCCTGATCCGGCTGTCATGCTTATATCACAGCACAGTCATGATAGAACCAGAACCCACAGAAACATCCTTACCCATGGGGAGTTTCTCATTGTCCTCTCAGTGGAGAAGCAGGAAGATCTTAATTCACAGTTCACAAAATGAAATAAAACCTTATCATTCCCCAAAAGTAACCTGGACTTGCCTTACTTGGAAGGAGAGAAACCTCAATTGTGCTAGCTTGTTGAGGTAGAACAGGACCAAGTGCTGACATCAATGTGGCACCATGAATTTGTGTGTGTGTGTGTGTGGTGAAACGGGTGCACAAATTTGAGAAATGTTGCAAGTCCAACTACTTGGACAACCCAACAGCCATGATTGGGGTTTTCCTCTCCCTCAGGTTGTCAGGCTTTTCCTGGTACTCAGGAGGAGAGCAGCCTACTCAGATGAGCTCTCAAAGCCCTGAGAACAGTTGTGGTGGTGAGGCATTGGATAGCTCTAGGACTTTCTTCACAGTCTCCCAGCTCTTCTTTTTCAACATTGGGCAAGTTGAAAAAGGAATGAAACCTCCTCATCCAAATGTACTCAAAGTAGAAATCAACAGACCATTTAGTATGCAATCTGTAAAAAAAAAACTTGTGGTTGGAAATAAAACGTATTTAAAGTAAAGAATAGAAAGCCTCTATTTAGTTCATATAATGTTTCATACGAAGTTTAATATATCACTTCTTTGATCTCTTCATGGAAACGTCTGCTACATACATAATTTGAAACACTGCAATATTTTGCTGAGAGTCATTATATAAATGGGATACAAAACATTAGGCCAATAAATATAAATGGGACTTAATGGAAGATATTTCAAAAGGCAATTATAGTGGGTAACTGGAATTCATCAAGAGGCTTGATTGTGTTTCTTAGAGCTTTGTCATGATTGTGTGTGGTCCTAGTTCACTTAAGTGTAAATGTCTTTCCATTTGGAGATATTTTGTATTAATAAGTCCTTAATTCACTAGCCAGAAAAGAGTTCTGTTTAGTTTTTATTGTTTGTTTATTTACTCTTCTCTTTAATGCTCACCTTATTAAAATATCATGTATCTTTGGGCTGACCTTGGCTATGAATGCACTAACAGAATGAAAAAAAAAAAAGCACTGTTCATTTCTTTTGCTAAGCAAACATTTCTCCACAGTTGCTCTATCCCATCTCCCGAGTTGTAAGGAATATCAAGAAAAGCATTAAGGTGTATATATACACAGTTGGGAGGGACTGAATTAGACTCTTCCCATGCCACTTTCCTAGCCAAACAAATGATTTTTAAATTTTTCTGAAGCAACATTGTACATTTGTATGTCAGGTTTGGAGTACGGAGTTTGCGTAATAGTAGTTGTGTCATTTTGTTAACCACTACTGCAGCTAAATTGTATAGGTGTTTAGAACAGAACTCAGACTATGGAGATTTAGTGGCATTGCTACCTGATAGCCTCCCCCCCCACCCAAAAAAAAGCATGGTACCAAACATCTGTTCACTTTTTCTAAGAAAAATTCCCAGTCTTGGGGGGAAATCTACAATAATATAACAGTTCTCAAAAGCAGAGGAGAATGGGGCAGTTTCTAGTTCCAAGATTATATATGAGATCAAGATTCATAATACTCAAGAAAGGTTAGTTAGTTTGGTATCTGAAATAAAATGCAATAAGTCAGAGGTGGGTTCCTCCTGGTTCGGACCGGTTCGCCTGAACCGGTAGCAACCCGCTGGTGATGTCACAGAGCCGGTTCGGTCAGTGCCGGTCCATGGACGCCGCCATCTTTTTTTGAGAATTTTTTTTAAAAAAATTTCTTCTGCGCATGCGCAGAAGCCGAGTTTCTGGCACTGCGCATGCATCACCATCTTGTTTTTGACTTTTTTGGGGGGGGAATTTTTTTTGGATTTTTCGGCACTGCACATGTGCACGGCCACGAGGCGTGGGAGGAAGCAAACTGGCAGCGAGGTAAGTTAGAACCCATCCCTGCCATAAGTGCAGTAGCCACTTCACTTTCCTTAATGGTTCACTCTCCTTGGTGTACTGTAGTAATTATATATTGGAATAGGACTGGGCAGACCCATCCTCAGCCATGGAAATTCAGTAGATCATTGTTTGTCAGAGCTATTGTCTTCAGTCTAAGCTATTTATCAGGGTGGTCATTATGGCAAAAATCGGACATTGCAGTACTGTATACACTGATTTCAGCTGCTAGAGGAAAGGCAGAATATTAGTGAATATTCAGTTGAAGATAAGATTGAGATTAAAACAAAGGCATAGGCAGGAGCAGGAACAAGAAACAAGATGAGGGGGAGGGGGAGGAGGAGGGGGGTGAGAAGGAGGAGGAGGAGGAGGAGGAAGAGGAGGAGGAGGCTGAATCAATACACTCCAGGATAAAGTCCTCTTCATTTGAAGATTATAGAGCCCAGATGGGTGGCAGCAGTTAGCCAATCTTGCCTGATCTTGGAAATTAAGCAGAACCAGACCAGTTGGGACTTGCATAGGAGACCATTATAATAGATCATGCTAGTCTCAGTCTTAGGTTTAGAAAAGTGACCATCCCAAATTCCTGTGTCAAAGGATAGATCAGAGCCTGTGTCTCCCCATTATTTAGCACTTTACAAACCGCATCACACTAGTTTTTATTCTATAGCTTTATCTGGGATAAATTTTGTACATACTACTCTCTCTGCCTCCTTATTGAATTACAGTATAATTATAATTGTTCTCATAAGTTTAACCACCTGAATCACCTTGACTCCAGTTTTGTGGCATTAGTATTGTTTCCTTAATGATAAAATAATTATATGGTTTCTAGTTTGTACACACTCAGAATGTATCAGCTACATGGAAGGTGCAGGTTATTATCTAATTTAGGATAATGTAAACTACATATTGGTTCCAAGATACCCATAAGTACTGACATCTATTCTTTTTAAATTATACATTTCTTCGGCAAGATGTCAATTTGAGTGTTTATTTGATATGCATAAAATTGCTTCACTTAAAAGGTTATAGTGAATTTTAGTTAAATCGGTTATAAACAATCAGAAGCTATGCAAATTATAATTACAGTAGTAGAAGCTGTACAAATTATTATGGCACAATGCAAGAAAACAGTGAGGGGGAAAAACAGCTTGATAAAAGGGATCCAACTAAAAGTATCAATTTGAAGGCAGAATGAGGGAAATCACCATGCTTTATTAATTCATTTCTTCAGAATAGGAAGTTTTATGTTTATTATTTGTCTCAATTTTTGCTTTGTTTAGGCTTTGGTTCAGTTAGGCAAAATAACAACATTGCTAATGCTTAGATTGATTATTATTGTTCATTACTTCAATAATTGGTCATGTTTGTGCAAGAAGGAAACTAATACTTTTCTTTGATAAGATAAATTTTACCTCAACAAACAACTGTTAGTTGTTACTAAAGCAATTCTATGATACAATTCTTCCCTTTCAAATAATGTATTTCTAATAAATGTAATCCGGTGTATCTAAGAATACAACAGTACATCAGTATGTGAGAAAAGAAATGCATGTGTACTACTGTCGCTTATCATCCTTGTCTGACATCTTGAAAGAAAGATAATATAAATGAAAGTTGAATTAATAGGAAGCTTACACATTGATCATTCAATGATTCATTTCGGCTGCCATGGCCTCCTGCAACCCTCTGCCAGTGAAAACGGAGCTCAGGAGGGCTGAGTGCGGCCCTCCTGAGCTCAGTTTTCACTGGCAGGGTTTCAGGAGGCTGTGGCAGCTGAAAATGGAGCTTGGGAGCCTGTTTTTGCTGGCAGAGCGTGCAGGCTAGCACTGGCACCCTCGACAGGAGTGATGTCGAGCTGGCCATGCCCACCCTGGCCACACCCACCCTGCCCCCACAAGGTCAAACACAACCCTGATGCGGCCCTCAATGAAATCAAGTTTGACACCCCTGCAGTAGTAAGAATAAAGTGTCCAAAGGTCTGGGATAGTTTCAGTATAGGCAGTTTGTGTGAATGCATCCCACTCTTGCAAACTACTACCAATTTGGGTTTTAGCTATTCTACCTGCTTCTCTTACCACTAGTAATTGTAATTGTACAAGAAAAAATGGTGCCACAGATTCTGAAGAAGAAAAAAGAAAGCTCAGCTAAAATGGTAGTTCCAATTCAATGCCACTTTTCATCATGCTAATTTTGTTTTCAGATACCCAGTTTGGTGTAATGGTTAAGGCACAGGCTAGAAACCCGGAGACTGAGAGTTCTAGTCCTACCTTAGGCACAAAGGCAGCTTGGAGCAGTCACTCTCAGTCCTAGAAAAGAGGTTGTGGCAAACCATTTCTGAAAGAATTCCAGTGAGTACAGTAGTCCAGGCAGTTGCCAAGAGTCAAAAACTGACTTGAAGGCACAATAAATCTTTTTTTTTAATTTTCTCAATCTGCAATTGAAGTAAATGGCCTCAGTGACAACTACTACAGAACTGTAATGTATAAATAACTTAGATAAACAGAGAGTACTTTTCCTGTCATTTCTACCACAAAAAACCTCACTCCCATTGTATTGGCTAATGAAAGCTATAATCTGCAAACAGTAAATTCCTTCAAATTTATTTTGTACCATTTGAGAAGTTTTTATGGGAAATCATATTATTGTGACAGTTTTGCCACTATTCAAAATCCATTTCAAAAATTGAAATATCAATGTATCGTTTGAAGCACATAAGAAAAGTAATCCACATATCTGCTTAATTATGTAACTTATTGTTCAGCCATATGTGTTTTTGAAAATGTGGATTATCTCAAGGGTGATCGTAGGAAAAATGAAAATGAATGATTAATTATGTTTTCTTATGCCAATACGCCAGCTGTTAGTTTGATCATATGCCACATACTGAAAGCAATTGTGATTTATCAGATGGAAAGAGTGAGACAAGATATCATAACTGTGAGCCAGAAATCCAGAAATTGGAATTTCCAATGGCCAATTGGACCAGCAACATTTTGCGGGCTGAGGAAAAGATATATATCACTGTCATCTGGAAAAGAAATGTTGCCTTTTTATTAACTGTCTGAAATGGAAAAAAAAGATAGATGCTATAAAAATCTTAATGGATCCAAATCAATAATTTATTTTATAAAAATAGTGAACTCAGTGTTGATATGGCGACAGTGGTAATGGAGGCATGGTGAAGAATTCCAAATGGATTTTTCCCCCCAAATGGCAAACAGACAACAAGAAGGTGAATAATAATCAATATTAATAAAAAAAACCTCGCACATTTGGGAACATATCTACAGTAGTGGACATCTTTACTGAAAGTAGGTGCACATGTTTGCACCAGTTCGAAAACAGCTCTAGACTTCTTGACAGCACAACTGGTAATGTTCATCGTATTAGACATTCACAGTAAAACTGTGAACTGGGTTTTCTTCTGCAACATTTGAAATGCGGGGCTTGTGGATAGTCTGGTTTTCCAATCGATAGGAACTCTTCTTTAATACTGTGCTGCCATGAGTCCTTGGAGAGTATGGTGGTGTAAAAATATAGCAGTAAATAAATACATGAACTCTTGCCTTGCCCTGCCTCCAGAACTGAGAGCAACCATTACTTTCTCTTCCACTGTCTCAACTTCAAAATGCATCTTTTCAAGGTGTCAAACCAGTAGCCTGCATTTTGCAGTTTGTTTGTCTCCTCTCGGATATAGCTGGAGGAAACAGGTAGAACTCTTATTGATTTCATACTCTCTTGCTTAGCCCAGGCAATTGTGCACCTTCACAGAATTGCAAGTTTCTGCAAACAGTTTGGAAAAAAAATGCAGCTGCAATAAGCAAATATTACTAAAAACAGTGTAAAAAACATGTTGGGAAATGCCAACAAAGTTATCCTTTTACTTGCAAAGCCCCCAGTTGCTTTTAAATAAAAAAAATGAAAGAATGACAGCTGTGTGGTTGGATAGGTCTTAAATTTAATTTATAAATAGCCAGATAATTGGTTGGATGCAATACGTAAAAAAATGGATGGGGAAGCACTAATAATTCATTTGCTTTTTAAAATATGTAGAAAGGATTAGGACATTTTTATTACTTGTAGAGCTGAGGGGACAGCACATTGATTAAATAACGTTGCTCTGCATTCTTTTATGGTCCCATGGGGAAACTGGAAGGATTGTTGTTTGGCTGATGGTGTTCATTGCCTCTTCCCAGGTTTTTTAGGTCAGCAGGACTGACAGGGATTGCAGATCTCTTTTATACTGTTTTGGAAGATTTGTGAAGTGAAATTGATGGCAGTCTATAGGAGTAATTATTTTTTTAATAGTAAATTTCCTGTTAGGAGAAAATTGACCATATTATAAAAGGAAGAATTTACAGTGGACCGTATTTTTCTGTGAATATCAAGAGGGGTCTTTGTTCTCCTTGCATCAAAAAACTTTTCTTGTAGATTTGCATATTGATTCAGGTGGGCTTCTGCATTTTATGCCGATATGATTCTATTCAGAGGTGGGTTCTTACCAGTTCTTTAGAACCATTAGTAACTCGGCGATGACGTCACAGAGCCGGTTCTGACGGTGTCTCTGTGGGTGTCTCCATCTTGGATTTTGCTTCTGCGCATGCGCAGAAGCTATTTTTTGATTGCTGCGTGTGCGCACGCACGGCGCAACCCTGAGCGAACTGGCAGCAAAAGGATCCAGAACCCACCCCTGATTCTATTGAAATGTTCAATCATGCTGTAGGTCTGTAAGGGGCCTGCATAAGTGTAAATAAAAGTCCCCATGTATTTGAAAAATATGTACTCAAAACAATGTTTGTACTTATTATATACTCATATTAATGTTTATACTTTGCTGTAATCATATACATGCTTGACTAAATAAATAAATAAATAAATAAATAAATAAATGCTTAATTATCAAGGCATTAGATTCATAAGCTACCTTTCCCTCAGCAGCTCTTGGGGACATAGGTAGGTCTTCCTTCACTGATTTTGGATTGAAGAATGCAGTGGAAGGTCAAGACATTGTCTCTATTGTTTCATTGTCTTCACTGATGAAATAGCAGATTTAAGCCATACATGTGCCTATTTTGCATTCATTTGATAATTAGGGATTACAATCCGGTGCCAAATTTTGGAAAGGCTCAGAGAGGTACATCCAATAATTAATGAGAGGCAAGTATTGGGTAAAAACTTTCCATGAATATGATATGAAAATTTATTTACAATCACTGGTATAATCTTTCACTGTTACTTCTGGTGCAAAACACAATATCTATGAAAAAGATCTGGAATATAATTTTTGTTTTGAATTTGTATCGGTGATTTATAAGAGAATACCACCAGCCATTGTGTGCAGTGATTTTTTAAAAAATTATTATGTACGGTATTAGTACTCTTTTCTAAAAAAAATTCACTGTGGACAGGACCATCCAAGAGAAAGTCAATAAGGCTGTTATGACTATATGATTAAAGCTGCACCCCCTTTTTTACACAAATGTGTGTAAAACTTCAGTTTTATGGTCTCAACCATCATATTGATTTTTTTCCCCATACACTTTCCCAGAAGTGCCTCTGAAAGTGGGAAATATACTTTGCTGTATATGACCAACTATAGGTCAAAATCAAGAATGAAATATTAAGAAAATGTTAATTTCTGAGATTTTGTTGCTGCTTTATAAATGTTATCAATGAATGTTTCTTTTTCATGCATAGTAGGGAGTGGCACAATAGAATAGAATAGAATTCTTTATTGGCCAAGTGTGATTGGACACACAAGGAATTTGTCTTTGGTGCATATGCTCTCAGTGCACATAAAAGAAAGGATACATTTGTCAAGAATCATGAGGTACAACACTTAATGATTGTCATAGGGTGCAAATAAGCAATCAGGAAACAATCAATATTAATATAAATCGTAAGGATACAAGCAACAAGTTGCAGTCCTACAGTCATAAGTGGGAGGAGATGGGTGATAGGAACGATGAGAAGACTAATAGTAATAGTAATGCAGCCTTGGTGAATAGTTTGACAGTGGTGAGGGAATTATTTGTTTAGCAGAGTGATGGTGTTCGGGAAAAAACTGATCGTTTTGAGGGTAGGAGTTGAAACAATTTATGTCCAGGATGCGAGGGGTCAGTAAATATTTTCACGGTCCTCTTTTTGACTCATGCAGTATACAGGTCCTCAATGGAAGGCAGGTTGGCAGTAATTGTTTTTTTTTTCTTTTTTTCAAGTTAACACATTTACATGGAGCTTTCTAGGAAAGTTCACATTGTTTGGTACAAGTCAGCAGATGTTCCTGGTATAATCTGATAGCTGTATTTTTTAATTTCCGTTTCTTAATACGTAAGAAAAGCTTCAGTGCTTGATCTGATGAGACTCAGGCTCAGTCTAGTTCCAGCCATTTTTAACAGCTCAGCTGAGTTAAAAAAAATTACTGCTACAAGTAAAATATTTTGTGATGCACTTTAATCTATGTAGCCAGTTGAAGAAGGTATTATTACTAGAATTGGTTTGTTGTTTTTTATTTGAATTAAATCAGTCCTATTATAAAATGTTCAGGTGAATGCTAGTACATGTTTTGGGGATTCACCATTCATTGTCACAAGAATTGCAGTAAGGATAAGTAGACCTGGATAAGCTATGGTCTTATAATCAGAAAAAATAAGTCTAACACTGTTAGGCTCTTCCAAAGGGTAACAATGTGGTAACCATTTATAGCACTGAAAAACAAGCTACTGCAATCATACTTATACCAGTTTACATTGTAGGTATTTAAAAATTGCACATTCAAGGTTTATTCAGTACTGAATCAACATATTACAAACTTAGTAATGAATTTCAGGGAAAACTATTCAGTAAATTCTAAACTAGAAGGTGCTGTAGATGCATTCAAGAATGATAGCTTTCCCTCCCTACTTATTTTATAGGTCATAATGACTACATGTGCCCTGCTACCAACCAGTGTACCATTGACAAGAACAGAAGGAAAAGCTGCCAGGCTTGTAGGCTCCGAAAATGTTATGAAGTTGGAATGATGAAAGGTGGTATGTATGATGCTATTAATCTTAATCTGTATTACAAATATTTTTCATCCCCTGTGATCCCATATGTGGCTAACTTTTCAGTAATTAATCACATTGCATCTTGTAATATTTACCTTCAGGTAAATTGGAATACAGTTATAGCTCAATTAACGCTTATCTTCAATGCATAATTCCTATTTTTGAAGTTGTTACATAATCTCACTTTTAAAGGAAAGAAAGAAAACTCCATTCAGGTAGTCCTCAATTTACGATCAAAATTGAGCCCAAAATTTATGTTGTTAAGTGGATCTGACCTAATTTATGTTAGGATTTCTGCTATTCTGTAACACCTAGATACAAATTGTGAATGGGGCTGATGATTATCATCTTTCTTTAAATGGACAAGTGCTTTTGATTAAATGCTTTTTCAATAAATGCTGTGAAAATGAATATGACTTAAGGCCAATTCACACAGTCCTTTTAGGTTTTGATGATGAAATGTTGCACACATGGTAAATAGTGATTTCCCCTAACTGGAAATACAATTTCTGTAATGGAAAAATAAACATGACTGATTATTGCCTAGATGTAAAATGGCTCTTATTAACCCATCGGTTGGTGTTTACAAATAATCATTTAACTGGTGCTTCTTATAAACTTTGGTTAGAAAGAGAAAACATTCCTTAGATCTCATTATCTTTTCTAGTCTATTTTCCAGTATTCATTTTAAAGGCTATGTCACATGTCAGCCTATCAGAGAACTAAACTCATAATTTGTTTTCGTTTTGTTACTGAAGATCATAATCTTAATCTTACCCAAGAAGAACTAAATTTAAGCATTGTTACTAAAAGCAGTCTTTTAGAAGCTGGTTCATTTATTAGTTAATTAATTAAATATTTTTTAAAAAATATTACTATTAGTCCATACTGAAGAAGCTTGCAGAGATTACCGTAATTATTTTAGAGAAACATCTAGAGTCACATTTAACTCAGTGAAAATGTTTTAAATTAAAACCATTAGCTATTAATTCACAATGATTGTCTTTAAAGATGGACATTTATTCCCTGTGGAAAACAGTTCTTCAAAAGTTTATATCTACCCTTTCCCTGTTTTCTGTCATTGTATGATGAGATTATATTGAATGACAAATAAAACAAGGAAAACAGATGTTTTAGTTTTATTTTTTCCCAGAAACACAGATGCATTTATTTTAATGCATCATCTGAACTGATTCCAAGAATTCTAATTTGCCATTCAATCATTTTATGCTGCGGTGTTACAGTATACTTAAACTAGTAAAAGAGGAAAGTGCAGAAAACTATTTGTATTGCTCTGAACGGCGTCTCTATAATATCTATGAAATAAAGCTGTTCAAATGCAAACTGGTACAGGTGAAGGGCATCATTACACTTGCTTGTTACGTGTGCTTGTTATTTAAATGTTCTTCACAGTGAAAAATCTATGATTATGTCAGCTCTTCATTTTTCTATTGTGTAAAGGATATACTAAATGCAGAAGTGATTTTGCAGGAGCTGTTTACTTTAAATAGGCTACTGGCTGATCAAGTGCATTTGCATTTTTTGCTTCTGTGTTTATAAACTTGCTTTTCTCACTTTTCTCTGATCAAGGTTCCTGTGAGTGTAATTTGGCTAGGAGATTAAGTGTGAATAGGGAGGTAAAGTCTAGAGTAGAGGTCTTTGCCTCTCTTAAATAAAGGCCAAATGTAAAATTGAAACACATATCTCTGAAGGTATCTTAGTCTCTTCTGAAGTAAAGGGAATCTTCTCTCAAGCAGAGAAAATGTTGCCTATCTCTAAATCTTTGGACCCATGTAAGAAGGTTTCCTGCCTTCATGCATGCCCTGGGTTTCATCGTCCTCTTGAGATAAGGAGATGCCAGAGGATAAAAATATGGAATTTGAGATTTCCTGTCTTGATCAAAGGCAACTTCAGAGGTATATCGGATCCAGTCTCTACATCATCACATGAATCTGCATCTTTAATTTCTTATCTCGATCTCTAAGATCCATCACTTCCAAGAGGAAGAACAGAGAGCTAAATGGCAGAGAAATCATAGATTAGTTGTGCTTGGTGGGAGAGATCACTGGTTTGGAAGTCAGAATTGTGGTGGGCACCAATGGGTCTGAAGAAGACTACTAACGGGAACTTCATTCATTCTAAGTATTTGTATACCACTTCCTGTAGAAAACTTCAGGACAGGTTTGTATAACATCCAAATAGTTCAAACGGAAAGTAAAACAGTTGATTAGAGGATATTGTGTACAATGTCCAGAATAAAATAAACAACAAAATATACAGTAAAACAATAATAAAAGAAAAAAAGCAGTAAAAATAAAAACAAAACCCACAGCGTTACCAAATTATTAAAAAGTCAGGGAGGAATAAACATATTTTTACTTGGCACAAAAGACGCAATCAAGATAGTCCCAAGTATACCTCAATTGGGACGGCTTTCCTAAGACAGTGGCCTATCCCTGACAAGGCCCCCTTCTTGGTAGCTATTTGCTGCACTTTAGCATGTGAGGGTACCAGTCTAGGCCCTCTGGAGAGGTTTGTTGTGCACAGGTGGGAGCATACAGGAAGAGGCATTCCTTCAGCTCTTTTACTTACTGTATCTCTTGTCTGGATCAGATCACACCTATACCCTGATATTTTTCAGAAATAGAACTGCTTTTCTTAGTTTCTAACCAAAGACTGGCTTTGGAACAAGTATTTATTGAGCGATTTACAATTTTTTCATCTTGGTGAGGACAAGGTTTGGCCACTCTTCCCATACATGGTCTAGCAAACTTCTCCCACAGATGTTGAATAAAGGGGGTGCAAAATGGCGACTTAATCATCTTTTGAGATCATGATAAAGCGTTGTGTTCCTAGGTTTTGTTCTGAATATAAGGCATTGTTCTGTCCTTGGAACAAATCAACTGTTTTTAATATTCTAGATCCGTGATGGCGAACCTATGGCATGCGTGCCACAGCTGGCACGCAGAGCCCTCTCTGCGGGCACGCGAGCCGTCGCCCAGCTCAGCTCCACTGCGCATGCGCGCACGTACCTCCCACCGGCCAGCTGATTTTTGGGATGCGCGGGGGGGTGCGGTGCATGCGGGAGATGTGTGCGCATGCGTGGGGGTCACGCACGCATGTGCGGGGGGTGGGGAACGCGGGGTTGTGTGCCTCCCCCGCAGCCCATTTTTGGTCCCAGGAGGCTGGAGGGAGGCCTGCTAGGCCCAAACTGGGAGCGGGGGGGGGCAGGGGGAGCATGGGAGGGTCACGTGCTCATGCATGGGGAGAGCGTGGGTGGCTCATGTGCACATGCGCAGGGGTGCGCATTGCATTATGGGTGACGGCACATGACAAGAAAAAGGTTAGCCATCACTGTTCTAGATGTTTATAGGGAGCCACAGAGATGACCTTGGAGAAATTATTCAGAGATAGTCACAACCTGTGCAAAAACATGCATCAAGCCTAGGAAATAGAAAAGGCATTAAGAAGAGACTCATAATGATTCCTCCTTGACTTCCTGGGTAATAATAGGGAGGGAAGACCCAAAGGTGCTTTTTCAGGAGGCAACTGGACTTTCTTCTTTTTCTTTCTTTTTTTCTTTGAAAAAAGGATGAAAAGCGAAACGCCTTCAAAGAAAAACCCAGAAAGTCCAGTTGCCTCCTGAAAAAGCACCTTTGGGATAACTGTGACCTGGATGACTGAGAATCTCCATAGGCTTCTAGGGAGGGAAGAGTTTCCGAAGCCTATGTCAATACAGTGTAGTTCTACTTTTCCTGTGGAGCCAGTTTCCTGATCCGGTCTACCTCAAAGAGCTAATTCTGTTTCAAGTGCTGTGACTGGCAACTCCCCCCCCCAAAAAAACCCAATATCTAGGAATAGCCAACAGGAACCAGTTCCCTTCCTACAACTATTGGCTGAAGCTGGATGAAGTGATCAGGGAATAGGGAATGAGAGGAAAATAATTAAGCACAGGCTGGTGCCATTGCTGTTAGGACTTTTTCCTTAGTATGCTAACGATTAGCAAATGTATTATCTTTGGGTTTGGTTACTATTTTCTTTTTATAAATCCTTATTCTATTTTTTGTATTATTGGAGCTGAATGACACAGAACCTGCAGGATAAATAAATAAATGCCCAGTGACAAAAGTTGTCAGATCTCAACCTTTGATCTGCCTGGGCCAGACAGAGTGTTGCATTTGCATTCAGAGTTTGTCCTGGGTGGCTAATCCAAAGCATTAGCATTGCTGAAGATCACCCAATTCCCTGCCTCCCCAGTAAATAGCTGTAATGCCCTTTAGTTTTATTTTAAATCCTTGCAAAATGGGTTATTGTGCATAGAGGTCATGGGCTATTGTGCATGTGGTGTGCAGTGTTCTGAGCTGAACAGAGATCTTCCAGAGGAGAATCAGGCAGTTGCAAAGCAATGAGAATATGGCTGTTTGCAGTAAGTGTATTACGCAAATGTTGTTAACATCATTATGTGTTTCAGATTTCAAGTTGTAAATACAATGATTATAATATTGGTATTGTTGGTTTGTTGAGCTTTAGTGTATATGCAGTGGGCAACCAGCATACTGTTGGGTCTTGTTGAGGTTGCATTTCCAAAGTAGAGTTTATTCTGTTGGTTTACTGAGCTGACAAATGATAAAATACAGATTTAACAGATTAACAGAGTTGGAAGGGACCTTGTAGGTCATCTAGTCCAACCCCCCACTCAAGCAGGAGACCGTACACCATTTCTGACAAATGGCAGTCCAATCTCTTCTTGAAAGTCTCAAGTGATGAAGCTCCCACAACTTCCGAAGGCAAGCTGTTCCATTGGTTGATTGTTCACACTGTCAGAAAGTTCCTCCTTATTTCTAGGTTGAATCTCTCCTTGATCAGTTTCCATCCATTATTCCTTGTCTGGCCTTCAGGTGCCTTGGAAAATAGCCTGACCCCCTCCTCGCTGTGGTAGCCCCTCAAATATTGGAACACTGCTATCATGTCTCCCCTGGTCCTTC
>QLTV01003294.1:557790-571824 GCA_003457575.1 Thermophis baileyi | reverse complement strand
CTCATTTCTTTCTCCCTCTCCCCTTCTCTCTCATTTGTTTCTCCTTTTCCTCTCATTCTCTCCATCATTTTCTCATTTCTCTTTTTCTCCCCTTTTCTCCCTCATTTGTCTCTCTTTCTCTCCCTTTCATTTGTTTTTCTCTCTTTTCCCTCTCACTCTTTTTCTTTCTCTCCCTTCTCTCTCTGTTTCCCTTTTCCCTCTCTCATTCTTTCCCTCCAGCTCTCTCTCATTTCTCTCTCATTTGTTTCTCTCTTTTTCCTCTCTCTCTCTTTTTTCTTTTTCCTCTCTCTCATTCTCTCCCTCCATTTCCTCATTCTCTCGTGTGTGTGGGTGTGTGTGCTCCCTCTTGAACCATTTCCAAAAACAGGCAAGGGTTGGGTTTTTTTTTTCTGATGTTCTTCTTTGGGTGCTTTTTACCATATGATTTAAAATCAAGAGTCATTTCAGGTTCCCAGATAAATGAAGCTAGAAGGCAAGGGTGACGGCAAACTCACTCCAAACGAGAGGGAAGCTCCCCTGTACTGGCCTCTCATCTCGTGGAGGCTTCTTCCGGTGCTTCTTAGTCTTGTCCGCATCTCTCCGCCCTGAGATGTTGGCCTGGCCCGGCTGCGGCAGATGCTCCATGTTGTAATGGGCTCCAGGAGGAGGAGGAGATGCTGTCTCCCCCATTGTGAAGAGCGCGCTAAATCTAACTGCTGCGCACAGCACCTTGTGCAGCAGTTAAATGGGCTCCAGGAGGAGGAGAGGATGCAGTCTCCCCCATTGTGAAGCACGCTTTCGCTGTGCTGCACAAGGCGCTGCAAGAGCAGCGGGCAGGCCATGGAGGGGGTATTGGGTCTTTCCCCCACCCCACGCCAAAGGAAAGCCAGCGGGGCTTCTCCTTCCCTCCTACCCTTCCCACTGCTCCCTTCCCCCCACTCAATCCTACTTTGGGACAGAGGAGCGCGCACTGGAAACGCGTGTTGGGGCGAAGTCGGAGCACATCTTCTAACCCTCCGGTGCTCGCCCGCAACTCTCCATGCTCCTCAATGCCTGGTTTGCTGAGGGGTGGAGCAGCCCTGATGCCTCTGCTGCCCCCCGCCCCCGGCCCCAGACATCGCTGCCCGGGGAAGGTACAGGCAACAGAAAGCGAACAAAAACATAGCTCTCAGGCGCTGAGATTGGGGAAGGCACAGGCAACAGAAAGCGGCGCGTTTCAAAGACGGCAGCTTGCGTCTGGATGTGCCAAACAGCATCCTGCTGCGAGAGCTGGGCCATGCCTCTATGCTGGCCAATGGGGGCGCTTCTGCTGGGCCATCTCTCCCTCCCACTGGGCTGTTGTGCTTGGTGCTCAGCGGGGGAGGGGAACGCTTCCCCACGCCGCCCCCTTCTTTCTCTTGGCCCCGCCGACAAGGGAGGAGGAAGGCCAGGCTTGGGGGATGGCCCCCACCCTGCAAGATCCACCCCCACCATTCTCTCCCAGCCCTCTTTGCTGGCTGCAACAGCAAATGTACCACGACGAAGGCAGAATGCTGTTGCCGCGCAAAGGCAAATGCAGGGGCTCTTTGCTCCCGCACTAAGGGTCTGGCCATGCCACTGCCATGACAGGGTGACAGCTCTTTCATCCCTCTGCCATGACAGGGCCACAGGGAGCCGCAGCAGAGGGCCCAAAGAGCCGCATGCGGCTCCGGAGCCGCAGGTTGCAGACCCCTGTACTATACCAATTCTCTGTGTGCTTGTACTAGGATCTGGGGCTGAATCCCGTATTTATGAGATTGTTGGAAATATCTGGCTGATTAGTGTAGTAGTAGAACAACGGGAATAGGAAATATGGAGGAGGTACTTGATTAATACTTATTTATATTTAAATTCCCTTTTATAACATGTTCCAGTACTGTACCAAGAATGTGAAAACTGCCTTATTGCAAACATTAGATCCAACAATTATACTGATTAGGTCCAACAATTAGGTCTAACAATTATACTGATTTACCTAGAAATAGCAAAAAAATTAACTAAAGAAAGTCAACTGTTTTGCATAGTTTTTCTTTTAGAGTAGCAGAATTAGAGTAAAACATGTGGTAATTACAATTTTTTAAAAATAAAATTGAAAGCTTCCTTCCTTCCTTCCTTCCTTCCTTCCTTCCTTCCTTCCTTCCTTCCTTCCTTCCCTTTTAAAATAACGTAGTTTGAAAGCTTTCGAAAAAGAATGGACTAGAAGTGACTCATTCAGATGCTAGCATAGCAGTTGCCCCTTGAGCTTTAGGCATCTGTTCTTGTCCGCTGCTGAGGTTCTATCTCTTTTTATTATATCAGGAATTCATGACAAAATTTGATGAACTGAAAAAAAAAATATAAACATTTTTTTGCTTTTTTTTTTTTTTTGTCCTTCAAGAGAAAAAGCATTCATACTCCCTTTTCAGTACCAGAGAATTAATAATGCTCTCTCCTTGTTTCCTATCCTTCTATGGGATAAATGGAGAACGAGTTAGAAATAAAATCATATAAATCTCTTATGAGCAAGTGATGCATATACAAATTTCTATAAGTCAGTACATTTCCACTGCTGATGTAAGTGGAACAGAATACATAAATTATGCCCACAATTACAACATAAAAAGCTGTCGGGAAATTTCTACCAAATTTATAAGTATGTGCGACTTTTTATTTGTTTGCTAGGGTGAAAAACAGAGACAGTGATATGTGTTTCATTGGCAATAGTTAGTGGGTTTTTTTTTAAAGAGATGTATTATACAATTGTAACTTCCAGCACATTGGCACATTTTACTGTATTCATATGTAAACTTTATGTATTTCCTTTCTAATGATTACGCACTACCTGGGAAAGCCAACAGTAATTAAAATATAAGGTACATACCATTTATTTATGAGTAATTGGAGTTTTTAATCTTGATAAAGAATCTGACATTGTTTGAAATGAATTAGTCTTTTAGTCTCTGTTGCTGGTGAAATTCTTTTAGGGAAATAAGTCCAAATGAAAAAAAAATAATGTACCTAAGCATTCTTACTTAATTACTCATTGGCAGCAAAGCTAATTAATTAAATGTTCACATAGTTCTAGTTTGTCTCTCTTTCTTGCTGTGAAACAGATTTAGCTCTAAGGAAAAAGAAAAGAGAATTCTGTCTGATCATTTAATAAGATTTAGTAGAATTTTCCTTGGCACTCTCTCTACTCCTATCTGACATCTACATGAAGTTACTGGGTGAGATCATTCATCCCAATGCAGTGGTGAAATCCAAATTTTTTTACTATCGGTTCTGTGGGAGTGGCTTGGTGGGCGTGGGGGAAGGATATTGCAAAATCTCCATTCCCACCCCACTCTGGGGCTAGCCAGAGGTGGTATTTGCCGGTTCTCCGAACTACTCAAAATTTCCGCTACCAGTTCTCCAGAACCTGTCAGAACCTGCTGGATTTCACCCCTGTCCCAGTGGGTAAGGTATCATCAGTATACTCTGCCTCTGGCAAACTAAGCAGCGCTATTGATGTCTTATCCTGATGCCTGGAGGCTGTATGAGTCTGGGTGAGAAACCACAGGTTCAACTGAAGAATGAGTGATTCTGGGTTTTGTGGGGAGTGTCTTCTGGCTTTACTATCTTTGGTACTGGATGGGGCGGCCCAATTTTTCATAGTTTGGGGTCCTACTAGACTGACAACTTCTGCTCAAAGAGCAGGGGCAGTAATAGCCAGTAATTGCACAGCTTTGAGTTGTGCACCAGTTGTGCCCTTTTCTAAATTCTGAGGCTCTACTCACAGTTGCTCACACCCTGGTCATCTCCAGAGTAGATTACTGTAATGTGCTCTACATATGCTTGAAGGCCCATCTGGAAGCTTCAACTGGTGTAAAATGTGGCTGCAAGGACAGTTACTGTATGTGTACCCTTAGGATGGTACACATTACCTCTCAGTTCTGGGAGCCACATTGGCTGCCAATCTTCTTCAAAATATAATTCAAAGGGCTGATTTTGACATTTAAAGCCCTATTTGGCATGTGATGCACCTGTTTGAGGGCAGAATGTGACAACTCTCCACAGCCAACTCCCCACAGTCCAACTCACCATGGCCAACTCACCATGGGCCAACTTGCTGCGGGACAATTCAACAATTCAATTTAATTATTTAAAATAATTACAACATTATTTTAATTTTTGTAATTCACATTTCATGTTGTTCCTCCTTTGGCATCCTTTAATTATTCTATTCCACTATTTCTTCAATATTAGTGTAACTCTTGTCCCGTGGCGAGTTGGCCTGTGGAGAGTTGGGTGTGGCGAGTGGTCCCACGGTGAGTTGGCTGCAGCAAGTTGGCTGTGGTGAGTTGGCCACAGTGAGGTTGCTAGAAAAAACACATTTTCAGGGCTTTCCAAAGGTCAACAAGTATGGGGCTAAACTCATCTCAGGGGAGATGATGACAGTAGAAAAGGCACACCATCTGGATTCCAGACAGGATCTGCAACATACTAGTTCTGCTGGACCTGATGGGATGGGTAGATATAATTGAGAAGAAGTGGGTCTACGACAACTCACTGTGGCCAATTCAGCATGGCCAACTCACCACGGCCAATTTGCTGCAGCAAATAAGTTAAAAGAATATGATCCAATTAAAGATGGGGAGGGCAGGGTTATGATGAGGGGGAGGTGAGATTTGTTGTTAATTGATCGATTATCTCCACTGAGATGTTCCCCTGTTGGAGCACCAAGCTAGCTGGCAGAGCCAGGTCTTTAGACTCTTGCAGAAGGTCAGGAGGGTTGGGGCCGACCTCACACCGGGAGCAATAGCACTTAATACCTGAATACCTGATTTATGCAAAAGAAGAAAATATATTTGTGTCAATAATATTTATGTGTTTTATTAAATCAGGACAATCAAAGATAGTGATAGCACTTAGATTTATATACCGCTTCATAGTGCTTTACAGCCCTCTCTAAGCGGTTTACAGAATCA
The DNA here is from genome assembly GCA_003457575.1 of Thermophis baileyi. NCBI lineage: Eukaryota > Metazoa > Chordata > Lepidosauria > Squamata > Dipsadidae > Thermophis > Thermophis baileyi. The sequence goes on along the minus strand of QLTV01003294.1, from coordinate 566,881 downwards.
GCATATTGCCCCCAACAATCTGAGTTCTCATTTTACCCACCTTGGAAGGATGGAAGTCAATCATGAGCTGGTGGCAGTGAACTGAATTAGCCTCCAATACTGCATTCTAACCACTGCGCCACCACGGCTCAAGATTTTTAATTTAATTTTTAATTTATTTTATTTGTCAAGAATATATAAGATTACAGGTAAAGTATAAACATGATTGTGAATACATGAATGTATAAACATGATTATGAATACATGATATGGTTACGAATACATGGGGACATTAGGACAGGGACGGTAGGCACGTTGGTGCGCTTATGCACGCCCCTTACAGACCTCTTAGGAATGGGGTGAGGTCAACAGTAGATAGTCTAAGGTTAAAGTTTTGGGGTGTAATTTAGTTTGGATCGGTTTACGTTAAGTTTGTCTCTATTGTGTGATCGTGTATTGTTGTGGTTGAAGCTGAAGTAGTTGTTGACAGGTAGGACATTGTAGCAGATAATTTTATGAACTACGCTTAGGTCATGCCGAAGGCGGCATAGTTCTAAGTTGTCTAAGCCTAGAATTTCAAGTCTGGTGGCATAAGGTATTCTGTTGATAAGATGTTCCAGAGGGCAAATGCAATGGCAGAAAAGGCCTTTCCCCTGAAACAGTTTTCTCTGATTATTTCAGATGATAATAACAGGACGATGTAGCAACCCAAAGTGTCAAAAAAGTAATCAGTTTTTTAGAAGCCACTGTTGGCATCAAGTTCTGAAGAGTTGAAGCAGGAGATCATCAATTGTAGGCATTTGATAATGATATTGAGCATCCAGTTTAATGGCTCAGTGTCCATGCAGACATCTGTAATTTGCCTGATGGTTTGATTATTTTGAATGAACTCAGTGGCAGTGTTTTGTTTGGAATCAAAATCCAAAATAATTTTCCATGTGTATCCTTTCCATGCATTTATATTTCATGCCTAGCTATCCTCCACAGGAAGAAGCTAACAATTGACTTTATCTAAGGTTAGAAATTAAGCAAAGTTAGGCTGGGTTAGTGCTTGTATGGAACACTATCAGGGAATACCAAGACTGATGGAAAAGTAAAATAAACATAGACTGGAAGTAATCTGCTTCTTTACTGCTATTTTTAAAAGATGTAAAGAAGACATTAAGAATTAACCTCAAAGGAAAGTTTATCTTTTTTTAAAAAATTATCATGTCAAAATAACCATTTATAAAACATCCTGGTTTTTCCCCCAGCTACTTTCTTTAAGGAGCACTTGAAAACTGTGGATATCTGCATCGTTTGAATAATGATGTCACAAAATGTGTTTTTAAAGCAGTGTGGGTTTGCGTTTCAAATTCTAAACTAAGAATGATAATGAACTTAACTTACTAACCATTTTATGTTCATCTAGATTTTTCTTTTGTTTTGAGGAACTGGGTTTTGGATATATGTATACTGAAAAGCAATATCAGTAGCTTTGTAGGGCATAAATGTAACAATATGTACAAATATGCAGTCATATATTTAGCATGTTGTTCTATCTTGGTTTCTTCCTTCCAGATTTTCCCCACCCTTTTGCTTAATTTCTTTATTCCACATTTTCTTAGACATCTATTGTTCTGAATTCCTTCTGAGAAGGTATTATCTTTGCTAGATAGAAGATAATTTTCCATGCTCTTCTGCCAAGTAACAATTTTCCTAGTCCTAACTGTGGTTGTAAATCAAAGACTACCTGAACTACTAATTCTGCTAGTCCTTCCAAAGAGGCCTATGTTCTGACTCTGTATTTCCTTGATGCTCTAATTGCCAATAATCAATCTGAATTGTAGGGGGATACAAATGCAATGAATGAATGAATGAATGAATGAATGAATGAATGAATGAATGAATGAATGAATGAATGAATGAATGAATGAATGAATGAATGATCCATTGATCAAAAGAACATGACAATTCCCAACACCCCTAGTTTTTTAGAATTTCTTCTTAGTAGCAGTTCACAACACATAGCCAACTTGGGTTGACATCAGAAATCTAAGCAGGACCAGGATCTACTTTGTAGTTTGCTGGTGGACCACCTTTGCTGATAGACTTATAAGAACAGGGAAGTAAATAAATTCCATTTATTTATTCCCAAATTCCTAAGAAAGAAATTCCAGAGCTGGGAAGTAAACAACTTCCCACAGAATGCAATTGCAGTCTATTTCTGTATCATTGCTGAAGAAAACTACATGGACCCATTTATGTAATCACTAGGAATCAAGCTCAATTCAAGAAAGTCTTTATCTTCATATTTGAATAAAACAGAAAAGTGGGAGAGTTTCATCTTTGCTCATTTCCTTCTTGTCATACAGCTTCTTAACCCAGCATCCATATTTTCTACGTTATTTCTAGAAAAGCCAAAACTGTTCTTATAATTGCTATTTTCCCCCAAGATGAATTTGTCACAATATTTTTCTAATCTTCTGATCAAAATAATCACAAAACTCTGTGTTCCACTTTACCTTCAATTTCCCAAAAACTTATCTTCAGCCTCACTGTTCACCAGATGAAAAATAATACTGTTATAAGCATTTTGATCAGTCTTCTGTTCTATATGTGCTGATATTCACAACTTTGTATCTTTCATGACTCAACCAGATGATGTGCATACAGCTTAGAATTGCTTTCTCTAACTTAAGTAAATATAAGCTTTTCTATCTGTGACTGTCACAATTGAATCATTGTTGATCTTGGGGATATGTTTTCTTGCAAATATATTTTCTAAAAGTTTCACAAAGTTTCATGCACATTTGTTAACGTGGAGAAAACAAATTTTTGTGAAACTTTTAAAGAATGCCAAAGCTTGGAAACCAAACAATGTCAAGCCTGAATAAAACTTCTATGCCTGATCTCCAGGAATCATAAAACAAGTTTTGTTAGTTTGAGCATTTAAGAAAGAAATCAGGACAAATTTTTCACTTGTGAGAAAGTTCTCAGATAATAATGTAATCTTTTCTTTCAGACTCTGGGTCTGCGGTGTTCTTTCCCATTTAGGAAGCAGGCCTAAAAGTTGTTCTCCAATTCCTAATTATTCCTTGTCAAGTGTATGCTTTGCTCATTTGAGAGAAGACTTACTTCAAAACTAATCGTTATAAAGTTGAAGATAATCAGAAAGTATATTTTGAATATTGATTCCTAGCTGTCTGTGACTGGTTTAATGTTCGGTACAGAAGAATATGATTTGATCAGATATTCCAGAAATTGTTCGTAAATGTAGGGTAGACTCTAAGTTAGGAAGTAATGAACGAATAAATAACTGATATGAAATAATTTATTTCAGAACTGGCCCAAGGCATTTTATTCCTGCAGTGCATTAGGCTCCTCATAGTGCTTTACAATGTTGCAATTAATGTTGTGTCACAATTCTCCTATAAAATGCTTTTTGCTCAAATATAGGTTAGTACCGTATATTTTATTTCTGCATGCTGCTTGTTGCATTCTATAATCAAGATGCTGATAGTTTTGTAAGATTTGATGCTATAAATGGACTGTTGTTAACTGCAGGGTGTCTCATGTCTGAAGATGGCTTAAATAAACATTGCATAGTATCCAGATTTATGTTTCAATACTGTCACATTAGAGAAGTCAGTGGATAATATATATTATTTGTATTTATATCTTCTTCCAGGAATTCGAAAAGATCGCAGAGGTGGCCGAATACTGAAGCACAAACGTCAAAGAGAAGAACATGATAGCAGAAACATAGGCACAGTAGCAGAGGCAAGGAGCCCAAATCTTTGGCCAAGTCCACTAATGATCAAACATAGTAAAAATAACAGCCCAGCCCTCTCCCTCTCTGCAGATCAGATGGTTTCTGCTTTGCTGGAGGCAGAACCTCCTATTGTCTATTCAGAATATGACCCTAACAGACCCTTCAACGAAGCTTCAATGATGACGTTGTTGACCAACCTTGCTGATCGAGAACTGGTTCATATGATCAACTGGGCCAAAAGAGTTCCAGGTAAGAATACTAGCAAAAGATATTTAAACAGCTATTCATATTGTTCCACATTTCAAAACATACTACCACATATAGACACGTTTACTATATTGTTTTATAAATGATATCATTTCCATCATGATGTAAATTACATAAATCATTGTGGATATCACAGCATTAAGATGAAATTAATTCTAATTTAACTTCCACATAAAATTCTTTTGGATGCAATTGACTTGTCCATCACTTCAAGGAGATATCTGGGTCAATTTGTTTTCTATTGCAACCAAAGTTTGGTAAATGTGGGACTAGGTTTTACTATGTTCTTTCTGCCTTCCCCCACAAGATGGTATATAGCAGCATAAGATGTTTGTTTCACATCTTTGCATCAACAATAGTAATTAAAATGGGTTATGGTCTATAAAGCGGAATCCATATTGCAAATCACATGGTAAAGATAAGTATAATTGTTGTGCAATAATAATTAGAAAACTAAGGAACTGCTGCCCTCAACAGGCCTCAAGTGTACTTGATAAGGTGATATAGGAAGATTGTAGCTTCAGTTGTTTTTGCATAATACTGCTTTCAGCCATTAGCTATGGCCTATCTCACTTTACCATACATACAGACTTCACTGTATATTTGGCATGGTTTCTTCTTGTTTTGAACCTGCTTTATTTCCTGGCATGTCTATAAACTCCCAACAGATCCAGCCAAAACCAATGAAATTCTTGGAAAATCCCCCCACAACTCCTTGGACTTAAAGCTTCAAAAATTAAAAAAAAAGACCCTTTGAAGTTAGCCCAGTAACTAAATGGCAACAATTAAAACTGCTAAAGATCTATTGGAAGCAGAGAGAAGTTGAGCAGCCAAATTTTAACATAACTATACACTGTAGACTGTATGTGTGATGAATTGTGTCTCTGAAGGAGGAGGTGGCATGATGGACTACCATGAAGTGGCACTTTCCCAGGAAGGAAGGAGCATATTCCAAGGAGGGGGATGAGACGAGACAACACAGCCCCAGAGCTGGTTTGAAGTCTGAGGAAAAGATTTAGCATAGCCATTTCCCAGAATTTCCCAGGGTACATCTGTTGGGTTAGAATAGAATAGAATAGAATTCTTTATTGGCCAAGTGTGATTGGACACACAAGGAATTTGTCTTTGGTGCATATGCTCTCAGTGTACATAAAAGAAAAAAATACATTCATCAAGAATCATAAGATACAACACTTAGTGATAGTCATAGGTTACTAATTAAGCAATCAAATCATACTAGGAAACAAATAAAACAATATAAATCATAGAGATACAAGCAACAAGGTTATAGTCATAAGTGGGAGGAGATAGGTAATAGGAAGGATGAGAAGAATAATAGTAATACAGTCTTAGTAAATTATTTGACAGTGTTGTGGGAATTAGTTGTTTAGCAGAGTGATGGCATTCGGGGAAAAACTGTTCTTGTGTCTAGTTGTTATGGTATAGGTTTAGTCTGGCAAGAGTCTGTCTATAGGGTGAGAGTAAATAAAGAACTAAATTTTGGCTGGATTGTTCTATGTTGTTCTTAGGTTGGGCTTGACAAGATAGGTCAGGGAAGATTGCATGGCAGCAGTCTAATTTTGCTGCATATCCTAGGGATCGTTTTTAGGATTGTTGTCATCTTTCCTCACTTTCAGCAATGTCAAATCCCTTTTCTTACCACCCAGAAGCAGGGGTTTTTAAAAGTTATTCTATGCAGATTCTTCCTGTTATTCTTTCTCTTGTTCCAAATGCAGCTCACTGCTATTATCTGGTTCTTCTTATTTTGAGATAGTGGACAGTAACCTAAGAGCTGACTACCTTGACTTACTTATATGTCATTGGAAATAGCATCACAACTCAATTATGTATTAAGAAAGCAGCACTGAGCAAAGGTCTTGCTCTAGGTGGCCTAAATTGTCTCTTGCAAGTTTATACTGTATAGGGTCATATTTAACGGTTTTCTTTCAGTTAGAAAAGGTTCTTGGTTCAACTGAGATTTCCATGAGTAGCAAGTGGGAAATGAATTTGTGTAGCAATCTATTGAGCTCAGAGGTAGGCAAACTGACCTTGTTAGATAATTTGGACTACAGTTCCCACCAGCTCTGGCCAGTTAGATGTTTAGAAACATTTGCAGCAACACAGGAGGTAGCGCAAGGATTATGGAAGAAAGAAAGATCCATTCAGTTCTGGAACTTTCTCTATGAGAAGGCAACATAAATAGATTCACTTCCTATAGTTTCTCTTTCTTGAATCCAATATAAACTATAATGTGTAAGCCAAATTTGTTGCTGAAGCATACAGAGAACACTATCGTCCTCTTCTTTGGGAGACAGTAATGTTCAGTTGTAGCTCAGGGTACTAACAAGTAGCTACTGAAGTTGAAAAAAAGGATTCCGTTTGTGAGGAGGGGTTTGTTATTGTTAATCATAAACAAAATGTTTGGCATTGGTCTTAAAGAGCTTGGGTAATTATTGACTTTCACTATAGTAGCTCTGTAGTTTAATGACCTTAAAACATTACATTGGGCATGTAGGCTTTGAAGTTTCAAGATTATTCACAGCATTGTAGTTATTTTTTGTGGTTTTCTGAAGCGAAGATAAATACCTGGCTTTTTTTAAAAAAGCTGCTAAAGCTGCTGATTTTCTAAAGACATTGTTTCTTTTTAAATTTGTCTTAGTTAACCATCAGTTTTATTAAATTAAGAACACTATGATGAACCAATAATAGACGTGTTTTTATCTGACACCAATGATCCTGATTTAAAAATTGCATAATTGAAAATTACCACTTGGATTTAATATTAATAATAACAATTTAATAACTATATTAAATTATAGTTTAATATAGTAAACTATATTAACACCCAGAGACTCCGGGCCATACTAACCAGTTTTATCCTTCTGCATTTAAAAATGCCCTAAATATTTGTTCTCAGGGGTCTGCAGTAGATACTATGATATTTACCGTGAATTTGGTCATTTGAATATTAGTGAGAGTTACTACTTCTTTGGATGCATTTATAACAAGTTTTAAAAATTATCCAGTTGCAATTCCTAAAATGCAGTGCTAGAATGTCATTATGAGAATCATTTTTTAAAATAATTCACACAATATTTAGATTAGAATCAATATTGTGTACTTCTTAATTAGTACCAGAGATATGTCTTGCCATAATTTAATTATCCTGGCAGGAAAAGATCTGAAGCAACACAAATATTTTTGTCTTGGATGCTGGATGGAATTCAGCTTGGATACTCAACATTGCTGTGAATATTGTGAACTTTTAGGATTGAACAGACAAGACATGGTGCACACCAGGTCAATTTGTTATTTATTTGTAGTATTTCATGAGTACAAAATATTAGTTTCTCTGATTGATTCCCCCCCCCCCAGTTAATTAACTAGACAAGGATTATACAGCCAGAACTTCAGCTCTCCTCCCCTTTCTGGCTTCTGCTTTTAAAGAAATGTGGTAAATTGCTTTATGACCTAATTGCATTGTCCATGCAATTTTCTGTTCCAAGATAAGTGCCCTGCCTAACCAAATTGCTTCTGCTAATGTGACAGCATCCTATCCTAAAAGTATATAGCTATAATTAAATTTCCCAAAGAGTGAATCAAAGCTTTTAGGTAAAGCTTAACTGGCAACCTCTCATGTATAGCCTAACCTAGATCTTCTTTTCACATCTCCAGAGCCTCTTATCTCTCTGAATCTCAGTACCAGGAGACAGATCCCACACTATGTAGTTATCCTCCTGGCATAATGATTTCTATGCCGACTCCTCTTTGGGAATTCTTAAATCAGCCTGAAACCTGCATCTGTTCAGGAACCCACTATTACTTAATCTTGGTTTGCTAGCCATTTCTCTTCTAGTTCTGCTCCAAGTCTATTCCTCCTCTCCCCTCCTGCTGAGAGACTCTTTCTGAGAGGGAAAAACGTAAGCTGTTTTTCCCCCCAGTTCTTCTGAAGTGTTAGATTATCACACAAGTGGAGTTTATATAAAAGCCAGTTTTATGTAATAGTTAAAGCACCAGGCTAGAAACCAGACGACTGACTTCTAGTCTCACCTTAGGCACAAAACCAGCAGGGTGATTTTGGGTCAATCATTCTCTCTCAGCTTTAGGAAGGACACAGTGGCAAACTATTTCCAAAATCTTACCAAAAAAGTGCAGGAATTTGTCCAGGCAGAAGTCAAGAATGATTTGAAGGCATATGCACAAATGCTCACTCTCTCTCTCTCTCTCTCTCTCTCTGAGAGAGAGAGAGAGAGAGAGAGAGAGAGAGAGAGAGAGAGAGAGAGAGAGAGAATCATGTGACAGGATGGTAGACATTATTTTCTTCCTCCTTTCTGTCACAGTGAGATTTCCCAGGTTTTTAAATGATTACTAACCTATCTGTCCAACCTCTATGTAACACAAGCTATTTCTCCCACAAGTAAATCTTTGGTGATATATTTGTGCATATGTATGGTACATATGCACACTGTTTGACATGAATCTGGCGATTTAGAAATATTCCCAATATTTGAGGAGAACAACAACTTTGAACTTTAGCTCTGCTTAGCTCTGCTAAAAAAAACAACCCTAGGAATAAAAATGTATTTTTTTCTTTCTATACCATACCAGGAAGATGGTGATAGTTCTGGATCCATCTAATTAATGTAACTAATTCATCTCTTGGTTAGTTGGGTGATAATTCTCTCTGAAATTTTGCATCTCTTCACCAATTGCCCCCTTATGTCCTCAGGAAGCTGTGCTTAGAGTTAGATAATGGCAACGGAACAGTTTACACAGGGGTGGGTTCCAATTTTTTTTACTACCACTCTGTGGGCGTGGCTTAATTTTGTGGGAGTGGCTTGATGGCCATGTGACCGGGTGGGAGTGGCTTGACGGCCATGTGACTGGGTGGGAGTGGCTTGGCGGTCGTGTGACCGGGTGGGAGTGGCCAACTTGTAAAATGTGGTGAAAAAGTGACTTATGACCATTTTTCACACTTAACGACCATCGGTCGTTAAGTGTGAAAAATGGTCATAAGTCACTTTTTTCACTGCCATTGTAACTTTGAACAGTCACTAAATGACTATTTGTAAGTGAAGGACCAACCTGCAC